>SJYX01003892.1:14630-25927 GCA_006410675.1 Oreotragus oreotragus | reverse complement strand
AAAAAAAAAAAAGAGAGAGAAAAGAAATGAGCTTGTAGGAACCTATAAGGTGGGGTATTGGGTAACCATTAAAAATCTTAACAATGAGATGTATTAGTTGACATGGGGGAGTTTATATCTTTATTATATTTTTAAATAAAATGCTCTTTACACAAGAATTTAAGGCATCGATCTTTTTTATAAAAATCATCAATGTCTCCTAAGAGTATTTAAGCAAATGTAAAAATCAAATGCAGGAACAAAACTGAACCAAAAAAAAATTGGGAATTACCTATATACATGAGAATAAAGCAGTCTAATAGGAATCCCCATAGGAATAGATGGAAAACAGGAAGAATGCATTCTCAGGGAGCATAAATTTACATTCATTGTGGAGTGTTTCTGCTGTAATGCTGTCTTTTTTAATTCTCTCAGCATTAGCTCTGATGTTGTATTGAGTGTTCACCACTAAATTAACTGCAGAGTGCGATGCAGTGTTTGTTTAAGTGTCTTTGTAGTATAACATCTAATTTCCACTTCAAAGTAATTGGTCTTCATGAATTTTTAAGCCCCCTAAGGGCCCTATCATTTAATGAATATTCGGATGAGACTGGAGTAGTAGTTGAAAGATTTAAAATTTTTCGTAACAATGAATGTTAAAATAATAGTCAAAATTATAAAATCATCCAAAATATTCTACAGCATTAGTAAGTGTGCTCACTAGCCAGGACGCTAGCAACCCTGACTTGATTATGAAACAGGTATGTTTCAGTTCATGTGCTAGAGTGATACAGCCAAATCTCAACAACTTAAACACAGCTCACAATTAGTGTTCTTTACTGCTTATAAGTTTTGTGGTTCCTTACAGTCTGTGGAAACTTTGGAAGACTTATATTGAAATTTGTACCTAATTTGTACAAACTTTGAAAGTTATGCAGTTATATTGAAATGTGTACTTAATTTGTACAAACTTGGGTTTCCCTGATGGCTCAGATGGTAAAGAATCTGCCTGCAATACAAGAGACCTGGGTTCGATCCCTGGGTCAGGAAGTTCCCCTGGAGAAGGGAATGGCTACCCACTCCAGTATTCTTGCCTGGAGAATCCCATGGACAGAGGAGCCTGGCAGGCTATAGTCCATGGGGTCGCAGAGTCAGACACGACTGAGCAACTAACTTTGTATAATCTTATAAATCATATGGTTCCTTACAATCTGTGAAAACTTTGGAAGACTTATATTGAAATTTGTACCTATGAGATATTAGTATACTGGCTGTAGGTTTCTTATTATCAATCATAGTTAGAGAATTCTTTCTGTTCCTAGTTTGCTAAGGGTTTAAAACATCATATATTTAAAATAATGAGCAGATTTTGAGTTTTAACAGATGCATTTTCTATATTATTTCCTTTATTATTGATAGACTCTTATCTCGCTAACATAACTCATCTCTTAACTCTTGTTTAAGAGTGAAACAAATATTGCATTCCTAGACTAAATCCAACTTGGTTAAGATGTTTTACCTTGTAAAAATACTGCTCTTTTTGCTACTTATATGAGATGATGGATAAACTTACGTGCCAGTCGTTTCACATTACATGTAAGTCAGGTCCTTATGCTGTGCACCTTCAGCTTACACACTGCTGTGTCAGTTTCCATCTCAATAAAACTGGAAAACTATGGCCCAACTTTATTTGCTAACATTTTGTTTATGACTCTTATTCAAGAATGAGATTTATTTTTAATTTCATGCTTATCTCTTTTTTTAGGATTTATCTGTTTACGGCTGTGCTGGCTCTTCACTGCTGCAGGCTTCTCTCGAGCTGCGGAGTTTCGCTGCACAGGCTTCTCAGGGCAGTGGTCTCTGTTGTTGAGAAGCACGGCCTCTAGGTGCATGTGCTTCAGTAGTTGTGGTTCGCGGGTGCAGAAGTTGTGGGCTCTGGAGCACTGGCTCAGTAGTTGCGGTGCAGGGGTTTAGCTGTTCCACGGTATGTGGGATCTTCCCAGAACAGGGACTGAACCCATGTCCCCTGCATTGGGAGGCAGATTCCTTACCACTGAGCCATCAGGGAAGCCCCTTCCTTGGCTTTGATATCAAGGTTATGCTAGCAAATAGAATAAGTTGGGGAGTGTCTCCTCTTTTATTAGTCTCTCAAACAATTTCAGAAAGATTGGGTTACTTCTTCTTTATGTATTCGGTAGAATTAATCAGTGATGACATCTGGACCCCTAAATTTTCAACTATGGATTCAATCTTAAAAAATAATATAGTTCAAAATTACATAGATTTTCCACTTCTTCTGTTGTCAATTTTGGTAATTGATGTTCTTCTACAAATTCATTTATTTCACCTAAAAGCACTTGCAGGGTCTTCCTCTTAATTTCTAGTTTTAATTCTGTCACTAACATTATGCATGGTCCTAGACCTACTGATTCAGAAAGTCTGGCAAGGGGACTAGCAATTGATGTTTTTTTTTTTTTTAACAAGCCCTCCAAGGGAGGATGGTGCGAGCTCAAGTTTGAGAATCACAGCTTTCATTCTCCTCTCCTCATCACACTCTAAGCCAGAAGGCTGGGAGATATGCAGGTAGGTGACTGGCCCTGATTGAGGAACCAGCAGATCCTGGGTGTGTTTATCGGAGCTCCATATAAGCAGATGGGCGGGGGCATGGTTTGCCACAGCAGCTGGATTTCCAGTTCTAAGAAAGGGTGATCATTCCCTCTCTCTCTGTTGGGAGTAGCAGCTTGGTTTTTTCAAGGCAGATTTGGTGAGGATGGTTCTAGATGGTAAATCATTGGAGCAGCCTGCTCTACCCTAACTCCTGGCTTCCAAGGCAGCCTTATGGGGCATCCCTAAGGGCTGATGAAGAGGGGGTGAGGGTCAGCACTGGGGAGGCTGCTGCAGTTTCCCCGCTGTGTGCTGTGCTGGGGAAGGGGTCGTGGACTCTCGTGACTCTGTTTTTGGTTCCAAGGTGTGGTTTCTCAGAGTTCTGCTCTTTGCTAGTGAGAAAACTACAAGGGAAGGGGAGGATAAAATGACGCTTTCCTTTTTAAAAATCCCGTCCTAAGTGATGACTCAGGCGAATTTACCTCTTATCTTCTTTTCTGAAATGCCGATATTCAGCTCCTAACGCATCAGCTTTACACATTAGGTTTTCTAGAATTTCACACTAAGAGGCCACACCTAGTGGGATGATTTCCACATCTGAAACTAGTCAGAAAGCAGAGGGTTTCTCCCCTTGCCTTCTCCTCTCGTCCCATATTCTCATATTTATTCAACAAAGTACTCAAGGAGGTACTAACCAAGGGGTATCAGAAGACGTACTTTAACCATTTAAAGTTTTTATAAATTATCTCAAAATCTGAATTATGAATTCAGTTTCCTTACTGTTGTCGCTCAGTCGCTCAGTCATGTCCGACTCTGCAAACCCACAGACTGCAGCACCCCAGGCTTCCCCGTCCTTCACTATCTCCTGGAGTTTGCTCAAACTCATGTCCATTGAGTTGATGATGCCATCCAACCGTCTCATCCTCTGTCACCCTCTTTCCTCCTGCCCTGTTCAAATGATCTATTTCATATCGGGTGGGCTATAAAAATGTGTGCTTTTTGAAGTATTGAACCATTAAAGTTGTCTAATGTATGTGTGTAGAATTGTTCATACTATTCCCTTATGATCCTTCTGATCTCTGGAGGGTCTGCAGGGATGGCCACTCTTTTGTTCCTGATATTGACAATATCCTTTACCCCTTGAATCCACCATGGTATCAGGTTTAGACTCACATACAACCTCCTACTTTTTATATCTCAAATATTAAGACTAGTATTTCTATAGGACTACTTGGCTATATGCGCAGTCGGAGAATCAAAGTACTTGTTTTGTCAGGGGTCAGTAAAATTTAAAGATGTGTTTGTTGACGTCTCTTGGGAGCAGTGGGAATGCGTAAACGCTGGTCAAAAAAACCTGTACAAGAAGGTGATGTTGGACAACTACGAACATATGATGACTTTGGGGAAGAATAAATTTTCTCAGTTGATAAGCTGCCTATTTTGAGGCTTTTTCTTGCTATTTTACTGATATATATAGAACTTGTGAAGTGCTGACCTAAGTTCCCCAAATTAACTTTAAGAGCTTTCTGAAGGGAGAAATGAGCACATTCACGCTTCAAACACTCAAGCTTCATGTACCCAATTTCCTCAAATCTTCATACATTTCTCAAAGACAATTGTCCTAAGGCTCTTGTGGACCTCGGATCACCAGTAGAGCTACTTTCAAAGCACAGGTTAAAAAAAAAAAAAAGCACAGGTGGTTTATGGACTGAACTGTGAAAGAATGCTGCTCCCAGGCTTCCTTGGAGATCTCTTTCCTTACCAGGTATCAATATGTAACTTCTTTTCCATGCTAAGTGGTGTTGGAAGTGAAAGAGAATGTTACAAATTATGCTGGGATAACTAAGGCAAATTGAGACCTGTAGACATCTCGCTTCTGGCCAAAAGATTGGGTTTAAATTCTCTGACAGTTAAAGCACTGAAAAGATCATTTTGCTTCCCTATATGCAGGGCAACGGGCTTTTAAAGCAAGAGCGATGTCATCTTTGAAGCAAGAGAGTGATCCCTGGATGCTGAAAAGAGAGGCAACAGATGATCCATGCCCAGGTAATTGACATGCAGTGAGCAAGGTGAAAGTCATCACAATTCCCACCCCAACTGGTCAGAGTAACCTGGGTCCCTGAGGTGATGACAGATGAACTCTGTGCACGGGTTTCCATATAGGACAGAAAAGAATACTCTAGTGTGCCGGGGGCCAGCGTGAGGAATCCCACCCGTGACAAGGTCACGCAGAAGAAAGCCTGACAAAATGCCAAGGACGTGATCAGGCTTCAGGGGTTCCCCCTGGAGTTTCCTGAGCATCCACCCCCCAAGGCCAGAGTCTGCCTGCTTTACTGTGTTATGCTTTCCACCTACTCTTCTGTCATTAACAGGGGGCTGTCCCCCCCCCACCTTTTTCTGGAAAAAAATTTAGAGATTTTTAGATAAGAAGTCTCCTGGGCATAATACGAGTGTTTCAATCCAAAAACCCCTCTGATGGCTTTCTAGCCTGCCTGCAGGACTCGTACAGCTGCGTGTGTGATTGTTTGAGGCCTGCCTACCGAGGGAGGCACAGGAAGCGCACAGGAAGCTTAAAACATCCTAGAAATGTAGGGGCTTCCGAGGAGTCAAAATCATTCGAATAGGACTGATTAAAGGTTTCATTTGTTGAGCCAATACTTGCTGCCAAATTTTCATATCCTTTATTTTTAGATAGAGTTGGTATATAGAAAAACAGATAGTAGACCTGGTATTAGCAACATTAGATCTTTAAGTACTTTCTTTGTTATAACCCACTGCACCTTTGTTCTACAGAAATGTAACTTTATTTAGTACTTTGAGGGTGGTGCAGAGTAAAGAAAAAACACTTCTAGGGAAAAGGAGTTTTCTGGTTTGATAGACAATTATCCAGGAAGAGAGCCACAAAACTGTTAACAGGCCTCTTGGCCAGAAGATAAGGTAAACTGCCTGAGACCTTTTGTATACGGGAGGGTATGCAAAAAGGAAGCCTGGTCTCAATGAGGGTCAGGACTGCTGCCCCTGCATAACTCTGCATATTCCATTATTTCTTTATGTACAAACTTGGGGTATATAAGCTGAATTTGAAAAATAGTTTTTGGAGTCTTGCACCGATGCTGGGCTTCCCCATGTTGTTCCTTTCTTTTTCCGGCTGAATTCCCATCTGGGGCGTGGAGGCTTCGTCATGTCTGCTTACTTGTCCCGGCTTCTAAGATCCGTGAGAGAGAGCGCCCAAGGCGGGGCACTCTCCAATAGTCAAACGGACGCCGGCGGCCCAACGTGGATGGTGTAAGCTCCTTGTCTGGAACTTTATTGCTTTTCCACGTAAGCCAAGTTATTCAGCCTCCTTTTCTCCGCCTAAATTTCCTACTATACCNCAAGGCGGGGCACTCTCCAATAGTCAAACGGACGCCGGCAGCCCAACGTGGATGGTGTAAGCTCCTTGTCTGGAACTTTATTGCTTTTCCACGTAAGCCAAGTTATTCAGCCTCCTTTTCTCCGCCTAAATTTCCTACTATACCATTTCTTCCTAATCTAATCTTATATCTCTAAATAAATAAGTTTTTTCCTCGCCTATCTGTCGCCCCTTCGAATCACCCTGGATCCACCGGGGCTGGACCCCGGCACTAGTGGATCTTTTTATACCATCACTATTTTTCTAGAGCCCTTCTTGTCATCTCTCTCTTTTTAAAGAGGCAGATACTCTCACCTGTCTATGTGCATATATTTTTTAGAAATTAATTTATTTTAATTGGAGGCTAATTACTTTACAATATTGTAGTGGTTTTTGCCATACATTGACATGAATCAGCCATGGATGTACATGTGTTCCCCATCCTGAACCCCCCTCCCACCTCCCTCACCATCCCATCCCTCAGACCTTTGACATAGGTCAGGATCTGGGAAAAATAGACTCTGATATCTGAGACTTGCATGCAGGAGCTTTTGGAGTTCTTTTGGGAACAACATCTGTGAAGAGGGGAAACTAGATTGAGCCAAGGGAGAAATTGAACTACTGTGCTATTGCAACTCAGGCTTCATATCCAATCCTACAGGGACTTTTGAACCTCAGATGGCCCTTTGGACTGGTTCTGAATTGAGGCAGAGAAGTTGGACTTTTGGACCCCTGCCCTTTTGCACCCCTTACACTTACAGGAGGAGTGTAAATATGGGTGAGGCAGCCGTCTTCATTCAAGCACAGTGGTCCAAAAGTTTACTCAGCAGTGAGCCATAGGCAGCCAATCTCCCAACAGGTGGAAGAAGCAGTGACTTAATCGTGAAAGAGCATTAGGACTCAGGACTAAGTGATGGGTGATGGACCATCATATCCATGACTTCCTTAGATGTTGATTTTTTTTGTCATTTTTAAAATTTTTATTTGACTGAAAGAACAGATACATGAATTGCTCCACTGGATAACAGTTTCAGTGGGCAAAAATGAAGGAGAGAATGATAAATCCACCAAAGCACAAGTATCACAACTATTTTAACAAATGGTTGTGGAGGAGTTTTTAAAAAAATGTTTGTGGTAAAGCAATAAGAAAACTGGAGACTAAAACTTCATAAATTAATAACAAGTTTATGTCAAACGGAGGAGACAAGCTATGATCATAAATATCAATGTGGAGGACTTCCCTGGGAGTCCAGTGGTTAAGCATCCACCTGCCAAAACGGGGAACACGGGTTTGATCCCTGGTCTGGGAAGATCCCACAGGCATTGGGGTAATTAAGCTCCTGCCCCACGGCCACTGGAGCCATGGTCTGCAACAGGAGAAGCCACTGCAATGAGAAGGCCTTGCTTGCTGCAACTAGAGAAAGCCACTGTGCAGCGGCAAAGATGCAGCACAGCCCAAAACAGAATGAGAAAAGTCAATGTAGCAATGGGCAGGACTTCTAATCAGATAGAATGTAGGTCCAGTACAGAGTTCAGAGATAGTAAAATATGATTTCCTCTTAAAGTTTAAAGAACTTTGGAAGAAACAACTGTCCATTAATTCCTAAAAATTAAGGGGAAAGGATATTTTTATTTTGCATCTTAATTAGGTTCAAAGAATAGGAAGTAAGTAAAGTCACTCAGTTGTGTCCGACTCTTTGTGGGTCCCATGGACTGTAGCCTATCAGGCTCCTCCATCCATGGGATTTTCCAGGCAAGACTGCTGGAGTGGATTGCCATTTCCTTCTCTAGGGGATCTTCCTGACCCAGGAATCGAACCTGGGTCTCCCGCATTGCAGGCAGATGCTTTACCATCTGAGCCACCAGGGAAGCCCATAAGAATAGGAAAGAAATGATCAAATGTAGATAAGCTGTAATCAGTTTGTAATGTGGGCTGGGAACCTAGAAGTAAGTTAAACATAAGAGAATCAGATATAGTAAAAAGGTTGAAAAATTTTTTAATGATCTGAGAATCATTCATTGGAATTCTAAATAATATCGAGGTATTTATTTCCTGGGTTAAAAACTGCTCCCTCAAGGTGACCTTAATAACCTTCCCATCAGTAGTCAAAGTGTAAACTTGATTGCAAGATAGCAAAATCTGAGTTGGGATCATTTATGTAAAATATGAGAAAATATTCTTTCCCTGAATTATATTTTCAAAAGGTTCAATCTACAAAGTTTCAAAAAAGAAAATGTAAGAAATGACTCTAATCTCACCACTCATTTGGAACGGAAGTATTGGGTTGGTCAAAACATTCTTTCATGTTTTAAGTACGAGTCTTGATTATACCATGTCTCTTCCCTTCCTACCCATCTAGTTGTGGCTCCTTCTTGAAATCTTTTAGAAGATCTTTTCTGCTAGTCTTCTGATCTTTCTCACCAATAGCTGCTCTTTAAATAGTTGTAACTTTGGTGTGCTCATGGGTGGAAGTGAACTCAGGGTCCTCCTACTCTGCCATCTGGTCTCTGACATCTCTGCCTCGGTGGTAGAGAGTCTTATATTTACTTTATACTTTTGCAATTTGTTTTATCTCATAAAGAAAGTGAAAGTGAAGTCGCTCGGTCGTGTCTGACTCTTTGCGACCCCATGGACTGTACCCTACCAGGCTCCTCTGTCCCTGGGATTATCCAGGCAATAGTACTGGAGTGGATTGCCATTTCCTTCTCCAGGGGATCTTCCCAAACCAGGGCCTGAACCCGGGTCTCCCGCATTGGAGGCAGACGCTTTACTGTCCGAGCCACCAGGCAACACCGGATGTTGTTCAGTCACTAAGTCGTGTCTAACTCTTTGTGGCCCCATAGACTGCAGCACACCAGGCTTCCCTGTCCTTCACCATCTCCCGGAGATAAAAAGATCAGTGATAAAACTAAGTATCAGATTAGCAAAAATATAAAATACTGGTAGAACCCAGGGCTACAGAAAGTGATAGCCATGATTCATACAATTCAAACTGGCAACTTACTTGAGTTTTATGCTTCCACATGTGGAACATACATAATTGAGATTCCTCTTTGAAAGAGTAATTCTGTGACTTTAAACACAGTATGCAGGAGACCTGGGCTCGATCCCTGTGTTGGTAAGATCCCCTAGATGAGGCCATGGTAACCCACGCCAGTATTCTTGCCTGGAGAATCCCCATGGACAGAGGAGCCTGGCAGGCACGGTCCATGGGGTTGCAAAGAGTTGGACATGACTGAGCAACTAACCACATACACACAAACTGGTGATGAAATTCACAGAGGTCTATATACAAGTTAACGGGCCGCTCTTTACGTTAACAAATGGATACAACGCAAATTCCTTGTAATAAAATCGATGGATAAATCTAGTATGGCACTTTTAGTATTCAAAAAGCATTCAAATTAGTGTACTACTTATATTGAGCCACATATTAACTCGGGCTTCCCAGATTCAATGGTAAAGAATCTGCCTGCTAATGCAGGAGACTCAAGTTCAATCCCTGGGTCAGGATGACCCCCTGGAGGAGGAAATGGCAACCCATTCCAGTACTCTTGCCTAGGAAATTCCATGGACAGAAGAGCCTGCTGGGCTACAGTCCATGGGTCACAAAGAGCTGGACACGACTGAGTGATGGAACATGTGTGCACATATTAACTCATCAAGATCTATGGCTAAAAGAAAAACATAGGTGTAAAACTCTTTGTCTATTGAGTGTAACTTCTTAGTGTACCATTTAAATAGGCAATTCTTAGAGAAATTATTCAGTTCAAACAATGTCAGTGCCTTATTTTTAAAAATACTGATGTTGCTTTTATTTTTTTTAACTTAACTTTATTTATTTATTTGGCAACGCCAAATAAGAGATCTTAGTTCCCCGACTGGGGATCGAACCTGTACCCCGCCAGCATTGGAAGCGCAGAGCCTTAACCCACTAGACCATTAGGGAAGTCTCCTGATACTGCTTTTAAATAATAACCTTGGAAATGCACAGCTGCACTTACTCTTCACCACTTCCCACCCTGCCACTTTCCAACCACATACTGCCACTGTATCTTTGTATCCCCTGACACATGCACAAACAGCTTGTGATTTACATTGTGTTGTGAGTCTAATTTCATTTTCTTTTTGCCTTCCCATTAGCCTGCCAACCAACTTTGGATTTTTCTCCTGAACTTCATGAATCCATGGGTGCCTTCCAACAGAGCTCACATTCGAGTGCACAGCAAAGATTTTACACACTAAGGCAAAGCCCTGAGTGTGATAACTGTGGAATAGAATTCAGTCATCTCTCACACTTAATCCAACATAAGAAAATTCTTCAGTAATCATACAAATATGATGGGTATGCAAAGACCTTTAGACATCCATTTACTACTCACCAAAGCATTCGTGCTTTAGAGCAACTCTTTGAATGTCATAACTGTGGCGATACTTCTACTAGAGCTTCAGGGTTTATGCAGCATCAGAAAAAGCATATGGGATCGAAACGATACAAATGTGATGCATGTTACAAGGCCTTTAATTTTTATTCACTCCTTATTCAGCATCAGAGTTCACACTGGAGAGAAACACTTCCAGTGTGATAGGTGTGGAAAGGCCTTCAGCCAAAAGTCAACCATGCAACAACATAAAGAAACTCATACTCTAGGAGGAAGCTTTGAATGTAGCAGGTGTGAGGACATCTTTGACAGTCATTCAAAGCTTATGGAACACCGGGCAACGCCCTGGGCAACGAGTACTGATCGGGCTACGCATACTCAACCAAGAGCGTACAAATGTGACAACTGTGGAAAGCCCTTTAGGTTTTACTGACACTTTAGGAGACATCAGATAACTCATAGTGGAGAGAAACCCTTCAAATGTGACATGCGTGGAAAGACCTTCAGCCAAGAAGAGGTCTTGAAACGGAATAAAAAAATTCACACTGGCGAGAAGGCTTTTCATTGTCAAGTATGTGGACGTAATTTTATCAGTAACTTTGAGCTTATCCAGCATGCAAGAATTCATACTGGAGAAAAGCCACATAGATGTGACCAGTGTGGCAAGACCTTCAGAGTTGCATCTGTTCTTAGAATTCATAAAGTAAATTCCGGATGAGCTGTTTCAAATCCTGAAAGATGATGCTGTGAAAGTGCTGCACTCAATATGCCAGCAAATTTGGAAAACTCAGCAGTGGCCACAGGACTGGAAAAGGTCAGTTTTCATTCCGATCCCAAAGAAAGGCAATGCCAAAGAATGCTCAAGCTACTGCACAATTGCACTCATCCCACATGCTAGTAAAGTAATGCTCAAAATTCTCCAAGCCAGGCTTCAGCAATA
>SJYX01003891.1:5411-20014 GCA_006410675.1 Oreotragus oreotragus | reverse complement strand
GGCATCACTGACTCGATGGACATGAGTCTGAGTGAACTCTGGGAGTTGGTGTTGGACAGGGAGGCCTGGTGTGCTGTGATTTATCGGGTCGCAAAGAGTCAGACACAACTGAGCGACTGAACTGAACTGAACTGCTCTTTGCCTATAATAATGGTGATAATTCTGAATTTGAAAGTCATCTCTTTAAATTCCTCGTCTCATTTCTCCTGGGTCTCTCCCATTTACACATGAGGTGTACATGTTATTAAACTTCTGTTCTTTGTCTTTTATTACAGGGAATCTCAACCAATAACCCAAAAGGGTAAAAGAAACATTATTTGTCCTCCCCTGTACTCCTTGCAGTGTTGCGACAAGTATTAAAAGAATTAATACATGATAATGCCTAAAAAATATTCTCTCGCATAGTAAATGTTAGGCAAATAGTGCTCAACAGACTGAACATTATCTTTAAACATCTTGGTAACTTATAACACACATTTGCTATCTAATTAAAATATTTTAGTTAACATACTCATGACCAAATGTCTCTGACATATTATTATTAGTAGTAAGAGTACCGGATATTCAATATAAAAGAGCCTCCAATTCTCACACATTTTAAAAAGTAAGCTGAAGTTGGTCTGCAAATTCATGAATATTAACATTATTTGAAATTTTAACTGATCCCTTCAACCACAATTGCCAAAACCTGTTCAATGAAACTACTTGATTTTAAAACACTTACAGATAGAATATGCTTTGAAACTGTCAAAAGAAATCTTCATTTGAACTAAGCTTCAAATAAATAATGGAATATTTGAATATTTATGATAACTGAATCCAAATAATCAACTTTACAGAAGCCCACAGCAGTTGCTATAATAATGTCATAATTATTTACACTGTTGCCATAATATTCTCTTATTTTCTTGAATCATAAAAAGTTGGAGATTACTGTTTATCACTTATTAAGTTCCTTAATAGTGACATTTTGTCCCCACCCTTCTACTTCATTTTCCAATTCAGGGATGAGTGACTTAATGAGTGAATTAGACAGTGGGGAAGAGTTATGCATTAACATTGTGTCTGTAAATGCAAAATGTAATGGATAATTATGATAGCTACCTATATGAGAGCCACAAGAATGAAAACGGTAGGTGACGACATCAAAATTCCAAGTGAGAAATTATCAATTGATCTTTTGTGTCAGTTCTCACAAGAAATACAAATACATTTGACCCTTGAACAATGCCGGGATTAATCCCCATATAATTTATAGCTGGCACCCCCATCTGTGATGCCTCTGCATCCATGGATTCAACCAGTCAAGGGCCTGGTAGAACTGTATTATTTACTGTTGAAAAATAGCTGTCTATAAGTGGACACACACAGTTCTTGCAGTAAATATTCATAAAAAATAAGTTTAAAAAATAAGTTCAAGTTAGTTAAAGAAAAGCCAAATTTAACAAAATGAGACCCAAATTTTGTATAGTAAAGAAGTAAAAATAAACAGAATAATAAATCCCAATGCTGGAGAAATTATGAAAAGAAATATGCTTATTTATGGTTAGCACCATTATATGTTAATACAGCCCTTTCAGTGACTGCTTTAGTGATGCAAGTGATAAGATGTTAAATAAACATACCCTTTTGACCAACAATTCCACACCCAGAAATTTACTTTAAGTGACTAATCAAAACAAATTTTTATGTTTACTTTACTAAAACTTTTTTGGTCATTTTATTTATTATATATTAAAAAAACATAAATAATTTAAATATTCAAAGAAAGATGTGTATAAGAGACAGCTCCTNAAGTGATAAGATGTTAAATAAACATACCCTTTTGACCAACAATTCCACACCCAGAAATTTACTTTAAGTGACTAATCAAAACAAATTTTTATGTTTACTTTACTAAAACTTTTTTGGTCATTTTATTTATTATATATTAAAAAAACATAAATAATTTAAATATTCAAAGAATTGTTCAGTATAAGACCTGTATTGATATAACAATATTAAGCAGCTATCATAAAGAATACATTGGAGGAAGATACAAAAGCTTTGTAAATAATTTTAATATTTTGTGAGACACACTGGAACACAAAATTGGATAATAGTAGAAATCCTTTACATTTTCAAGGAATCAGGTATAAGACAAAATATCCCAAATTTGCAAGACATTGCAATAAATAATTTCTCCCTGAAAATGCAGTAAAGAATAACTAAAACATTTAACAAGAAATTAAATACCATTTTTTCCACTTTAATCAAATTGTTACCAGAGCACTTGACAAGGAGTTTCTTGAACTGCTTTTCTTATTCTCACACTGAGCATTTAGTAGACCTATATATACCATAAGTTCCAATTGCTACTGAATTCGACAGACCACCACTTATTTTCCTCAAAATTTCTAATTTTGGACTAAGGAGTCCATATTTCCATCACAGCTCTAGCACTTGGCTTTCTTTTATAACCTTTTTTGTTTGTTTGTTTCCACAGATTAACTTTATTTTCCCCACTTTTTTGTGAGTAACAGTGACCAGGAAACCACATGGTGGAGTAGCCAGCCAGGTTCACTCTGGCTAAGTGACTTGCTTTGGTTTCTCACCCTCAGAGGGTCCGTGGGTCCAATGCATGCTTTTGCCGCAAACACCCCTTCTTCCCCTCTAGTTCAATACAAGCCTTGGACCAAGATGTCAGATATTCTTAAAATGAGCCAGCACTGCTGTTTTAGAACACTTCTTTAAACACACCACTCCCTCTGCTGGACTAGTCTCACCCCCACCTTCACATCAAATCACTAGTCACCTTTTAAGTCAAAGGTCAAGTATGACTTTCTCTAGGTAGCTTCTTTGGTGGTTCAGCAGTAAAGCATCCGCCTGCAGTATAAGAGATGCAAAAGACCTGTGTTCCATCCCTGAGTTGGCAAGATCCCCTGGAGAAGGAAATAGCAACCCACTCCTGTATTCTTGCTGATAAAATCCCATGGCGGGCTCCAGTCCATGGGGTCACAGAGTTGGACATGACTGAACACGGAGCATGACTTTCTCTGACATCTCCAGGAACGACTAACCCTGGTGTTATCTCCCTGATATTGTATGTAAAGTGAGTTCACAGTAAAATCCTGAACTATGCTTGCTGTTTGGAGTTTTTAATAGTGTTAATGGTGAACAAAATGTCAGGACAGAGCAAAACTAGGGATATATTTTCATTGTCAACTGAAGTTAAAAGAAACTCCTAATGTAAGAGAACCACATGTGGTTTGTGATGAGTACTAGTAGAATTCACACATGTATAATGCCCAGAAAAATGTCTCATACACAGTATGTACTCAACAAATGTTGAAAAAATGTTGAAAGCCACTCAGTTATGTCCAACCCTTTGTGACCTCATGGACGGTAGCCCACCCGGCTCCTCTATCCATGGAATTCTCCAGGCAAGAACATGGGAGTGGATTGCCATTCCCTTCTCCAGGGGCTTCCTGACCCAGGGATTGAACCTGGGTCTCTAGCATTGCAGGCAAATTCCTCACCATCTGAGCCATAGGTAGTCCCCACTCAACAAATGTTAGGCAACCCTTTCTACTAGTGTGTCTTTCAGAGAAAACGGTCACCAATCTTGAAGGACTCAGGTTGGAGACATGGCATTAGGTATGATCATCCCTGATGTTGGTAAACAATGGTTAACCTTCTGAGATTAGTGGTTAAGGCATGTGTCCCCTTTTATGACTGAGTAGTATTCTACTGTATATACATATCATACCTTCTTTGGGGTTTCCCTGGTGGCTCAGACAGTAAATAAATCTGCCTGCATTGCAGGCAACCCAGGTTCCATGCCTGGGTCAGGAAGATCCCCTGAGGAAGTGAATGGTTAACCACTCCAGTATTCCTGCCTGGAAAATCCCATGGACAGAGGAGCCTGGTGGGCAATATTCCATAGGGTCACACAGAGTCAGACATGACTGAGCACACAGATGCTTGTCTTCAACATTGCAAATAATGCTGCCATGAACATTGGAGTATTATATATATCTTTTCCAGCTAGCACATGCAACTTTCTCTGCAGCCTCCTTGCTACTTTGAGGTGGATGAATGTCTTTGAGACTCTCCGAGGGTGTGTACACTTACTCGTACACAGCCACTCATCCTCTTGGATTTGGCTCTCCTTAGCAAGCAGTCTTGTGCTGGGATCAGCAGATGCCTCATTCCTGTTGACCCTTGGAGATTTATTTTAGCTTTTGGGAAAAACCTGTTCCTCAAACCCCTGCTCATATATCTCTTTAACTATATCAGTAGTCACAGCCATTCCCTAAGAGTACATGTTTTGGGAACCCCAAAGCTAAGAAAACTCTATTTTCTCTGCTTTGTGCCTTGTCAGATGGCTCTCCTGAATGGTGAACGCCAAAAGGCATGACTACTTGAATGTGGGATGGAGGCAGAGAGACAAATAAACTACTGAGAGGGGAAATGGTTGATGCCATCTTGCAACATTTCCAAAGACTCCTCCAGCCCCAAATGTCTGGTGCAACTTCATAAACTCCTGATTGCCCTTTCCTCCCCTTCCTGTGTTGTCTGATGAAAAGTTAAATTCTCTTGAGAAATTCAGTCCTTTAAGCAATGTTGCTGCAAACTCTTGTCGAATGACTTTTTAAAAGAAAATGAATAATTACCTTCAATTTTTCTTAATATGTGACAGTTTTCTTAAAAATGAAGCATATCTTTACATTTGGTCTGATACTTAATGTGTGGATTTATCATTGCTTAAAAGGGTTACAAATTATAACAGAATTGAGAAAATAGATTTTTTACCTTTATCTTACAAAAGTGGGTCGCTAATGAAATTAATGCCTTAAGAAAGTATAATTCTAGTAATTATGCTGAACTATCTTGAATCAATTATAAATTTTCTTTGGGAGATCTTAGTAGGATAAATGTCTACCCTAAGGCTCCTAAGGTCTTTCTGTGACGTGTTCTTCATAACTATCACATCTATTAGCATGTAGATTTTTATTGATTGAATTCATGATGAAATTCACTATCATTATCTTTTTGTTAGATATGTAAGTCTTGATATAATTTCTCTCTTTAGGATACATTTTATTATACATTTTTATTGCATATTTCAGGAGCAAAGCTCATGCCACCTGGTGGCTGAAAGAAATATATAACATAATAGATTTCAAAAGTACTTTGTGCAAAACCAAAGGTTCCAAAATAGCACTTCGAATGTGTTTCTAAATCAGTCAGTAGCAAACTTGTCTTTGGGGGCAAGGCACACCACAGTAGGAAATTCTATAGGTGTAAAACTCAGCACTCAGTGGAGGCTGTGTCAAATAGAGACAATCAATCATAATACTCTATTTTAGCCAAACTGTTCTGTGTTTCAGAATATTTTGGAACTCTTATGTCATATACATTTTATTAAACTGGAGTCAGATTATTTACATGCAGGATACCTTGGGCTGGTCCACACCTGAAGAATATATTTTCTTTTCCCTTAACTAACAGAGGAGGGAAATGATTAGGTGATGTGGGAAGCATTCACCTCTTTTCAGCATTTTTACCTGAGTATTCTCTGTGTGCCAGATGCCATGCTATCAGAGAGTATGGTGGTAAAGAGGAAAGTCCAGAGAAAACCCCTTTGCACTGACTAGAAGATCTAATTTCCAGCTCACAACTGTCTGGATGACCTTTGGAAAGTCTTAAGCCACCTGATTCACAGATATATCATACATGCAAAACCTTCTTTTTAAGGTTTTATGGGAACTGATTTTTTTTTTTTTTGCTATCGTCATAACTGTGGCCATAAAAGTTTGAAATAATTTTTTAACATTTCTATTTTTTTAATTTTAATTGTAGTGAAAAACACATAATATAAACTTTACTCTCTTAGCAATTTTAAGCATAAAGTTCAGTAGTGTTAAGTTTATTCACAGTGTTGTGTAACATATCCCTAAAACCTTTTAATCTTGCAAAAATGAATCCCACTGAACAGCAACCACCATTCCCCTTTCCCTTCAGCCTCTGACAGGCAATCATTCTACATTCCATTTCCATGATTTTTACTACCATATATACCTCATATAAGTGTAACCACTCAGTTCAGTTCAGTTGCTCAGTCGTGTCCGACTCTTTGCGACACCATGAATCGCAGCACGCCAGGCCTCCCTATCCATCACCATCTCCAAGGTTTTATGGGAACTGATTTTTTTTTTTTTGCTATCGTCATAACTGTGGCCATAAAAGTTTGAAATAATTTTTTAACATTTCTATTTTTTTAATTTTAATTGTAGTGAAAAACACATAATATAAACTTTACTCTCTTAGCAATTTTAAGCATAAAGTTCAGTAGTGTTAAGTTTATTCACAGTGTTGTGTAACATATCCCTAAAACCTTTTAATCTTGCAAAAATGAATCCCACTGAACAGCAACCACCATTCCCCTTTCCCTTCAGCCTCTGACAGGCAATCATTCTACATTCCATTTCCATGATTTTTACTACCATATATACCTCATATAAGTGTAACCACTCAGTTCAGTTCAGTTGCTCAGTCGTGTCCGACTCTTTGCGACACCATGAATCGCAGCACGCCAGGCCTCCCTATCCATCACCATCTCCTGGAGTTCACTCAGACTCACGTCCATCGAGTCCGTGATGCCATCCAGCCATCTCATCCTCAGTCGTCCCCTTCTCCTNCTTCACTTTCTGCCATAAGGGTGGTGTCATCTGCATATCTGAGGTTATTGATATTTCTCCCAGCAATCTTGATTCCAGCTTGTGTTTCTTCCAGTCCAGCGTTTCTCATGATGTACTCTGCATATAAGTTAAATAAGCAGGGTGACAATATACAGCCTTGACGTACTCCTTTTCCTATTTGGAACCAGTCTGTTGTTTCATGTCCAGTTCTAACTGTTGCTTCCTGCATATAGGTTTCTCAAGAGGCAGGTCAGGTGGTCTGGTATTCCCATCTCTTTCAGAAGGGGTATACAAAATTTTCATGGGAGAAAAAAATGATTTTTAGGAAAGATGGGAGGTAGGAGAGTTTGTGACAAAGCTTTTCTTTGGGTAGTAAATGGAGCTCAGAGTCTCTCCCTGTCATTGCTGTTTTTTAAGTACCTACAGCCCCAGATAGTTTCCCAGGTGGTGCTAATGGTAAAGAACTTGCCTGCCATTGCAGCAGATATAAGACACAGGGGTTCAATCTCTGGGTTGGGAAGATCCCCTGGAGAAGGAAATGGTAACCCACTCCAGTATTCTTGCCTGAGAATTCCTATGGACAGAGGAGTTTGGCAGGTTATAGTCCATGATGTCACAAAGAATTGGACATGATTTAATGACTAAACAACAATAAATATGGTGGGAATATTCTATTTTCCATTTTTCAATAAGTTCAAAATTTCTATTATAAACATGTATCCCTTCTATACTGGTAAAAATAGAATATGCTTTTAAGACTGTTTGCATCTTTCCTGCTGACTGGGACAGACATTCAGCTTTGTGCCTGCTCAGACAGAAGGCACATGTCAGCTTCAGCCATCCAGATGGGCATTTGAGTAGTCACTATCTGGGCATTCGGTTTTACCCACAGGGCAGGAAGAACAGCCAACATGAGAAAAAGCTGTTCCTTTGCTTTATGAAATAATAAAGACTAAAAAAATAGATCTAAGACATGATCGATCTTACAAGACGGGTATACAAACAAACAGCCTCCTGGTGAAATCAAGAAGAAATTTGTGGTTAGGTAAAGCTTTTTCCTTGGAGAAAAGGAAAACAATAGTTTGCTGCAAACCACAGCTGAAAATATAGGATGTCACAAAGATATTTTTTTTTAGACCTTATGATGATGTCAACTGCAGTGAAAATACGCCCACTTCCATTCTCAAACATGAAGGCTTTGAATTCAGTCTTTCTTACAACACAGTTAAATCTAGCAAAAGGAAAAATTGTCACCTAAAAAGGAACCCAAATAATGTGATAAAAAGCAGTTTGATTCCATTCATTATGACAAGAATTTATTGAGTACATAACATGTACTAGGGGCAGGTAGGGCTTGGCACTAAGAATATAAATAAAACATGCTTCTTTCTTACAACACAGTTAAATCTAGCAAAAGGAAAAATTGTCACCTAAAAAGGAACCCAAATAATGTGATAAAAAGCAGTTTGATTCCATTCATTATGACAAGAATTTATTGAGTACATAACATGTACTAGGGGCAGGTAGGGCTTGGCACTAAGAATATAAATAAAACATGCTCGTGGCTCATGAGAGGTTTTCACCTATTGGGTATGCAGACATGAAAGCAGTTTGTTTTAGTATAATAGGGTAAGTATAAGTGATGCTGTCAAAGAGTTGCTGTATTTGTTACATGCAGGTTAAATGGGATAAACATACATCCTCAAGGGACTAGAGTTGCTACTAGGTACAAGGACCTCCTTTATGCACTAAGCATGTGCCTAGTCTGTGAACTCTGCAAAGGTAAGGATCATGACTATTTTGTCCTCCATTGCGTAACCTGAGCTTTAGCCAACTACCTGATTTTGACTAATTGGACTAGCAACTTTGCTGCCTAACCCCCATCTCCAGATGTTTCTGCTAGAACAGGAGTTGGAAAATTATGGACCAAATCCTGCCCCATTTTTGTAGAGCTCACTTGCTGAGAATGGTTTTTATTTTTGGAACAGGTAGATAACACCTATGTTTTACCTCATAGTCGATGAAGTATCTGTGCCGAGTTTAGAAAGCAGAAAATGGTAAAGGAGTTGTGAACAACTCAGGTTCACAGTGCCAGTCCTTGCTACATAAAGGGAGTTCCATCTTTGATCTACTTAAGGTAGGGGTCCCCAACCTCTAGAATCTAATGCCTGATGATCTAATGTGGAGCTGATTTAATAATAACAGAAATAAAGTGCACCATAAATGTAATGCGTTTGAATTATCCAGAAACCTTACCCTCCCCCACCAGCCCTTGGAAAAATTGTCTTCCACTAGCTCAACATTCAGAAAACTAAGATCATGGCATCTGGTCCCATCACTTCATGGGAATTAGATGGGGAAACAGTGGAAACAGTGTCAGACTTTATTTTTTTGGGCTCCCAAATTGCTGCAGATGGTGACTGCAGCCATGAAATTAAANGAGAGTGAAAAAGTTGGCTTAAAGCTCAACATTCAGAAAATGCAGATCATGGCATCCGGTCCCATCACTTCATGTGAAATAGATGGGGAAACAGTGGAAACAGTGTCTAACTTTATTTTTTTGGGCTCCCAAATTGCTGCAGATGGTGACTGCAGACATGAAATTAAAAGACACTTGCTCCTTGGAAGGAAAGTTATGACCAACCTAGATAGCATATTCAAAAGCAGAGACGTTGCTTTGCCAACAAAGGTCTGTCTATTCAAGGCTATGGTTTTTCCTGTGGTCATGTATGGATGTGAGAGTTGGACTGTGAAGAAAGCTGAGCGCCGAAGAATTGATGCTTTTGAACTGTGGTGTTGGAGAAGACTCCTGAGGGTTCCTTGGACTCTCAGGAGATCCAACCAGTCCATTCTAAAGGAGATCTCTCCTAGGTGTTCATTGGAAGGACTAATGCTAAAGCTGAAACTCCAATACTTTGGCCACCTCATGCAAAGAGTTGACTCATTGGAAAAGACTCTGATACTAGGAGGGATTAGAGGCAGGAGGAGAAGGGGACGATGGAGGATGAGATGGCTGGATGGCATCACTGACTCAATGGACATGAGTTTGAACTCCTGGAGTTGGTGATGGACAGGGAAGCCTGGCTTGCTGCAATTCATGGGGTCGCAAAGTCAGGCAAGACTGAGCGACTGAACTGAACTGAACTGAACTGAAACCCGTCCCTGGTGCCTAATGTTGGGGACCACTGACTTATGGAATTTCTATCAGATTGTTAGAGGTATTCACACAGCTGGTATGGTCCCAAGTAGCAACGACTCCCGTAAATATCATTGGCTCAACATAAGGCTGTGTCTAGATTCTCAGCTTTGTAAGTGGAAGAAAAAGCGTGGACATTCTTCTCTTTGACCTTTCATATCCAGGGCAGGGCCTGGTACACTCTTCAGTTCAGTCACTCAGTCATGTCCAACTCTTTTACGCCAGGCTTCCCTGTCCATCACCAATTCCCAGAGCTTGCTCAGACTCATGTGTATTGAGTCAGGGATGCCATCCAACCATCTCATCCTCTGGATCCTCTTTTCCTCTTGCCTTCAATCTTTCCCAGCATCAGGTTCTTTTCAAATGAGTCAGTTCTTCACATCAGGTGGCCAAAGTTGAATCACATGAACCTGTCTCTTATACACATCTCTTCCCTGTCCATCACCAATTCCCAGAGCTTGCTCAGACTCATGTGTATTGAGTCAGGGATGCCATCCAACCATCTCATCCTCTGGATCCTCTTTTCCTCTTGCCTTCAATCTTTCCCAGCATCAGGTTCTTTTCAAATGAGTCAGTTCTTCACATCAGGTGGCCAAAGTATTGGAGCTTCAGTTTCAACATCAGTCCTTCCAATGAATATTCATGACTGATTTCCTTTAAGATGGACTGGTTGGATCTCCTTGCAGTCCAAGGGACTATCAAGAGTCTTCTCCAACACCACAGTTCAGAAGCACCAGTTCTTAGGCCTTCAGCATTCTTTATAGTCCAACTCTCACATCCATACATGACTACTGGAAAAACCATAGCTTTGACTAGATGGGCCTTTGTCAGCAAAGTAATGTCTCTGCTTTTTAATATGCTATCTAGGTTGGTCATAGCCTTTTTTCCAAGGAGCAAATGTCTTTTAATTTCATGGCTGCAGTCACTATCTGCAGTGATTTTGGAGCTCAAAGAAATGAAGTCTGTCACTGTTTCCACTGTTGCCCATCTATTTGCCATGATATGATGTGACCAGATGCCATGATCTTAGTTTTTTAAATGTTGAGTTTTAAGCCAACTTTTTCACTCTCCTCTTTCACTTTCATCAAGAGATCTCTGGTGAATGCACGAAACAATGAATTAATGTATCACAGAGGAGGAAATCACTTTACACTTCAATGGAGGCTGTGAAAGTGTTAGTTGCACAGTCCCATCTGACTCTTTGTGATTCCATGGACTGTAGTCTGCCCGACTCATCTGTCCAAGGGATTTCCCAGGCAAGAATACTTGAGTGGGTTGCATTCCTTTCTCCAGGGGATCTTCCAGACCCATGGATCAGACCCATCTGAGCCACAAGGGAAGCCCTCAATGGAGGCTACACTGAAATTAACCATAGAGCTAAATTAATTTTAAAGGTGAAAATTATGTTAGTTTGGCAGATTCATTCTAATCTAATATCCTTGGTTGTAAGAATTCATAAACCCTCCCTCCCTCCCTTGTTTTCTTTTTTGCCCAGACTTCATGTCTAGCTCTTTCCAGGTGGTGCTAGTGGTAAAGAACCCACCTGCCAATACAGGAGACATAAGAGACACAAGTTTGATCCCTGTTGGGAAGATTCCCTGGAGGAGGAAATGGCAACCTACTCCAGTATCCTTGCCTGGAGAATCCCATGGATAGAGGATCCTGGTGGGCTATGGTCCATAGGGTCATAAAGAGTCAGACACGACTGAAGTGACCTAGCACACATGCACATATGTCTAGTGCTTCCATGGTCACCTGCCTTTTAACTCCTATCTATCTTATGCAACTTGAACAGAAACTGCTTTAGTTTGTCTGGGTTTAATTCTGATTTTCTCATCTTGTCTTTGAAATCTAGAATTCCCATTCCAGCATGCATGATTTTCTTTCATTTTATGTGTTATATATATATATATATAATTACATATGTTTATATATATAGTCTAAGAAGGATAATTTTTAAGTTAAGTTAGAATATATCACCTACATTTCTAGATCCTGTTGAGAGGTTTGCAGGATTTGAATGATTATTTGAATGAATATTTTACTGGTTTTAATTAAACTTGTCTAAAAAGCAAAATGTGTCTATTAATTTCAAAAACTCAAGCAACCCACAAGTAGAGTTAACAGTTACTGTGCCCTTTGACATCCATGGATTCTCAGCTCCCCAACTCTGCTCTCCCATACAAACCCCTCCCCTCCTCACAGAGGAAACCTGTTTTTGCTAAGCAGTTTTACTCTGCATTTTAAAAATGTTTTTATATACACAAGCATACACACAAAGGATATTTTGCATTTTATTTCGAGTAAATGACATAAAAGTCATAGTGTATATAAATATTAGCACGAACCTTTTTCCATATTAACATATCATTGTATTGAACACTCCATAGAATTCAATAGTATGCAAATAGTATAATTTATTTTATTAGTTAATTGTTCTTTAAGAGTGAATAATTGTCATTTAGAGCACTGTTGACACTCATGTGGGTTTTTTCATTCCCCCCAATTGACTAGTCTTTTATTTTATCTTTGTCAGTTTCCTCTTTTATCCCTTAAATCATATAGAAACTTTGGGTAGGAGATTCCTGAAATAGTATCAATTTGGAACGGAGTGTCTCATATATCCTTCAGATGAAGGCTTATTCTTTCCCAAGAAAATCTTTCAGTTGTCTTAACTTTGCATGTACTGTTTCGATTATTTCTCAAACCATTTTCTGGGTCCAGATCATATTATTGTCAGTTTCCTGACAGTACTTTCAATGTGGGAAGATTGGTCCATCTTTCCTGTTTTCCTGAATTAAGTAAACAGTAAATAGAAGCAGAAGTAAATTCAAACATGGAACTGTTTTAAGGCTGTCTGCATTATAAATAGCCAGAAGGAGATGAAAAAACATTTCAGTCCCCAACTGAGAGTGGTGGCTCACACAGCAATATATTAAGTACGATAGGAGAACACATAACTATGCTGTGAGTGTGCAGAGGAGGAAAGCTTAACTCTGCTTGGAAGAGTCAGGGAGTGCTTCTGAGAGGAGCTGACAATTTCCCTGAACCTTTAAGGAAGAGTAGTCCATGTGGGCAGGAGGAAAGGGGTATTCAAGGAGGAGAAGTGATTATAAAAGCACAGAGGAATGACAGTGTGCATTCAAAAATGAATGGTGCATTCAGAAAGGTTCAGGGCTTCTTGAATAGAGGACGCATGTGGAGGCCAAGTTGATAAGGGCCAGGTGACAGGCAGGGCCAAATAAGGAGTGAAGATTTGATTGTGAGAGCCATGAGAAAGTCTCTTGTTCTTTCGCCTGGAACATATTCATTTGCCCCCTCCTTTTGTTTCAGTTGCTATTTGTATTTTTATGTCTGTGGCAGTTAGTTACATTTCTCGACCTTGGAGCAATGGCCCTCTGTAAGAGATGTCCTATGCATCCCGGCAATGCACTTCCCTCTCATCACCCAAGCTGGAGGCTCTCAGGGTTCCCCCTGCCAGGGCTGCAGTGGGGGTCTCTCAGTTGTGGCAGGCTCTGTATGCTGGTGGTCTGGCAAGCTTGGTCAGCCCTTCATCTGCTGGTTACCAGGTCCTCCCTCATGTGGATGCTGCTGGTAGCAGGTCAGTGAGGCCTGGTCACAAGGTGGTGAGTTGCCGAATCTTGCCCCACTCCTCCTCGGGGCTAGTGCTGACTCACTGGTGGGTGGTGTCAGGGTCCCAAAGCCTCTGGGGCTCTTACACATGAAACCACATCCTGGGTTAGTCCCTGTCTATGGGCTGGCAGAGCTGGCTCTTGGAGTCTGGCTGCAAGGCCAGGAATCACAGAGCTCCTTTCAGGTTGTTGGATGGCAAGGGCGGGAGTGGGGTGCAGTTTCTGACACAGTTGAGTGTGGGGTCTGGGGTGCCACCACCGTTAGCCTCTGGTGGGTAGGGCCAGGGCCCAGCTGGGCTCAAGGTAGGGTCTGGCTGGCATTTGAGGGGGTAATAGTATTCTTGCTTCTGGTGTCTGCACCCCCACCCCCACCCCACACCCCACCCCACATTGGAAAAGACTCTGATGCTGGGAGGGATTGGGGGCAGGAGGAGAAGGGGATGACGAAGGATGAGATGGCTGAATGGCATCACTGACTTGATGGACATGAATTTGAGTGAACTCTGGGAGTTGGTGATGGACTGAGAGGCCTGGCGTGCTGAAATTCATGGGGTCGCAAAGAGTTGGACACAATTGAGTGACTGAATTGAACTGAGCTGAACTGAGGGCTTAGCTGAAGGAGCCCCATGGGACCTGGGGAGACAGAGGCTCCATGCCTGAAGGGCCACACAACCCCAGGACAGGGCACAAAAGCAGTAACTGGATAGGAGCCTGGGCCGGACCTACCTTTTGGTCTTGGAGGGTCTCCTGGAGAGGCAGGGGCGGCCGAGACGCATCTTGGGGACACTGGTGGCAGCCACATTTGGGAGCATCCTTTGCTAATGTGAGTGGGCCCCACCATGGAACCCTCCCTCTGCTTATCAGTGCCAAGACCTGTCCATCTCCAACAGCCTGCCGGAGACAGTGCCAGGAGGCCTCAGGTCAAACAACTAACTTGGGGGTGGGGAGAGTGGGGAGGAGGGGCGACACGCAGTCCAGCTAAGGCACCCAGGCTGAAGACTGAGGAGCCCACAGCTGCCTCTAGACATGCCCCCTAGATGGGCCCTGCACACCTGAGGTGAGAACCAGGCTCTCCCCACTGGGCGGGGCCCA
>SJYX01003890.1:0-10381 GCA_006410675.1 Oreotragus oreotragus | reverse complement strand
AGATGAATGGATAAAGACGTGGCATACATATACATATAATGGAATATCACTCAGCCTTAAAAAGAGTGCAATTTTGCCATTTGCAGCAACATGGATAGACTTGGAAGACATTACACAAAGTGAAATAAGAAAGAAAAAGGCAAATACTGGATAAACTCATTTTTATGTAGAATCTAAAAATTGCAATAAACTAGTAAATATAACAAAAAAAGAAGCAGACTCACAGACATAGAGAACAAACCAGCAGATACCAGTGAAGGGGGCAGGGAAAGGCAATACATGAGTGAAGACGTGGAAGGTACAAACTACTAGGTGTACGATAGGCTACTAGGATGTATTGTACAACATGGGAATGTAGTTAATATTTTGTAGTAACTGCATATATAATGTAACCTTTAAAACTGTATAAAAAAAATTTTAAAAATGTGAAAAGGGAGAAAAAAAAGTCACAGCCTAGGAGAAAATGTTGTGATGCATGTAACTGACAAAGACTTGTGTCTAGAATATATAAAGATCTCCTAGTAAAAGACAAATTGCCCAAGAAAAAAATGGACAAAAAGTTTGAACAGACAGCTTACAAAATAAAATATACAAATCACCAATAGGCACATGAAAAGATACTCATATTCTTAGTCATTAAGGAAATGTAAATTACTGTTAAAGTGATATACCACTGCATGTCCACTAGAATTGCTATAGTACTGGGAAACCAAGTTTTGGGAAGGATGTGTAATAACCAGAATTTTTATACACGGCTGGCAGGGTTGTAAAATGGTATAACCATTTTGGAAACCAGTTTGGCAGTTTCTTAAAGTTAATCATTCACTTTCCTGATGATCCAGCTATTCCACTTATGAATATTTAGCCAAGACAAATGAAAAATACTTGTCTGCCAAAAAACTTGTCCAAGAATTTCACAGTAGCTTTATTCACTATAACCCAAAACTAGAGACAGCCTGAATATCCATTATCTGGTGAATGAATAAACAAAAACGTGGTACAGCCAAACAATGAAATACTACACAACAACAAAAAGGAACTGGCTGAATAACCTACTGAGCTACAGATAACACACGAGAGGGATATCTCAAAAACATCCAGGCTGTGTTTGGCAGAAGCCAATACAATATCGTAAAGCAATTATCCTTCAATTAAAAATAAATAAATTTAATTATTAAAAATAAAACACAAAACATCCAGGCTGAGCCTGAACAGAAACCTGACACATATACTATGCAATTCCATCGTATGAAACTGTAAGAAGAATCATAGTGACCGTATTCATTTTCTACGGTGGCTGTAGAGATGGGTGGTTTAAAAAGTAGAAATTTATTTTCTCATGATTCTAGAAACTAGAAGTCCAAGTTCAAGGTACCAGCAGCGTTGGTATCTTCTGACGCCTCTCTCCTTTTTTTTTTGGTTGTGCTGGGTCTACACTGCGGTGCACATGTTTCTCTAGCTGCCATGCACAGGCTCAGTACTTGAAGCACATGGGCTTAGTTACCTTGAGGCTGGTGGGATCTTAGTTCCCCAACCAGGAATTGAACCTGCGTCCCTTGCATTAGAAGGCAGATTCATTACCACTGGACTACCAGGGAAGTCCTTGAGGCCTCTCTCCTTGACTTATCGTTGGCTATCTTCTCTGTGTCCTCACACTCTTCCCTCTGTGTGTGTCCAGGTCCTGATCCCCTCTTCTTATGACAGTCATACTGAAGTACAGTCCACTCATAAGACCTCGCAACACCTTAATTGCCTCTTCAAAGGCCCTGTGTCCAAATACAGTCACATTCTTAGATACTGAAGCTTAGGACTTCAGCATATAAAGTTGGGGTGTGCATGCTCAGTCGCTCAGTTATGTCTGGCTCTTTACAATGCGATGGACAGTGGCCTGCCAGCCTTCTCTGTCCATGGGATTTCTCAGGCAAGAATTTTGGAGTTGAGCCCCCCATTTCCTCCTCCAGAGAATCTTCCTGACCCAGGGACTGAACCCATGTCTCCTGCATTGGCAGGTGGATTCTTTACCACCACACCACCTAGGAAGCAGGGAAGGACATATTTCAGCCCATAACAGTGACAGAAAGTTGCTTTGAAGCCAGAGGTGGAAAAGGACTTGGCTACAAAGGGGCATGAAGAAATGTTTTAGGATAGTAGAAGAATGCTGGAGTGGGTTACTATTCCTTTCTTCAGAGGTCTTCCCTATCCAGCGATCGAACCCAGGCCTTCCACACTGCAAGCAGATTCTTTACCATCTGAGCAAACAGGAAAGTCCAGAAATTAAATTATAATTCTGTAATTTAATTTTTCTGTATCTTAATTTGTTGGTGATAATGCAGGGTATACATTTGTCAAAACTCATTGAAATGAATATGTAAAATGAGTACATTTTATTATATGTAAATTATACCCTTATATAATTGATTTAAAATCAAAACCTTCACAAAATGTTCAGAATTTTTGGTAATAAAAGTAACATTATAGATCACTTATAAAAACTGGCAAAAACAAGCTATAACTATGCATGATTGTACCACTGTCATAATTTTGTTCTGTGTCATTAAGACATATTCATATTACATATTTGTACATGCATAACTTTTAATGGCAAGAGGCGATACATATTTTTATTTTTAGCAATGTCTTTTTCCCCACTCAGTAACAGAGTGCAAGCATCATTCACTGTCATTAAATTTTATTCCATTACTTCAATTTTGAATAATTTCATAAATTATACATCATCCTTTAATTAGCTGGTCTCAATTGTTTAACATTTAGGTCATTCATAATATTTTTTTTCCTTATCATAAGCAAAGATGTACATTCTCATAGTTATATCTGTGCATAACTCCCTTATTATTTTTTTAAGATGTGTTTTAGAAGTAGAATTTCTGGGTCAAAGGTTAGACAAATTTTAAGACTTTTGATATCTATATTTCATACATATGTAATTCATCTACATATCACCTCTAATTGGGAAAATCTGAACTATGACAATGGAGTATTTATAAATATATTTGCCAGTAAGCATTAGTCGCTCAGTTGTGCCTGATCATGGCGACCCCGTGGACTGCAGCTCACCAGGCTTTTCTGTCCATGAGATTTTCCAGGCAATGATACTGAAGTGGGTTGACATTTCCCTCTCCAGGGGATTTTCCCAACCCAGGGATTGAGACTAGCTCTCCTGCACTGCAGGCAGATTCTTTACCGACTGACTACAAGGGAAGCCCGCATTTGCCAGCAGAGGGGAAGAATATGGTATATCATTACTGCTTTAGTTTCCTTCTCATTGGTCACTTTCACCAACCTAGTCTTCCTGGCTTGGCTGTGATGAGATTGGACCCAGGGGTTTTAACACAACTCGGTTCAGAGAATGGAGCAGGAGCGAAGACGGATGGCTTCTGACTGTCTAAGTTCCTCCATGCCAGGGTCAACCAGCTGATACTGGCCCTGACGCTGAACAGATCCCTAGGCGAAGGGAATTTCTGAAGCAGATCCCTAGTTCAGTTACAGCCGTGGCCTGTGGGTTGTATGTAAAAAAGTTTCTCTGCCCAACAATTCTGTTTCAGTTTTAGGCAGTTAATACAGAGGGTGAACTATTTCACATTTACAGAATAAGAGCGATCAGGGCCAACACCCATTCTGTTATCTCCCTCACAGGCTCAGCGATCTGTTAACACTTTGACCTATTAACTTTGTTCAGTTACTAAGCTCGCCTTTGGGGAATCATCATCATCAACAACAATAACAACAAAAAGGGAAATGTTGATATGCAAAGAGGATCACTATTCCTACCACCTCCTTCTGAAAGGAAGGGAGAGTGAGACCAAGTAAATGCTCCTTAGTAATTATGGAAAAACAAAGCAGTTCCTGGTTGGTAGAGGGGCACGTTTTTCTCTTCTACAACATTCTGAGCTCTCGCTTCTGCCCCTGACTTTTGCTCGACTTTCCTGATGAGGGAGAAAGTCTGTTCGTCCTTGAGACTGGAATGTTCCATAAAGGCAGAGCTGTTGATGCCGGTAAAAGAACAATGTGGTGTATTGTGAACAGAGGAATTGATGAGGTCAGAACCACCCCAGGGACATGAAAATATATATTTATATAAGAGGCAGTAAAATTTGTCTGCAATTAAGTTTTACCCAAACCCTCAAATCTGTTGTTTGGTTTTAAGCAGATGTTGAAAAGGTTTATCCTGGATTCTGTCTTTATTGATAGGATGTCTTTTGATCTGCAGCCAAATAAGAAATCTGGATGTTATTTTGGATTTGGAAATTTCCTTTAAATAAACATATTAGTTAAGTATGTAAATCTGCTTATCATCACTTTGGGCATATTGCCAGAGTGGGAAACATCTGGGACCTAGTGTCAGCCGACTTATTAATTCACACTTAGAGTATGTTTCACCCAGGTTATTGCTGAATAATATTATCTTGATTGCCTAAGTCAGCTGTGTCTTGACAACAGTTCATTATGAGTTTGAGGTTTAAATTTTGACTCATGAGAAATCCAGCGAGCAAGGCCTGTCTGGGTCTAGGGATTTGGGCTTCCAGTCCTCTTCAGGATTGATTTCGGAAATTAATTGTTAACATTTTGGATTATGAATGGTGGAGATCTGTGTTATTTATCTGAACTGGCCAGCATGTAATTCCGGGAAGGGATTATATGACCTCCTCCTGATAAGCACTGAAGTGGGGTCATTAATACAACTTTCTGCCATAAAGCTCTCTCCACTTGATGGAAGCGCCTCTCCCTCCAGTTAAGATGATACCTAATTGACTTCAAGTCTGTAGTGAATCACTGTGTCCGGTGGGCTGGCCAATGATGAATGGCTGCAGCCTGGGGTTCTCACTAATAAAGGTAATAGAGCGTATAAATCCAGGGAGCTTCTGTCCCTCACTTGCTTGTAGGCCAGGAAAGCAGCACCGGGGGATGAATGTGTTTGGAGGCACCCAATGAAAGAAGACTTTATGCTCAATAAAGAAAACAGCTCTAGTCATTGGTTGATGGAGCAGCCAGAATCCATACTGCAAGGCCCAGAGACTTGAATTGTGGAAAAGAGGAACTTCAGAGAAGCTGTGTTTATGTGGATCTTCTTACTACACGTCTGCAGGACTTTGTTGATGTAACAGCTAGTGTAAGTAGCACTAGCTGCTGTAACAAAGATCCCTAATTTCCACAACATAAGAGAGTGTATCCCTAATTCACATACCTGTGCAATGTGGGTCAGCCAGAGTGGGAATGGGAACTCTGTCCCACGAGTCCTTTCTGGATCAGGCTCTTTCCATCCAGTGGCCTGTCACTCCTAGGACTTTGGCATTCTCCATAAGGCTGAGAGGGTGGGAAGTGGTCCTTGTCCAGAATCCAGTTGCATGGTTATATCTACTGGGTCGGTACAAAAATGGTTACATCTATGATAACTGTCAAGTAAGCTAAAAATGTCATGCCCTGAGTCCAGGGGGAAAACATTTGATACACACTTAATCTTGCAATGGGGCCTCCCAGGTGGCACAGTGGTAAAGAATCTGCCTGCCAATGCAGGAGATGCAAGAGATGCTGGTTCAATCCCTGGGTCAGAAAAATCCCCTGGAGTAGAAAGTGGCAACCCACTCCTGTACTCTTGCCTGGAAAATCCCATGGACAGAGGAGCCTTGCAGGCTGCAGTCCATGGGGTTGCAAAGAGTTGGACACAAATAAGAGAGTAACTCTTCAAAGGGGATGAAGAAGAAAGCTCAAGAATGGAATTAAGGAGACAGCACCTAGAGTAGATGTTTGTTGTGACCAAGACACCCTGCTGGGGTTGGGGCATAGTGTCCAACGGCAAGAAGCTAGGATGGCAGGTCACTCTGTTCAACACTAGCCCTATGGCCGTACTTTGCTGAATGTGGAAAGGGCTAGAACAGAGTTGAGAAGTGAGCATGACTAAACTCAGGCCTCTTGTCATCATGGTTTTCCTGTTCCCAGGATAGCCAGCTCTCCTTTTCCCCACACCCGACCCCAACTGCATCTTTGTCTATGTAGCCCTAATGGAGAAGAAGAAACCATGAGTCACTGGTTAGCATGGCTCATGGACTTGGTTAAACAGAGCTCTTCCTGTCCTCCAGAGTGGGGCTGGAATGAGAGATTGAGTTTCTGCCTGGGCAGGAGGAGATAGAGTTAGCAGGCAAAAAATCTATTATCCGGAGGTTTTAGCGGCCTGAGAGCAAGGATGCCCAGTAGCCAGGGTAAAGATTCTAATCTTTACCATGTTCACTAACATGTATGTTTGTGAAGACATGGGTGCTGTCATGGAACAAGCTCTCCAGGGTGACTTCACAGACATCTGCTCTCTCTGTAAACATGCTCAGACAAGAACAGAGGGAAAAAAACAAGTGATGTGCCAAGGTAAGGATGGAGTGAAGTTGGGAGCAGTGCACCCAGGGTCCAGGAAAGTGTAAAGAATTAAATTTTTTAGAAACAATGATAAAATTGACTTAAATTTTTTACTTTTAATTGTCAACATTGAAAGTGTTAGTTGCTCAGTCGTGTCCAACTCTTTGCAACGCCTTGGACTGTAGCCCACCAGGCTCCTCTGTCCATGGGATTCTCCAGGCAAGAATACTGCAGTGCAGAGCCATTCCCTTCTCCAGGGCATCATCCCAACCCAGGGATCAATCCCAGGTCTCCTGCACTGCAGGCAGATTATTTACCATCTGAACTACCATCTGAGGGTATCATGGTACTCCAGCAATTCTAAATGGTTTTCCCTGCCCTTCACGCTATGCCCTGAACAGCGTATTTGAAGCCTGCAGGGAACATTGGGGAAGTTAACTCCCATGGTTAGGGTTGGTTCCCTGTCCCATTTTTTCACACTGCCCCCTCCTGTCCTCACCCATCAGTAGCCCTGGGGGATGTGAAGATTCAACTGGCACGAACTCCAAAGACTGAGTAAGGACACATCTGTTGTTTTAATATTTTATTGGACTATATATATTTTAAAAATATATGCTGAACATGAGTTTGAGCAAGCTCCAGGAGTTGGTGATGGACAGGGAAGCCTGGCATGCTGCAGTCCATGGGGTCGCAAAGAGTCGGGCATGACTGAGCGACTGAACTGATGGACTAATAGTTGCTTTACAACGTTATGTTAGCTTCTGCTGCTGCTGCTGCTAAGTCGCTTCAGTCGTGTCTGACTCTGTGCGACCCCATAGACGGCACCCACCAGGCTCCCCTGTCCCTGGGATTCTCCAGGCAAGAACACTGGAGTGGGTTGCCATTTCCTTCTCCAGTGCATGAAAGTGAAAAGTGAAAGTGAAGTCGCTCAGTCGTGTCCGACTCTTAGGACCCCCATGGCCTGCAGCCCACCAGGCTCCCCCGTCCCTGGGATTCTCCAGGCAAGAGTGCTGGAGTGGGCCGCCATTGCCTTCTCTGTGTTAGTTTCTACTGTATGGCAGGGTGAATCTGCTGTATGTATACACAGAGTCCCTCGCTTTTGGACTTCCTTCCCACTGAGGTCACCACAGAGCACTGAGTAGAGCTCCTGTGCTCTACAGGAGCTTCTCATTTGTTGTTTAGTCACAAGTCATGTCTGACTCTTTGTGACCCCATGGGCTGTAGCCCGCCAGGCTCCTCTGTCCATGGATTCTCCAGGCCAGAATACTGGAGAGGATTGCCATTTCCTTCTCCAAGGGAACTTCCCAACCAAGGGATTGAACCCACATCTGCATTGGCAGATGGATTCTTTACCACTGAGCCGCCTGGAAAGCCCGGTTCCCATTAGTTATCTATTGCCTTTCCCTGGTGGCTCAGGCAGTAGTAGTATCAGTATTGCATATATGTTAATCCCTATCTCCCAGTCATCCCATCCTCCCATTCCCCCTTGGTATCCATACGTTTGTTCTCTACATCAGGACACATCTGTTTTTAAAATGGCATTTTGTTTTATTCAGTACTTACTGAATGATTGTTTTTTTGGAACAAGGGGAAGCCTTCTTAGGGAAGAGATGGGGGAGGGTCATGTAGGGTCATAAGACTATATGTAATGTGTATTTTATAATACAAGAAGGGGTGAGTGTTTAAAGCTCTTTCCTGCTTTCTGCCTTGTCCCCATAATTTGCATTCCTGCTGTTACTCCGTCACATGCCAGCTTCCCTGTCTCCTCAGAGTTTACCTACCCCACCTCTACCCTGTCCGTTTATTTATCTTCAGAATATCTTCTCACTGAGATCCAATTTCTCAGTCTGGTGTTTTTGCTAGCCTGCAGACTTGCCATCTGATGAGGAGGGAAAGTTTGAATGGTTCTGGACCACATCATGATCAATGGCAATTGTCAGACCTCACATCAGTTATCTAGGTTGGAAGAGATCAACCAGATGAAGCCATATCTTCCTTTTCTCATGAATGGCATTTACTACCTTGGACTTTTCTTTGAGTCTTTTGGGGAAAAGAGATGAGCCTATAAGTAAGGAGGATTGAGAAGGAAGGAAAGAAAGATTAGGAGCTGTTGAGGCCTAGGAGAGTTTCAAGAGAAGGGTGAATGTCAGCCAGTGATTCCCTCACCTGACCTCTGGACTGAGAGATGTTATCTTTGTCAATAGAGTACATTTCTCTTTTCAGTTTTCAACAAGGCCTTCTTTCTCCTGGATACTGGCTGTGGACTTGAGAAAAAACAACCATTTAAGAACCTAAAATGTAAACTCACTGGTTATCCTCTGATTAAAGAATAAAAATAACAGTGTTGTTTTTTTTTTTTCCTTCTCTTCTCTTTATACACACACACATGAACACACACACCCATGCTCACAATTTGTCAACTGTTGGTGAGAATTTGTTGTGGATTCCTCTCTGACATAGATCAAATGGATTTTATCTTTTACTGGCATGGAGTATGATTTCTATGGAGTCCCTGCTTTAGTTTCTTTCTCTAAAAAGAAAAGAATATAAATTATAGGAATAATGTGGCAAGTTATAGCAATGAGTGGATAAAGGCCTAGAGGAGAGGGAGGGCAGGTGGATCTGGGCTTCTAGCCTAAAAAGAATATGTGCCTTTTATTCTAGAAAAAGAAAAAGGTGATACTTAATTTCAGGTTTCTATAGCAAGGAGAGTGGAACTGAGCTCTGGACTTTTCTGGATTCCCTTGAGGAAGATGACTCAGTGTGGTTTCTTAGACACTTGAGCTTACCTGTTTTCACCTATTGTGATGGTTGAAAAAAACCCATTATATCTTCCAAATTCCTGTAGAGGAGTTAGGCTGAGTAAACTCTGACCCTTGTAGAGATTACTTTGGAAATTCAAGAGCAAATATATCCAAATGTGATTTGAGAACCCGCCAAATATTATGCAACCATTAAAATTTATTGATTACTCACTCACCCTTGGATCCCAATCAGATAAACTTTGGCTCCATATCAGACAGATAGGATCCTTATCTGGCTGGAGAATGAAGGCACGCGTTTATTATATTAGGATTCTTTCCATTTCAAGGGACAGAAAATCCAATCATTAACTGACTCAAACAAAAAAGATAAACTATTGGTTCATATAAGTGAAAAATTGAGGAGTGTAGCTCTGTGTATCAGTTAGTTATTGATGAGCAATATATAATGAGATTCCTTCAACATATAGTAGTTAAAACGACTACTTTTGGACTTCTTTGGCGATCCAGTGGATTCCATGATCCCACTGCAAAGAGTGTGGTTTTGATCCCTGGTCAGGAACTAATATCCTGTGTGCCATGCAGTGTGGCCAAAAATTAACGACAATAATAACAAAACCCAGCTCCTTATTTAGTTCAAAACCTGTGAGTCAGCAGCATAAGCTGGGCTCAGCTGGATGGTTCTGGTCTCCACTGACTTCCCTCATTCATCTGTAATCGCTGTGGATGGGGTTGGTAGCACTGCTTCTGGCAGTTGACTGGAATGCTTGGCTCACCCCTTCCCCATCTCTCATCCTGCAGTAGGCTAGCCCAAGCTTTGTTGCACCCTGGGCAGATTCTGAGGGAAACAGAAAGTGCACACCACCACCTCCACTGTCACTACATTGGCCAAAAAAGTCACAGGACCAGCCCATATTTATGGGGTAGAATAGCTTCCATCTCTCAAGGATCCCAGTGAGAGAATCTATAGACTCATTCCAAAGGGTTTAGATGCAGTGAAGGGTAAAAACTTGCTTCCGTTTTTCTCCAGTTGATTTCCTTGAGATTAGCTTAGGGAAAGCTGTACTGGGGACTTGAACAATGTCATCATTCTGTTCTGTTGACTTCAGCCTCCAGCTCCACAGGCTGGTGCAATGGCTGCAGCAGTTCCAGCCCTCATGTTCAAGTCTAGTGGGAAAGAACAGCCCATCAGATCACTTACTGCTTTCAGTCTCATTGGCTAAGCGGGTCATGTGTGCCCATAACTAAATCAGTCT
>SJYX01003886.1:813180-824099 GCA_006410675.1 Oreotragus oreotragus | reverse complement strand
CCCCTCATTTCACCTCAAATAAAACTTAACTCACAGGTTTCGCTGGTGGCTCAGTAGTAAAGAATCCGCCTGCCAATGCAGGAGACACAAGTTCGATCCCTAGTCTGGGAAGATCCCACCTCCTGAGGAGCAACTAAGCCTTGCGCCACAAGCACTGAGCTGGTGCTCTACAGCCCAGGAACTCAACTACTGAGCCCATGGGCCGCAACTAGAGCAAAGCTTGTGCAGCAACACAGCGAAAAATAAATATATAAATACAAGTATATAATCACAAATTATATCAATACTTATATTAATTATATAATTATACATTATAAAAATATAAATAAAATTATATAAAATAAAACTTGTAACCCTCATGTTGTGCATTTTTTAAAGGTGACAATCCCACCCCATCATAGCTTCCCATTAAATCCCGAATAAAATCCAAAATCGTTACCTTGTTCCCCACGCACGAGAGCAGACTTCTCTGGCCTGTCCACCCTGTCAGTCCCAGCTACGAAGCAAGCTCTTGACTCCCACAAGCTCTTGTTCACCTTCTGTTCTAGTCCCTCTGTTTGGACCGCTCTCTCCTCAAATGACCACGCGCCTGACACCTTCCTGTTTTATGCACTCCTGGGTTTATGAATGACTTCCTCAAAGAAGTCTTTCCTAACCACCTCTCTTAACACAGTTCCCTGGTTACACCTTATCACCCCACTTTGCTTAATCTTCAGCACAGCAGCTCTCACTTCCTGCTGCTTACTGTCATCCTTGGCTACCTCTCCACCCCCGGCTAGAAGCTCCAGGAAAGCAGGGGCCGTCTCAGAGTGGCCGATGGGGGCTCAATAAGAGCTACAGACTGAATGAACAAATCCAGCAAAATGAACAGAGAGTTACAGGCTAGAGAAAAGACTTCTCTGACCGATGCACCTGCCCTACTGTCATGTCAGACCTTCTCGCCAGAGATAACTGAGTCCCTGTTTCCTAACGATATATGAAATTTTTCTCACCCAGTGCTTACAAATAGACCCAAAAAGGCAATGTGGAAATCGTTCTAAAAATCTGTGGGTTTTCTTGATTTGGGGGTCTCCATTCTAGGTCACAGCTTTTGGAGTGATGCAGGAGACAGGTTCAGTTCCAGAGATAACTGAGTCCCTGTTTCCTAACGATATATGAAATTTTTCTCACCCAGTGCTTACAAATAGACCCAAAAAGGCAATGTGGAAATCGTTCTAAAAATCTGTGGGTTTTCTTGATTTGGGGGTCTCCATTCTAGGTCACAGCTTTTGGAGTGATGCAGGAGACAGGTTCAGTCTCTTAAGTCATGTCCGACTCTTTACGACCCCGTGGACTGTAGCCCTCCAGGCTCCTCTGTCCATAGCATTTCCCAGGCAAGAATACAGGAGTGGCTCGCCATTTCCTTCTCCAGGAGATCTTTCCAGACCAGGCATCAAACCCACGTCTCCTGCATTGGCAGACAGATTCTTTACCACTGAGCTACCAAGGAAGACTGATGCCAGAGACAGACAGACAGACATATATATGTGTGTGTGTACACCGACTCAATGGACATGAGTTTCCATAAACTCCGGGAGTTGGTGATGCACAGGGAGGCCTGGCGTGCTGCAGTCCATGGAGTAGCAAAGAGTCGGACACGACTGAGCAACTGGACTGAACTGAACGTGTATATATATATGCCATCCCGAGAACACAAGCTCCAGATCACCAGTCACAAAATATCACAGGATTTGGTGATAAACTGCCAGCTCTCACTATCTGAAGTGTTTCATCTTCCTTCTCCCGAGCTCAGATCCCACCTGTGGCCCAATTTCTCTCTGTCACACAACTTTTCCTCTCCAGTAATTTCAAGTGTTATAATTGCAAAAAAAAAAAAAGCCCACCATGACTATGGTTTTATAAAATGCCCCAAACACAGAAGTCTAGAGTAAAAAGTGAGGCCTTCTCATCACACCAAGCCCCACCAACCCCAATTCTTTCCCAGAAATAACACTGTCAAACATTCCTTCAAGATCTTCTGTGAATTAACACACAAATGTCAGATCAGAAGATATGGCACGTTTTCTTTTTTATACATGTGATCACACGGGACATATGCTGCTGCTGCTAAGTCACTTCAGTCGTGTCCGACTCTGTGTGACCCCATAGACGGCAGCCCACCAGGCTCCCCCATCCCTGGGATTCTCCAGGCAAGAATACTGGAGTGGGCTGCCATTCCCTTCTCCAATGCATGAAAGAGAAAAGTGAAAGTGAAGTTGCTCAGTCTGTCCGACTGTTAGCGACCCCATGGACTGCAGCCCACCAGGCTACTCCGTCCATGGGATTTTCCAGGCAAGAGTACTGGGGTGGGGTGCCATTGCCTTCCCCGCGGGACATATGCTAAATATACTTTTTCTCTCAATAATGTGTCTTGAGGGTACATACCCTTTTTTAAAACTATTTTACCACTTTTAGGGTATAAATGTATCATAATTTCTTAGTCATATTCCTATTAATGAAAATTTATCTTCAGTTTTACTATAATAAAATATACAGTAATGAACATCCTCATATTGCTTTTTGTTGATTTTCTATATCTTTTCTTTTACTACTTCTAGTTTTAGTTCTGAGCCCATGGCCTATGATAATCTTACTATTTCCAAAAGAATGAAGCTATGTAAGTCATGCTTTATTCTCATATTTCTACACATCATATTTAGTTTTCTGTGTGAGAGACAACTACAGCTGAGAAATCATATGGTAAGTAATAGTGTGATCCTTGTGTTTTTATAAACAGATTAAAGTTAATAATTCAAAGAGAATGATGTTGTTTATGAGCCTCTCAGATATGGAAACAACTGCACTGAGCAAAAACAGACTTTCTTATAAAAAGTAATCTTCAGAAGCAAGTGCTTGTACTACTTCCTTCTAGAAAGATGTTCTTGTTTCACACAAAGAGCCTGCAGATCTTGGCTTTGCCAGGTTATAAAATAAGAACTTTTTAGAGCGGGAATAGAACCACAGAAATTCAAGCTATATCTAAGGTCACAGCTGGGGAGTGGCAGGGAAAGGATGGCAAACCAGGCTGAACACTCATTAAGGAGCAGAAGTTTCCCTGAGAGGCACATGGACACAGAGGGTACAGGAATGATTGGAAACAAAGTCCAGTTCCTGGTGAGAAGATATCATCTCCATCTCTTGATCTTTGGGGCAAAGATGATTCGTGCGCTATCAAGAAATGGTTGCTGGTTATGTTGCTTATTGCCACACTGCTTACAATCTGCTATTCAACTAAACAGTTATTTATTGACCATATACTACATGACTGGCATTGTTTTTGTTTTGGTAGCACGAGGGTAACAGTGGTGACTAAGATAAGCTTCCTGCCTTCCAGTAGCCTACATTCTGGCAGAGCGGGGACAGGGACTAAACACATACATTGACACCTCTCAGGTACTGACTGGCAGTAGATAATCTGAATCTAAGGAATGACTGGCATCTTCTCAAAGTCCTTCCCAACTGTCATAAATGAGCTCCTTTGGATCAGAGATGCTTATGTGCAAAGATAAAAACCAATCTCCAACCACATATTAAAGGAAGAGAAATTTAGTTGCAAAGCTTACTGTCATTTCTACTGGGATTTTCCTTTTGAGAGTAAACACAGGCCAGATTACTAGTTAACACATGGGCAGCAGCAAAGGCTCTAGACAAAGAAGAGACTCCAGGACTTCCCCCACCCACCCTAATCATTCTGGAAGGTCCCTGTGCACTGGACTCAGTGGTCCCATGGAGAATGACTGCATCACTAGGGCCGCTGCTGGGGTACAACATCCACTCCAAAGATGCAACCTTTGCAAGAGGGGAAGATGACTCATTGTGAGCCACCATGACCTCTAGAGTGACCTCACAAAAGCCCAGTAGACCACAGTATGAGTTGCTCAGTTGTGTCCTACTCTCTGCAACCCCATGGACTGTAGCCCACCAGGTTCCTCTGTCCATGGGATTCTCCAGGCAAGAATGTCGAGTGGGTTGCCATTCCCTTCAGCAGGGGATCTTCCCAACCGAGGGATCAAACCCAGGTCTTCTGCATTGCAAGCAGATTCTTTACCATCTGAGCCACCAGGGAGGCCCAAGCAGCCAGCATTTTGATGGTAGATAAACAACTTTAGCCGCTAATACCCCTAACAATCTTAAAGATACTCGATGAATAGGCAAAGTGTGTCAGGTTTAGGGTTTGGGGTTTTCTCTGCCTCAGCACTAACTAGTACCTGAATACATTGCTGGGAGCATCAGAGTAAAGGCTCATCTTAAATGTCATCTTCTCAGATAGGCTTCCCTGGTTACCCTATGCTGCTAAGTCACTTCAGTCGTGTCCGACTCTGTGCGACCCCATAGACGGCAGCCCACCAGGCTCCCCCATCCCTGGGATTCTCCAGGCAAGAATACTGGAGTGGGTTGCCATTTCCTTCTCCAATGCATGAAAGAGAAAAGTGAAAGTGAAGTCGCTCAGTCTGTCCGACTGTTAGCGACCCCATGGACTGCAGCCCACCAGGCTACTCCGTCCATTGGATTTTCCAGGCAAGAGTACTGGGGTGGGGTGCCATTGCCTTCCCCGTTACCCTATAAATAATGGCAACTGCCCCTCCCTAACAGCTCCTCTCCTTCTTGGCAACTCTATTTTTTTTCTCCTTACTCCTCACCACTAATCATCATTTTGTTTAACCTCAATGACTAACATCCACTAGAATGTAAAATCTTTGAGGGCAGTTTTTATTTATTTATTTGGCTGCGCCAGGTTTTAGTGGCAGCACATAGGATCTTTGACCTTTGTCGGGGAGTGCAGGACCTAGTTCCCTGACCAGGGATTGAACCCGGGCCCCTTGCATTGGGAATGCAATCTTAGCCACTAGGGAAGTCCCCAAGTTGTTGGGTTTTTTTGTTTTAATTGGAGAAGCACTGCTTTACAATGCTGTGTTAGTTTCTGCTGTACAATGAATGAATCAGCTATGTAATTTTTATTTTGATCACTGCTCTGCCCCTGGTATCTAGAACAGGGGCACAATAGATAGGTGCCCAACAAATACATTGACTGTATGAATAAAAGAATGAACAAACTCACCAACAATACCAAGCACGGTTATGTTGGCTATTTCTGTTGCCTGAGAAAGGAATCCAAGAACAGGCATCACCCAGTAGAAGAAACTGGAGATCACGACCTAAAACGGCTGCCAGCAATTTCCTTAGAACAGAGGATGTTAGAGAAGAGGAATCGCTCACAGGAGTTGAGCGTCAAAGGTCACATTCATTCCTTGCAGCTTTGTGGTGTCTTAGTGAGCATGCCCAGCAAGAGACAGAAGCAAGCAGAGACTGAAACCATCTTGAGCCACGGCACGTGAGCCCTTCGGTTAGGACACTTCCCCAGAACCTCTTCCCATCTCTCTGTATCCACTTCCCTTCGTGTTTTGATTTTAAACAAAGGCTCATAAAAAAAAAAAAAAAAGGCTCATATCCCCCCAGGACATCTGCAGACTCCAGCGATCACAGCTCACCCAGAAATCATCAAGATGCCCAATAAGGAGACTTCCTGGCTTCCGTGTCAGGGGCCAGGAATCAGTGTCAACTGCAGTTTGCAGACAGCTGCACCTCCACTGTGCACGTGCAGCATCTCAAGAGGACAGCGCAGGGAAGAAGCAGTACCAGCCTGCAGGGGTGGCTGGCGGCGCCACCTGACTCCTCTCTGGGCAGCTTAACCTGGGCAGTGACCCTTACTCGTGAAGGTCATTTGTCAGAAGAACACAGAGGAAGGGCAGAAAGCAGGGTGGGGCGGGAAGGGGAAGACCCAGGCAGGGCAGAGGTCAAGGAAGCCCAGATTTTTGCCTAGGAAGACTTCAGGGTTGCCCAAGATGCACAAATGACTGACTTCCCCTGTGGTCACTGCATACGTCACACTTAACACTCATTCTGCACAATGAACATTTATGATATTTCAGGTGTTCTTAGGCCAGTCTGGGAACTGAAATGCAGCCCATCAAGGGACTCACCCAAAGTCTATTAGCAATCAGCAGAAGTAGAACAAAAATAAAAATCTGACACCTGACGCAAAGCTCCTTCCCCTGGTATTTACGTGTTCTACGTGGGCTGAAATTAGCAGGATATTTTCAATTTCCTTAGCAAAGTAATTTTAAGAATTTCCCCATCAGATGTGTCACAAAGCATGGGATTAAGAACCACACAGCTGCATATATTTGATCCCATGCCTTTAGAACAGTTGTCCCCAGAATTTTATGATATGACTTCTTATTTGAAAAAACATCTTTGCATTTACACCTCCAGTATAAGACTATTTATTTATAAATCTTACATATGCACAGATATTCTAATACCCTGTATAATTATAAAGCATTATTGAAACAGATCCAAGAGCATAGCATTTTGTTCTTGCTTTCCAGTGAATCATCTTGGACCCTAAAGGTACATAACTTCCACTTTAGGGACCACTGCTCAAGTAATGCTTTACTCAAAATCTTATATACAAAAATCAATAACAAAAAAGCCTTATATATGAATATAATTAGATAATTAAATAAGATTTAGAAAAATTTTAATATAAAAATTTACCCAAAGTAAGGCTAGGTATATCTGTACTTGAAAGATGGCTTTAGACCATCTTGTTTAGACCAAATATTGGGTTGGAAAAATCCAGATGAACTTTTTGGCCAATTCAATAAAGTGGGGAGCCATATTAGAAAACAGTTTGACAGTTTTTCAAAAGGTTCAACATACAGTTACCACTTGAGCAAGCAGTCCCACTCCTGGCTACATATCCAAGAGAAACAAAAGTATATGTTAACATAAAAACTTACATGTAAATATTCGTAAATTGAGATATATTTGAGTTTAACGGGTATAGCATAATGATTTGATTTACATACATCATGAAGCCATTATCACAGTAAGTTTGGTGAACATCCATCCTCTCATAAAGTCACAAAATTAAAGAAAGAAATATTTTTCCTTGTGATGAGAACGCTCAGGATTCACTCTCTTGATGACTTCATACATAACACACAGCAGTGTTAGTTACATTCATCCTGTTGTACATTACAACTCTAGTACTTACTTATCTTAGAGCTGGAAGTCTGTACCTTCAATGGCTTTTATCCAGTTTTCCCTCCCCTCCCCCTCCACTGTCATCACTGGCAACCAAATGTCTGACCTCCTCTTTTACAATTTGTCTTTGGAGTATAGTTGACCTACAATACTGTGCTAGTTCCTGTTACACAACACAGTGATTTGTTATTTCTATACACACAGGAATGTTAACGGCAGCATTGCTCAGAACAGTTAAAAAGTAGAAACAACCCAAATGCCCACTGATCAATACATAAAGGATGCTACTCTGGCCACCTGATGTGAAGAGCCAATTCACTGGAAAAGACCCTGATGCTCGGAAAGATTGAGGGCAGGAGGAGAAGGGGACAACAGAGGATGAGATGGTTGGATGGCATCACCAACTCAATGGACATCAGTTTGACCAAACTCTGGGAGATGGTGAAGGACAAGGAAGCCTGGCATGCTGTAGTCCATGGGGTTGCAAAGAGTTGAACACAACTGAGCAACTGGACAGACAGACAGTCACACAGGGTCACATCGTGCAGCCACAGTAAGAAGGGAAGTACTAATACATGCTACAATATGACTGAGCCCTGAAAGCATCCTACTAAGTGACAGAAGTCATTGACAAAAAATACGTCTTATTTCTTTATGAATGAACGAAATTGTCCAGAATAGGCAAACCCATAGAGACAGAAAGTACATTAGCAGTTCCTTTGGGGGATGGGAAGATAGGGGCGACAGGTAAAAATATCTTTCTGGGTTTTCAAATCAACTATGCTAATGCTGTCACATATCTGTGAAGACAGGAAAATCAGTGGATTGTACACTTCCAATGGGTGAATGTATGTGATGTCAATTCTATCTGCATCTCAATAATGCTGTTGAAAAAAATGAAATGGGCCAAGGCCATCTCCCTTCCAAAAGGTCTAGAAAGAGATGCTGTTATTCTGTGGACCATGGGCATCAAAGGAGCATGAGCTGAGAGTCAGGGTGAGAACAATGGAACTGAAAGTTAAAAGGGGAAACAGAGACTAGACAAAGGGAGCAGGAATAAATGTGCCGAAAGTAAGTATGGAGAAGGGAGAGAGCAAGAAGAAGTGAGAATGCTACGACTGAACTATGCAGGAAAAAACCCCAAGGGCCGGTAAGGACAGCGCCACCGGCGTGATGGCTGAGTTCCGGGGCACTGCTGTCTGCACTGAGGGTTCCAGGCATCCACCCTTCTCTTCACACCAGCACTGCAGGGGAGCTTCTACTGGTCCCAATTTATAGATGGGCCGACAAAGTCAGAGAGGTTAGGTATCATGGTCATGTCCGGTTAAGTGCCTATCTTTCAGAAACTTATATAGAAGGATTTAGAATTGATAGAATTTCTTGAATGTGCTTTAAAATAATACAGCGGGAAGGTCCAGGGAGGGATATGGATGAAACACGATGGGCCACACTGATCACTGTTGAAGATGGGAGGAGGGCACATGGACTGTTCTCTCTGCTTCATGTTTGAAATTTTCCATAAGACAATCCCCAAGTTAAAAACAACCAACCAACCTTCAACATGTGCTATGCCTTTCTGTGTACCCGAGTTGCCTGTCTGTCCTCCTTACCTATCACCTCTACAACCTATGCCTCTATAGCCCTCTGCACACTACACCCTTCTACCCACCTCTTCCCACCCCCTGCCCGATCTTATTCAAGTTTACCTTTGGATTGAGACATTCCCCATCACCCTTTTAAAAGCTGCATCCCTCCAAGTGTCCACGCTCCCCACTTACTGACCTCCTGTGTTCCACAGCACTTAGCCTCTGATTGCTTACCCATCAGCAGTCATTCATTACTAACTCTTGGAGGGCCTTTACCACATGCCTGACACGGTTCTAAGCTTCCTAAACACACACACACTTGATCATCCTAACAACCTATGAGGCAGACATGACCACACCATCTTTATTTTACAGAAGAGAAACTGAGGCACAGTCAATGGAGCCAGTTTCCCACCCAGGCTAGTCTTGCTCCAAGTCCACACTCTTACCCACAACAGCAAAGGGGTGAAGGGAAGACCTTTAAATCTCATGGACTTAACCATCTCTCCAGAAGATCATCAGTCACCAAGCATGGAGTAGCTGCTGGGAGCCGGGTAACATCGGTAACACTGACATGGTGACCTCCCCCAGCCCAAATCTCCATACAGACCAGAGTCGAAATTAACAGTGAGAACCCCAGCCCCAGAAAAAAGATTTTATATAGGTCATAGACAGTTCAAATGATTTGACAATTGAACCATATTGTTTAAAGTACCCTTGGGACTTCCCTGGTTGCCCAGTGGTTAAGACTTCACCTTCCAATACAGGAGATGTGGGTTCATCCCTGGTTGGGAAGCTAAAATCCCACATGCCTCCAGGCCAAAAAAAACACACCATAAAACAGAAACAATATTGTAACAAATTCAATAAAGACTTTAAAAATGGTCCACATTAAAAAAAAAAAAAGCAAACTTAAAAAAAATGCCCTTAAAAGTAAGTATATTCAGAAGTTCAAGTTTCTTCCCCTACCAGGTTTAAAGTGGCTGTCCTCAATTTCCAAACAAAGAGAGAACACAGGAGTAACTTACATACATTTTCAGGACTTAGTTGTTCTCTGACCCACTATAGCTTGTTGGAATAAAAGAATGTAGAAGAATATGAGGATAAAAAAACATAAAACCCTCCACCTTCCAATTTTCATCACCTGAAATCAACCACAGAAAAGCATGAGTTGGCCCTGGGTGCCATTCAATGTTCCCTGCCAGAAAACTTTGAGGTCTAATTTTCATTTATCTCTTTAAATGGCAGTAATGCTAAGGATCTAAGAAAAGAAACTAAAGACTTTTTAAAAGACAATTTTCAAACATAATTGCTGGGCAAATCCCACCATGTGTAGTTTCCTCCAGGTTTTACTTATTTGCCATCTGCCAGTCATTTGTTACAGCTGACAAAAACAGGACTCTGAAACTTCCCTTTACACCCTGGGAAGTATTTCTTTCCAGTTCACACTCCATGTTCCAGTGAGAAATAAAGCATTCACTCAAAATAGGATTATTAGCACTGTTTTGGGGGAAGGCAATGGCACCCCACCCCAGTACTCTTGCCTGGAAAATCCAATGGACGGAGTAGCCTGGTGGGCTGCAGTCCATGGGGTTGCTAACAGTCGGACAGACTGAGCGACTTCACTTTCACTTTTCTCTTTCATCCATTGGAGAAGGAAATGGCAGCCCACTCCAGTATTCTTGCCTGGAGAATCCCAGGGATGGGGGAGCCTGGTGGGCTGCCGTCTATGGGGTCACACAGAGTCGGACACGACTGAAGTGACTTAGCAGCAGTAGCAGCAGCACTGTTTTGTGCATGAGAAAAGTGAGGATCAGAAAAAGGAAGTAAAGACCACACAGCAGGGCTTCCCTGCTGGCTCAGTGGTATGGAATCCGCCTGCCAAAGCTGTAGACACAGGTTTGACCCCTGACCTGGGAGGATGCCACAAGCCCCGAAGCAGCTAGGTAGGCCCATGCGCCGCAACAATTGAGCCCAAGAGCCACAACTACGAAAGCCCGTGAGCCCTAGAGCCCACGCTCTGGCAACAAAAGAAGCCACCACGAGGAGAACCTACGCATCGAAGAGCTGTCCCGGGAGCAGCAGTGAAGACCCAGCACAGCCAAAAATAAAATAAAAAAAAATAAAGACCACACAGCAATTTGGCAACTAGTTCAGCATCCTGGATCCCTGCTCCAAAGCCTTCAGTCTCTCTCACCCTGGCTGGGAGAAAACACAGTGCAGATGGTAAGAAAAAAAAAAAAA
>SJYX01003886.1:791303-812882 GCA_006410675.1 Oreotragus oreotragus | reverse complement strand
TTTGAGTTTAACGGGTATAGCATAATGATTTGATTTACATACATCATGAAGCCATTATCACAGTAAGTTTGGTGAACATCCATCCTCTCATAAAGTCACAAAATTAAAGAAAGAAATATTTTTCCTTGTGATGAGAACGCTCAGGATTCACTCTCTTGATGACTTCATACATAACACACAGCAGTGTTAGTTACATTCATCCTGTTGTACATTACAACTCTAGTACTTACTTATCTTAGAGCTGGAAGTCTGTACCTTCAATGGCTTTTATCCAGTTTTCCCTCCCCTCCCCCTCCACTGTCATCACTGGCAACCAAATGTCTGACCTCCTCTTTTACAATTTGTCTTTGGAGTATAGTTGACCTACAATACTGTGCTAGTTCCTGTTACACAACACAGTGATTTGTTATTTCTATACACACAGGAATGTTAACGGCAGCATTGCTCAGAACAGTTAAAAAGTAGAAACAACCCAAATGCCCACTGATCAATACATAAAGGATGCTACTCTGGCCACCTGATGTGAAGAGCCAATTCACTGGAAAAGACCCTGATGCTCGGAAAGATTGAGGGCAGGAGGAGAAGGGGACAACAGAGGATGAGATGGTTGGATGGCATCACCAACTCAATGGACATCAGTTTGACCAAACTCTGGGAGATGGTGAAGGACAAGGAAGCCTGGCATGCTGTAGTCCATGGGGTTGCAAAGAGTTGAACACAACTGAGCAACTGGACAGACAGACAGTCACACAGGGTCACATCGTGCAGCCACAGTAAGAAGGGAAGTACTAATACATGCTACAATATGACTGAGCCCTGAAAGCATCCTACTAAGTGACAGAAGTCATTGACAAAAAATACGTCTTATTTCTTTATGAATGAACGAAATTGTCCAGAATAGGCAAACCCATAGAGACAGAAAGTACATTAGCAGTTCCTTTGGGGGATGGGAAGATAGGGGCGACAGGTAAAAATATCTTTCTGGGTTTTCAAATCAACTATGCTAATGCTGTCACATATCTGTGAAGACAGGAAAATCAGTGGATTGTACACTTCCAATGGGTGAATGTATGTGATGTCAATTCTATCTGCATCTCAATAATGCTGTTGAAAAAAATGAAATGGGCCAAGGCCATCTCCCTTCCAAAAGGTCTAGAAAGAGATGCTGTTATTCTGTGGACCATGGGCATCAAAGGAGCATGAGCTGAGAGTCAGGGTGAGAACAATGGAACTGAAAGTTAAAAGGGGAAACAGAGACTAGACAAAGGGAGCAGGAATAAATGTGCCGAAAGTAAGTATGGAGAAGGGAGAGAGCAAGAAGAAGTGAGAATGCTACGACTGAACTATGCAGGAAAAAACCCCAAGGGCCGGTAAGGACAGCGCCACCGGCGTGATGGCTGAGTTCCGGGGCACTGCTGTCTGCACTGAGGGTTCCAGGCATCCACCCTTCTCTTCACACCAGCACTGCAGGGGAGCTTCTACTGGTCCCAATTTATAGATGGGCCGACAAAGTCAGAGAGGTTAGGTATCATGGTCATGTCCGGTTAAGTGCCTATCTTTCAGAAACTTATATAGAAGGATTTAGAATTGATAGAATTTCTTGAATGTGCTTTAAAATAATACAGCGGGAAGGTCCAGGGAGGGATATGGATGAAACACGATGGGCCACACTGATCACTGTTGAAGATGGGAGGAGGGCACATGGACTGTTCTCTCTGCTTCATGTTTGAAATTTTCCATAAGACAATCCCCAAGTTAAAAACAACCAACCAACCTTCAACATGTGCTATGCCTTTCTGTGTACCCGAGTTGCCTGTCTGTCCTCCTTACCTATCACCTCTACAACCTATGCCTCTATAGCCCTCTGCACACTACACCCTTCTACCCACCTCTTCCCACCCCCTGCCCGATCTTATTCAAGTTTACCTTTGGATTGAGACATTCCCCATCACCCTTTTAAAAGCTGCATCCCTCCAAGTGTCCACGCTCCCCACTTACTGACCTCCTGTGTTCCACAGCACTTAGCCTCTGATTGCTTACCCATCAGCAGTCATTCATTACTAACTCTTGGAGGGCCTTTACCACATGCCTGACACGGTTCTAAGCTTCCTAAACACACACACACAAACACACACACTTGATCATCCTAACAACCTATGAGGCAGACATGACCACACCATCTTTATTTTACAGAAGAGAAACTGAGGCACAGTCAATGGAGCCAATTTCCCACCCAGGCTAGTCTTGCTCCAAGTCCACACTCTTACCCACAACAGCAAAGGGGTGAAGGGAAGACCTTTAAATCTCATGGACTTAACCATCTCTCCAGAAGATCATCAGTCACCAAGCATGGAGTAGCTGCTGGGAGCCGGGTAACATCGGTAACACTGACATGGTGACCTCCCCCAGCCCAAATCTCCATACAGACCAGAGTCGAAATTAACAGTGAGAACCCCAGCCCCAGAAAAAAGATTTTATATAGGTCATAGACAGTTCAAATGATTTGACAATTGAACCATATTGTTTAAAGTACCCTTGGGACTTCCCTGGTTGCCCAGTGGTTAAGACTTCACCTTCCAATACAGGAGATGTGGGTTCATCCCTGGTTGGGAAGCTAAAATCCCACATGCCTCCAGGCCAAAAAAAACACACCATAAAACAGAAACAATATTGTAACAAATTCAATAAAGACTTTAAAAATGGTCCACATTAAAAAAAAAAAAAGCAAACTAAAAAAAAATGCCCTTAAAAGTAAGTATATTCAGAAGTTCAAGTTTCTTCCCCTACCAGGTTTAAAGTGGCTGTCCTCAATTTCCAAACAAAGAGAGAACACAGGAGTAACTTACATACATTTTCAGGACTTAGTTGTTCTCTGACCCACTATAGCTTGTTGGAATAAAAGAATGTAGAAGAATATGAGGATAAAAAAACATAAAACCCTCCACCTTCCAATTTTCATCACCTGAAATCAACCACAGAAAAGCATGAGTTGGCCCTGGGTGCCATTCAATGTTCCCTGCCAGAAAACTTTGAGGTCTAATTTTCATTTATCTCTTTAAATGGCAGTAATGCTAAGGATCTAAGAAAAGAAACTAAAGACTTTTTAAAAGACAATTTTCAAACATAATTGCTGGGCAAATCCCACCATGTGTAGTTTCCTCCAGGTTTTACTTATTTGCCATCTGCCAGTCATTTGTTACAGCTGACAAAAACAGGACTCTGAAACTTCCCTTTACACCCTGGGAAGTATTTCTTTCCAGTTCACACTCCATGTTCCAGTGAGAAATAAAGCATTCACTCAAAATAGGATTATTAGCACTGTTTTGGGGGAAGGCAATGGCACCCCACCCCAGTACTCTTGCCTGGAAAATCCAATGGACGGAGTAGCCTGGTGGGCTGCAGTCCATGGGGTTGCTAACAGTCGGACAGACTGAGCGACTTCACTTTCACTTTTCTCTTTCATCCATTGGAGAAGGAAATGGCAGCCCACTCCAGTATTCTTGCCTGGAGAATCCCAGGGATGGGGGAGCCTGGTGGGCTGCCGTCTATGGGGTCACACAGAGTCGGACACGACTGAAGTGACTTAGCAGCAGTAGCAGCAGCACTGTTTTGTGCATGAGAAAAGTGAGGATCAGAAAAAGGAAGTAAAGACCACACAGCAGGGCTTCCCTGCTGGCTCAGTGGTATGGAATCCGCCTGCCAAAGCTGTAGACACAGGTTTGACCCCTGACCTGGGAGGATGCCACAAGCCCCGAAGCAGCTAGGTAGGCCCATGCGCCGCAACAATTGAGCCCAAGAGCCACAACTACGAAAGCCCGTGAGCCCTAGAGCCCACGCTCTGGCAACAAAAGAAGCCACCACGAGGAGAACCTACGCATCGAAGAGCTGTCCCGGGAGCAGCAGTGAAGACCCAGCACAGCCAAAAATAAAATAAAAAAAAATAAAGACCACACAGCAATTTGGCAACTAGTTCAGCATCCTGGATCCCTGCTCCAAAGCCTTCAGTCTCTCTCACCCTGGCTGGGAGAAAACACAGTGCAGATGGTAAGAAAAAAAAAAAAATAGTACCAATTAAATATAATTGTTATGCCAATCAAAGAGAAATTCCTCATTGCTCACTGTGTGTCCCTGGGCAAGGCACTCAGCCTCTCTGTGCTTCAGTTTCTTTACAGATGGTTGTGAGAACTAAATGGATTGTAATATGCATATCAGAGTCTGGCACACAACGGTCTAAAAGTTGGCTTTATTATCACCATCAGGGTTATTTTATAAGATTTATAGTTCTGTGTAAGACAGTCTCAGTTGTATTTCCCAAACTCTTAAATGAGTCATCTTTCAACTCCTTTTAGTTAAAATGCAAAAGCCAATCAGAGGTCCTATTGGGTATCAGAAAAAAGATAAAATAGGAAAGGGCTCTAGTATTGCTCACGTTTATAATCTCTGGAAGGCTGGACATGCTTATCTAAAAAGGACTGCTTAAATTTTAACAGTAAGGCAACCAACCAACCATGCAAATCTCTCCTTTCAGTATTAGAAATGTGAATCTGAAATTAGTAATAAGAGAAACTGTTCAGATTCCTCCCTATTATCGTGTGCTGTGTGTGACTTGTGTAGGAAACATTTCCAGAGCTCCTATCTTCCTCTGAAGATGTTCGAATTAAAATGCTTACTCTTGGATGTCTACCCTTGGCTCTGACAGAATTTTCCCCTGCCAGAAAACAAGAACTCCAACTTCAGAAAATGTTTTTGGAGATAACTGATCTCCCAGAGAACATGCCCAATCAACTCTGACCCCTCAGGGGCTTCCCTGGTGGCTCAGTGGTAAAGAATCTCCCTGCCAACGAGGGAGGCCCGGGTGGATCCCTGATGGGGAAAGATCCCACATGCCACGTGGCAACTAAGTCCAGCGGGCCACAGCTACTGAGTCTGTGCTCTAGAGCCCGGTGTTCTGTAACAAGACAAGTCACTGCAATGAGAAGCCCCCAAACGCAGCTAAAATAAGCAGAGTAGCCCTGACTCGCTGCAATAAAAGAAACCGTGCACAGAGGAAGACCCCCGCAAAGCCATAAATAAATAAAAAATTTAAAAAACCTCTAAGTCACCCTCACCCAGCCGCCACAACGACTTTCAACTTTTCTCAACTCTCCGAGCACCGCCCCCACTTTGTACACGTCTTAAAGGAGTTGATGAACCAAGCAAAGTTCCCATGCCCTGACGTCACACCCTGTTGGGCAGCGTTACTGGCTCTGTGCTGTGAAGAGGAATTGCAACAAGAGATTGAGAAATCGACACATCTCACCCTGGCAGGTAACCAGGAAAACTCCAGCGCTGCAGAGAAGGTCTTTATCTCCGCTACAAGCAAGGTTCGGTTAGGGGCCAGGAAGGAGGTGTGGTCTGCAATGCTAAATTTGTAGAAACCACAGGTGATGCTTTTCAAAACACCACCCTCCCTCAGTTATCTTCCAAACCACCCAGGGAGGTGGAGCACCTCCGATCCTCCCACGTCTCACGCGAGCAAACTGAAGTTCAGCGAGGTTTCCTGATTTGCTGAGACCTCCCCGCTATTATTCATCTTCAGGACAGGGTCCAAGACACCCAAGTCGGCCGAACCCCAGTCCTTTGCACTTTTGCCTGCAAGCCTATTTAAAGATCCTTTCAAATTGCACTGTAGTAACACAGGGCAGCGCTTGATCATCCCCTTTCCTTTGGGTCTTCATTCCCATTGAGGCTAAATGACCCCTCTTCGGAAGGTTCTTAACATTCTCCAAGCTGACAGCGTCAACTCCGCAGGAGATCGGTAGCAAACCTCCCGCTCGGTCACCCGGCAGGCGGGGTGAGGGTGAAACGCAGCTGGCGCGCCCCCGCCGCAATCTCAGCAGGTGGATCCCACACCTGGCGCTCGGCCGAAGAGAAGCCCGGTGTGCGGCTTTCAGGCTCTCACCTACTTCGGTTAAGCCGCAGAAAGCGGCTGTGCCAGTAATTTGTTGGGGCGTGTTGGGGAGGTGGTCCTCTGGGGGGCCCTCGCCATCTGGGGACGCGTTTAGTGGAACCGAGAAAAGCCACTCGGCGCCCGGGACCGTTTCAGGCTCTGCGCTCGCGGAAGAGTCGCTCTGCGCCCTCTGTGCCTGGCGGTCCGGCTCCTGCGCCCCTCCGGACCCAAGCCGAGCACAGGGGCGCCCGCCACCCCGCACCCCATCCCTTCGCAGGTCAGCTCCGCAAAGATCTCCCGGGGGGACTCAGCACTGCCCTGACCTACCTTGGGGTCCCCCTCCCCCGCACTCTCCGCTCTGCGCGCGCCTCTCTGGCACCCCTCCCTCCACCCTCCTCGCCCTCCCCCACCTCCCGCGGCCCTTGCATCCCCGGCCCGGTTCCGCTCACCTCAGCGGCGGAAAAGCCAGCTGGGCGCCGCGCGTCGGCTCCTCTGTGGGCCCGGCTCCGAGCGGCGTCGCGAGGTCACTGCGCCCCCCAGCGACCGAGAGAGGGGGCGACGAGGGGGAAGCGGCGCCCTGACACCGCCCCCCGCCCACTTCCCCCGGCGCCAGCCAGAAATATCCCGGGCTCCCGCAGCAAATCCGAAAAACGCCCCCAGCGGAGCGAAGCGCCACTTCCCGGCCTGCTGCTCGCTGGGAGGCGACGCGGAGGCAAGCTGGAAGGAAGGCGGGCCCCCTGCCCTCCTCCCGACCCCGGGCCCCGGGTGGCGCGGGCTGGGGTCCGCCGGAGCAGCTGTGCACTCCCCCGCTCTCCGCCCGGTTGCCTCCGGAAACCCCTCCCTACCCCTAGCCGGGGGACTCGGATGGAACCGCGCTTTCCGGGGTGGAAACGAGATCATCACAGACCTGGCGGACGTCCACGCCCAACCCGAGTCCCAGACGGGTGGTCTCTAGCACCAGTACAATTGCCTGAAATGATGATCTTAGCAATTTGATTTCAAGTCTGCGCTGCAAGCTGTGGGCCTGGCGGGGACCTGCAACGTACCCGGAGCGCGAGCCACGTCTCTCTGACTTCAGCGGGCTGCACCCCGCGGAACCCCACCCGGAGGACGCCAAGGTCAGCATCCGTCCAACCTAATCGTCCTTGTCCGCTGGCAGCCAGGGTTTAGAGTCCCATCACAGTTGTGCCGCGGGGAGCACAGCGCATCGCGGGGGAGGCTGGGGAGAAGCAACCAACCAATACAGAAAGTTTTCACAAATAGAAACCCAAGCCCTGACAGTTCCTACGGCCGAATGCATCACGTCCCACGCTACCCTCCAGGGAGCTTCAGCGCGCTCCGGCAGCGCCCCCGGCGTCTCTTAGGGAAAGAATCTCCCAGTTACCTGCCTGGTAACAACACACAGGTGAGCAAGTCCTGGCTTGCTTAGAAGAGGCCCTTCTGCTCGGTAAAACCAAACCCGCATCGCGCTTCTTTTAGGTTCTTTGGCTTTGCCCTTTGTCAGTTCCAGGGTGTGTAACCACGTCGCAGGTATTTGGGGCTTTATTTGCCGGGTGTCTCTTCGGAACACCCCCCTCCTAGGTGCAGCCTGGCATGGAGTAGTTAAGGGGCAGCGCCGCGTGGACGTGGCTTCTCGGATGAAGCCCTAAGTGAGAATCAGGATCACGAGCCATAAGAGTGCGTGCTATCAATTACCCGCTTCCCGCCTGCCAATATAGGACATATAAGAGACCCGGTTGGATCCTTCCGTTGGGAAGATCCCCTGGAGGAGGCGATGCCAACCCACTCCAGTATTCCTGCCTGGTGAATCCCATGGACAGAGGCGGCTGGCGGGCTACAGTTCATAGGGTTAGGAAGACTGCTACACGACCGAAGCGTCTTAGCACACACTGCACTTTTGCCGAGCCTAGATTGGCCTGACCTAAAAGAACTCGGACGCTTGGTGTTCTGTCCCAGGAACTCAAGTCCACTGAAGGCCGGCTGGGAACAGTTTGCATTAAATTCAGTCAAGAAGGAAAAGGGTATGGGGTGCGTACTAACATCTGAGTCTCTGGTATGCAGCAGGTACTTTTCCTAATTATTTTCAGCAATCCTAGCAGCATCCCTGAGAATAACAAATCGTTTGTTCCCTTTTCACAGAGGAGGGATCTGTGGCTAAGCTAGGTTAAGTTACTTGCCCAAGGTCACACAGCTAGGAAGTAGCTGAGGCAGGCTTTGAAGGCAGGCATCTAACATGAAACTGTATATCCAGTTGCCACTCAGTCACTAGCAAGACACAGAAGAGGAATGAAATGAAGGAGGCCAATGTCATGCAAAATAAATCAGAGAGTCTACTAGTCAAAAAAACAAAGCAAAAAACAAATAAACAGAGTTGGTGGTAGACTGCACAGAGTCCCAGGTAAGGACAGTGTTCTTGTAGGGAGACTAGGAGATTTTAGACCAAGATGGTATGGTTTGATCAGTTTCCTCTGCAGCCACTTTGAAATCATCTTTACTAACAGGTAGAGAGGTATATCGGAGAAGGCAATGGCACTCCACTCCAGTACTCTTGCCTGGAAAATCCCATGGACAGAGGAGCCTGGTGGGCTGCAGTCCATAGGGCCACTAAGAGTCGGATACGACTGAGCGACTTCACTTTCCCTTTTCACTTTCATGCATTCGAGAAGGAAATGACAACCCACTCCAGTACTCTTGCCTGGAGAATCCCAGGGACGGGGGAGCCTAGTGGGCTGCCGTCTATGGGGTCGCAGAGTCGGACAAGACTGAAGTGACTTAGCAGCAGCAGAGAGGTATATGGGCTTCCCTGGTGGCTCAGATGGTAAAGAATCTGGCTGCGATGAAGGAGACCTAGGTTCAGTCCCTTGGGTTGGGAAGATCCCCTGGAAAACGGAATGGCAACCCACTCCAGGATTCTTGCATTAAATTAAATCAAGAAGGAAAAGGGTAAGGGGTGTGTACTAACATATGAGTCCAGGATTCGACTGCCTCATCCTATGAAAGTTACAGGTAATTACAAACCAAGAACCACGCAGGAGAAGCAGAGGCAGATTTTATTTTTCCTGGAGAAGGTCGTCTTCCCGGTCGCAGTGCCCCCCAGGCCCCAGGTCTCAAGGGCAGTGAGAGCGAGTACCAGGAACGACTCACCGCTTCAGCCAGCCGGGCTCCCGCCAGTGTCCGGTGGTCACACAAAGTTCCTTTGTGGCCAGGGCGCCCTCGGAAGAGATTAGAAGCCTGGCAGCCGCCCGCCCCAACCCAGCCAGGCTGCACAAGAAGGGATTTGTGCCAGCAGGAGAAAGGCAACCCTGCCTTTGAGCTCATCTGACAGAGCCGGCCAAGGGGAAATCAGCTTCTTACAGAACAGGAAGGAAACAAAACGAGCTGAGATGAACGGCAGAAGGGGCTGCAAGGAGGAGTCTCATGAGTACCATAGCCAGGCAGACGTGCGGGGAAGGAGGAACCATCCTGTGTGGGAGCGAAGCCAGGACATGTGCCAGGGAGTGAAAGAGCCAAGGAAAGCAGCATTTGGCTTGTCTCCCTTTCTCTTCCTCCCGTCTGTCTGCCTGAAAGAGACCCACTTTTTTTTTAATCCACAAAACCCAAAATTTGTATGATTTCATTTACATGTGGAAGCTAGAATAGGCAAATTCATGGAGACAGAAAGTAGAACAGAGGGTACCAGGTCCTGAGGGAGGGGGAGAGGGGAGTTGTTTTGTGTGTACAGAGCATCCGTTTAGGATGCTGAGAAAGTTCTGGAAATGGATGGTGCTGATAACTGGTTGCACATTATTACAAGTGTACTAAATGCCACTGAATTATAGTCTTAAAAAATGGTTAACAAAGATTGTCCAACTTGCTATCTTCTTTGATTTATACTTCATGCCAAGTGACTTGGTGAGACCAGACTCCAAGATTTTTGAATATTCAGTCAAAACAGACTGAAAAGGGGAAAAGAGTTTCAATAGTAAAGGTTATTTTAGCTTCCCAGGTGGCGCAGTGGTAAATAATTCACCTGCCAGTTCAGGAGACATGGGTTTGATCCCTGGGTCAGGAAGATCCCATGGAGAAGGGAATGGCAACCCACTGCAGTCTTCTTGCCTGGAAAATTCCATGGACAGAGGAGCCTGGAAGGCTACAGTCCATGGGGTCATAAAGAGCCAGGCACGCTGAGCACTCACACATTCATATCTTACCATAATAAAATATTTTAATATTTATTGTATTTTATAATAAATACATACATGTGTATTGAAAATCTACTATCAGGAGGCTTTCCTGATGGTCCATGGTTAAGATTCTGCGTTTCTAATGCAGGGGATGTGAGTTCAATCCCTGGTTGGGGAACTAAGATCCCACATGCCTAGGGGCTCAGCCAAAAAATAAATACAATATTTTAAAAAGAAAAGAGAAAATCTACTATCATAATGTGATGCTTCTCCGGAGTGAAAGACCAGGTAAGAGCGATCTCTGACCCCTGGGTCTTGGTTTCTTAAATTTTAACAAACCTTGCTCTCTTTTGCTTTCATTGAGAGGGGCCACAGCCCAGCTTTCAGGTTGTTGCACGTTCCCCATTCAGAAGAAAGAAGAGCCCTGCCATGTTCAAATCAGAGCTTTGTGAGGCTCACAGAGACGCCACACCCCCGGAAGAGCCTCTTTACCTTTAAGGGACCGAAGCAGTTCAGACAAAAGATACACAGCAGTCGCGCAGCTTCAGGCAAACCCTGATCCGCAGCAGGGTCAGCGTGTTCTGAGATGTTAGGATGAGGGACTGCGCCCTTGTCTGACAGATAATGAGAAATTCTTGTCCCCGAGTCCTCCTCCTCCTCTGTCTTACACAGGTCCTGCTTTTCCTCTTTGAAGACGCCCTTAGCTGGACGAGTAGGACCGGAAGCTCCCCCTGTTCTGTGGTCTATTTTTATGACAAAAAATGTGGTATACATAAAAATCTGACGTCTCGCATGAGTGCGAGGGGCAGCGGCTGGGGGGATCCGGTACCCCAAGGCTCCCTCTCGGATTGCTAGAGAAGGCTTTCTCACCGAAACAGGTATTTGCATTAGGGCTAACAATGTTAAGTTGTTCGTATTCTGTTTTGCCCACTAGATTGTGGCTCCAGGGGCCTTATTCATTTCTGAATTCCTTCCCTCATGTTGCTTCCTCCCCAGGACCTAGTCCTGTGCTTCATATGTTTTAGGTGCTTCAGAAAAATTGTAACTATTCATGTGGCTTATGGGGTGTGGTTTAAATGCCATCTTACAAAAGAGGAAGACATTCAGCCAAGATGATCCCATGTTCGGGGACAGTTAGCGTGTCCAAAGTTCAGTGTCTTAGTCAACATTGAAAGTGTTCTTCACTGTGATATCAACCCAGTTTTCAGTCTCTTCTACCCCTGCCTCAGGGCTTCCCTGGTGGCTCAGATGGTAAAGAACCTGCCTTCAATGCCGGAGACCTGGGTCGATCCCTGGATCGGGAAGATCCCCTGGAGAAGAGAATGCTAACCCACTTCGGTATTCTTGCCTGGGAAATCTATGGACAGAGGAGCCTGGTGGGCTACAGTCCACGCGGTTGCAAAGAGTCAAACAAGAATGAACGATGAACATTTCCACTTCATTTTCACCCCTGCTTCAGTTACCCTAAGATCCACAAAGGCTCACCAATTGCTCTGGGAAAATTCTTCATATTTTCCTACCTCTGTATCTCAAGCCATTAGCCACGTATTATACTTTGCACACCTGCTTCCCAGTCTCATGCCTGACACTGCATTCGTTTCTGTGGGAGCCTCCTATCCCAGGGTAGACAATACCTCAAGTCATTTTCCCATGGACTATTTGATTAAAAAGGCTAAAACACCTAGAAAAAAAAAAAAAAAAGTCCTATATGGCTTGCATTGCATTTTCTCCATAATTCTGTTACCATAACAAAATTACCTTCTTTTTCTAAAATTTTCTCTAAAGTAAAGTAAGTTGGACTTGGTATTCCCACTGGAATAAGTGGGAAGAAAAATCTGTCGTGTGGTGGAGAGACTTGTTTCCTCCCAGAGTTTCTCAAGAGCCCAGATGCTTCTGTAACATCTGAGGGAAGTCTTTTGTTTGGTTGGTTTTTTCCCTTTAATTGTTGGTTGCCCTGGGTCTTTGTTACTTTGCGAGGGCTTTCTCTAGTTGCAGAGAGCACGGGCTTCTCACTGCAATAGCTTCTCTTGTTGAAGACCACGGACGCTAGATGCAAGAGCTTCAGCATTTCAGCACTCAGGCCCAGCAGCTGTGGTACATGGGCTTAGTTGCTCCAAGACATGTGGGATCTTCCCGGATCAGGGATTGAACTCTTGGCCCCTGCATTGGCAGGTAGATTCTTAACCGCTAGACCACCAGGGAAGTCCTCTCATTGCATGCTCTGAAGTCTATTAATTTGGAAATTTCCATCACTCTCTGCCAAACATTGGCGCAAGGCTCCTTCACCAAACTCTTTGGGATGCATTTATTTAGTGACCAAATGCCCCTTCAGAGAATCTTCCTCTCTCTCACAGGCTCTCTATGTCTTTTCCATTCAAAAAAAAAAAACAAAGAGAAAAAAACAAAACAAAACCTCTCTTCATTTGCTGCTTCTTGAGGAAGGTACTTCCCACTCAGGTGACTCTTGCCTTTCTGCTTATCATATGACAAAACCACAATTACACCAAATATAAAAACCTCTTCATTCTGCCTTGGGGAGCTCAAATCCCTGCCCATCCTTTTCAAGGAGGTAAGAAAAAAGTGATCTCATTCATTCAAGTTTTTCTGCAAAAGCAGTAAGAACACAAAAACCGAATTTCTCAATATTTTGTCACATGAAATTTAAAAATTAAAACACATGTGTTGTACCAGTACAATGAATACCAATGTATGAGTGGAAGTTATATCTCTATTATAGATGGATCCAACCAACATCTTCTGTCTTACCAATTCATTTCAATAGCCTTTAAAATCATTCAGCTTGATTTGATGTTCTGATTTCATGGCCTCAAGCCATCTTTATTTAAAAATTGACTCTCTGTGTCAGTTTGCCTACAGGGAAAGGAGATGCTGATCAGCCAACATGGGCATTCCCACCTACTCCACTCCCCCAAAGTTATATGTGTCACAGTAAATAGTAATAAATTATCATTCTTGCTTATACATGAATCTCCAGGGAATTTCTTCAGATTAAATCAGATCCTCTGATGGGGAGAATGACATGTCAAAGTCTCTCAGTTGTGTCCAACTCTTAGTCCATGGAATTCTCCAGGCCAGAATATTGGAGTGGGTAGCTTTTCCCTTCTCCAGGGGATCTCCCAACCCGGGTGATCAAACCCAGGTCTCCCACATTGCAGGTGGATTCTTTACCAACTGAGCTATCAGGGAAGCCCCAGAAGAATGATGGTCCCCCAAAGATGTCCACATCCCAGTCCCCAGGTTAGGGATGAGGATGTAGTTCTGTTGCACAGCAAGGGGGAGTTTAGGTTGCAGATAGAGTGGGTTGGACTTATCCAATGAGAGGACTTCCTTAGTGGTCTAGTGGTTAAGAATCCACCTGCCAATACAGGCAGCATGAGTTCAATCCCTGGCCCGGGAAGATCCCCCATGCCTTGGAGCAACTAAGCCCATGCCCCACAGCTACTGAGCCTGAGTGCTGCAGCGTGGCTGGGCTGTCATCTTGATTTGGGCTCCATGAGACTCGTTTTAGACTTCTGACCTCCAAAGCTATGCAACAGCAAATCTGTATCCTTTTAAATTCTTTTTTCCCTAATGTTTATGTATTTGCTTGTTTATTTTGGCCGCACCAAGTCTTAGTGGCGGCACGTGGAATCTTCGGTATTTGTGGCAGTGTGCAGTATCATCGTATACCCAACCAGGGCTCGAACCTGGGCCCCCTGCATTGGAAGTGCTGAATCTCACCCAGTGGACCACCAGGGTAGTCCCTTAAGACACTAAATTATTAATGGTGTGAATCAGCAATAGGAGACTGCTACAGCTCTATGATAAGGAACTATTACACTGAGCAGGCGGAAACTAGTACAGACCCCAAGGGACTGAGTGATTTTGCTCACACTGATGAATACCATTCCTGAAGTTCCAGTATGGTATCCCTGCCAAATTGGTTCCTGGACTCCCCTGAAGATAGCTCAATGTTTTTCCCCCTTCTCTGATCATCAAAGTCCTCTAAACATAATACAGGCTGTTAAAAATATGTGGTGAATCAATGAGTTTTTGGCAAAATATAGAGACTATGAGCCATAACTGGTGTATTTTTGATAGTCTAAAAAATTTAAGGCTTAACCCTCTTTCTCTCCAGTTATTTATGAATGCCTCCTCTATCAAAAATTTGTAGTTAAATTATACAGAATTGAAGTAACAGAGAGTCTGTGATGAGAATGACCGGCTCTCTTTTCCAGTTACAGGGAAAATGTGGATTCAGTTTAAAAGAATCAATGTCTAGTCTTCGTTTCCAGTAGTAATTTCGCCTCTGCAAGAGGAAGCTTCATTTCTGTTCCTAGGCGTGTGGAAGCTCTTCAGGCTGGTGGATGAGCTTGTGACATTCTTGTAAACATAGCTGACACTCATATCACCTCCAACACTAAACGCTAGGCCTTTTTTAAGGAGGAAAGTCAAGTAGAGCATATCAATGAATCATGACAACACTTGGTCAGCTAAGAAGGGCTCCCAAGAGTCCTGTAGTCACTCTCTGGAGCTGAAGCTGCTGTCAGAGAGTTGAACCAAGTGTCAATAAAAAAGTGAAAGTCACTCAGTCGTGTCTGACTCTTTGTAACCCCCTGGACCATACAGTCAATGGAATTTTCCAGGCCAGAATACTGGAGTGGGTAGCCTTTCCCTTCACCAGGGGATCTTCCCAATCCAGGGATTGAACCCAGGTCTCCTGCATTGCAGGCAGATTCTTTACCACCCAAATTACAAGGGAAGTCCGTAAATAAAAGGATCCCTTGGAAAATGTCATCAGTTGCAAGTTGCTGACTCAAGAGCCCTCCTGGGAAGAGATGTGCTTCTCAAACTGAGTTGTGTGCAGAGCTAATGCCCTGAACCTGACCACATTCACATTTACCAGGCTCCTATGAGCTAGGAAATCTCTTTTGGATATTCATCATTCCTAACTGGTACTTTGCTGACAAAAGTTCATATAGTCAAAGCTATGGTTTTTCTAGTAGTCACGTACAGATGTGAGAGTGGGACCACGAAGAAGTCTGAGCGCTGAAGAATTGACACTTTCGAACTGTGGTGTTGGAGAAGACTCTTGAGAGTCTCTTGGGCAGCAAGAAGATCAAACCAGTCAAACCTAAAGGAAACCAGACCTGAATATTCATTGGAAGGACTGATGCTGAAGCTGAAGCTCCCATTCTTTGGCCACCTGATGTGAAAAGCCGAGTCATTAGAAAAGACCCTGATGCTGGAAAAGATTGAAGGCAGGAGGAAAAGGGGGCGACAGAGGAAGAGACAGCTGGATGGCATCATCGACTTAACGGACGTGAGTTTGAGCAAACTGGGAGATAGCGAAGGACAGGGAAGCCTGGAGTGCTGCAGTTCATGGGGTTGCAAAGAGTCAGACATGACTGAGCGACAGAACAACTTTCAGGTGTGTAGGAATTATGGTGAATCTACATAAAATGCAGATTCCAATCCAGTAGTTCTCAGGTGGGGCCCCAGAGGCTGCAACAAGTTCCTGAGGGAAGCCAGGGCTGCTGAGCCATGGACCATGCTTTCAGTAGCAAAGGCTGGAACAGAATCGCTTGTCTGCATGCATCATGGATTTTTTTCAGAGCCTACCAGAAGGCAAGAGAGCAGCTGGAGGGCACACACAAAGCTCCTTTCCATCCTCAAAAATAGCTGTGTGTTTTCCTGGGGTGATCTAATAGCCTCAGCAGAGAACATTGTGGCAATGTCCTTAGTCATTCATTCTGAGAGCTTCATTTGTTCTGGACAATTACTCCGACTTTCTGCGCTTTGAGCTCAGAACTCTCTGTCTTGTCTTGCTCTCCGTGTACTCAGTAACCAAATAGGCATTGAAATTCTTTTTTCCTGCTATCTTGAGCAGGATAGATTTCTCCAGAACTCTTGAGGATGACACCAAACCAACAACTTCACATTCTTCAAAAATGATCACTGTGTTGTGGTTTGGTTAATTTAGGGATGTGAAGGGAGGCTGCAAATAAACAAAGGTTCCTTTAAATTGATAGTGCAGAGACAAACACAGGACTCTTCCAGCCTTTATTTTGTCAACATAGGGAAGGTATATTATAAATAAAATAAATGTAAAGTATTTAGCACAGTGTCTACCTAGCACACAGGAAGCATCCGACATACAGCAGCTATTACTATCAAAATATATCCTTTTCAAGTTGTGAGAGGGAAGTAACACGTGAAAAGCACTTAGAATTGCACATGGCAGATGCCAGCCACACTACACCAATCATGTATACCCAAGTTCGTGTGTCCCTGTGTCCAGTTAGAGCAGACAAACTGAAATGTCAGAGTGGTGCAGAGAAAGGTTTATTGTGAGGTCACACAAGGAGACAAGGTGGCTCATGCCCTGAAAAGCCCTGAGCTCCCTCGAAGGTTTTGGCAGAGCATTTTTAAAGGGCAGGTGAGAAGAAGGTCGCAAGAGAGTGATCAGCTTGTGCACGATTCTCTGATTGGCTAATGGTGAGACAGTCAAGTGGTATCACAGGGATTATCAGTCCTTGGGCTCCAGGAGGCCTGAGGCTGTGTGCTCGTGGTCAGCAAGTACTTCCTCCATTTGAGGGGGCAGGTGGTTCCCATCTGCAAAACAGCTCAGGAAATGTCCATCAGGTCCTATTATCTAGGTACTACAGAGAGGAGCTAAAGCAGAGGGTACTGGAGGGGGTCTGTCCTGGGAAGGCCCCATAGTGTCCTTCTTGTTGTTCAGTCGCTAAGCCCTGTCCAGCTTTTTGCAACTCCATGAACTGCAGCAGGCCATCCTTCCCTGTCCTTCACTACTTACCAGAGATTTTTGTTCAGATTCACGTCCATTGAGTCAGTGATGCCATCCAACCATAGGGTCCTGCTTGGTTATAATCATGTGAAGATGACAATGAGGAAGAGGGTATAACGATGATGAGCTTCCGTTCCCTTTTCTCTCAATAGAACCATCTTCCTATGATGAGACTTCAGGAGGATTAAGGAGGTAATCTGCCTGCAATGCAGGACACCTGGGTTCCATCCGTGGGTTGGGAAGATCCCCTGGAGAAGGGAATGGCCACCCACTCTAGTATTCTTGCCTGGAGAATTCCATAGACAGAGGAGCCGGGCCAGGCTGCAGCCCATAGGTTAGCAAAGAGTCAGACACTACTGAGCATTAATGCTTGCACTTAAGGAGGTAAGGTAACATGCTTAAGCTCATTTTGACAATCAACAATTACAACCCAAGTCAAACCCTTTCTTGGCATTTCTTGAGTGCGGTCAAAGGTGATCCCTCTCATAACTCTCTACCCCACCCCTACTTCATTGAATTCCTTTCCCCCTCCTCTCCAACTCATTTACACCCCGAATCTATACCCAAGCATCCCCCCTCTCCAAATACCATGTTTTACTACCACTTCAAGTTACTCAACTGACTGTGGTTTCCACAGTATTTGACACAGAGCCCATCACACAGTGAGGGCTCAGCCAACATTTGTGGAACTGAATGTAGCTTCATCAGAATACAGCATTCTTACTCCAAGAGTACTAGAGTAAATGGCTATATCTTTAAAATGAAGTGAGTGAAAGTCTCTCAGTCGTGTCCCACTCTTTGTGACCCCATGAACTATACAGTCCATGAAATTCTCCAGGCCAGAATACTGGAGTGGGTAGCCTTTCCCTTCTCCAGGGGATCTTCCCAACCCAGGGATTGAACCCAGGTCTCCTGCATTGCAGGTGGATTCTTTACCAGCTGAGTCACAAGTCTTTAAAATAAAAATTATTTATTTGGCTGTGCTGTGTCTTAGTTGAGGCATGTGGGATCTAGTTCTCTGGCCAGGGATCAAACCTGGGCTCCCTGCATTGGGAGCTCAGAGTCTTAGCCACTGGACCACCAGGCAAGTCTCTAAATGGCTAATTCTTATCAAAATATAAAACTTTCAACCTCAGTCACTTCTCAAGCACACAAGACAGAAATGAGCCCTAGGAACAGGTTGTGGGCATCTCCTTGACATAATGACACATCAGTCCTTCCCCAGCCTATCAGGTTAATTCAATAGGATGGTGACCAGGGAGTGACCCAAGTTCAAAGTCAGGGTGCTGGGCGCTTCTCTCCAGTGCTAGAATGCTCTTAACTCCTTAGGATGTAAGGAGATGCTCTCTAGAAGTTCATAGCAGACTTTTTCAGGGGTATCCAGGTAACTATATTATTTTTTTAACTCACTACCAAGGGGAATTGAATCCCATTGTGCAAACTAACCTCTCCTCATCACCTCTACCAACCCAGACACACATATGCATCGGCTCTCACTATTCTGATGAGTGAAGGCTCCTGTCTTGGATCCCTTGGATCACATCACAGCAGCAGAGCCCTCAGAGGAGCTGGCCCTAACACCATTATAATAGGCTATTAGATAACATTTCTGGGGAAAAAAGATGGAAAAAAAGCATAGTCGGGAGTTCAAGAGAGGTTTGCAACCCCTTTAAATATGGTTATTTTCTTAAGTATCTAGTATTTTGTATTAGAAATATGACGTTATCTGGAATTGTTTAGCATGATACTAAGGTCAGAAATATTTAATTCTCAAAATCAATTCTCCATTCATTCAGGGATGATCAGTTGCAATAGACTTGGTGAAACAGAGGTATCAGTATCTTTCCATTTCCTTTCCAGTGTAATTATGTTTTATTTATTCCTGAAATATACTGGATTGGCCAAAAAATTCATTTAGGNCATGATACTAAGGTCAGAAATATTTAATTCTCAAAATCAATTCTCCATTCATTCAGGGATGATCAGTTGCAATAGACTTGGTGAAACAGAGGTATCAGTATCTTTCCATTTCCTTTCCAGTGTAATTATGTTTTATTTATTCCTGAAATATACTGGATTGGCCAAAAAATTCATTTAGGTTGTCCATAAAATATTATTTATATTTAATTTGAATTTATATACTCTATAAAAATTAATGGATCTATTTAAAAATTTCAAGCACATTCAGCATTTTTTCATTTAATGTTTTTAAATTGAATAACAAGACCGTATTTGGTTTTGTTTTGCAAATGTCCTAGGTGATGGAAAATGACCTTACAATTAATTATGATTGAAATGTGAACCACTGTGAATTCAATATTTTGAACTGTGAACGACTCATCAGCTTACCTCATTGGTTATAATACCATTCACGTTTATATGACTAGTTATTTGATAATTTTGTAAATAAATAAACTCATTTTTCTGATATGAAAAAAAGACTGTCTGATAAATGACTTTTTCTGATTTGTAATCATAGAATTTATAAAGTTATAAAAAATTGCACTAAACTTACTTAAACATTTACTAATTTGCTTTGGTTGGAAAGAGAACAATGGAAGTTAATCACACTTACCTGGAAAATCCATGAAAGAAGGCTACCTTGCCCATATGGGTTTGGTTCAAGTGCCAATGGGCCTAATTCTAAAAGCAGCTCAAATTCTCCACATCAGCTTATATGCTTGGGATTCTGTTTTTCCTTTCTTCTCAAATTTGAATGGCTACAGATTTACTTTAACACATGTTAAGCCTTCTTCTCTTTTCTATTTCCTATCTAAAGTAGTCATTGACGGGCTCAAATATGATTTGGTAACAGCTCAATCCTCTTTGCATCCCTGCGTGCCCAGTTGCTCAGTTGTGTCTAACTCTTGTGACCCCATAGACAGTAGCCCACCAGGCTCCCTCTGTCCATGGGATTATCCAGGCAAGAGTACTGGAGTGGGTTGCCACTTCCTGCTCCCTAGGATCTTCCCAACCCAGGCATCAAATCTGCCTCTCCGGTGTCTGCTCCATTGGTAGGCGGATTCTTTGCCACTAAGCCACATGGGAAGCCCTCTCACATGGAAGAATAAATACCTTCGTGATTTGAAAGTGAGCAAAGATGACCTAATCAGGACATAAGAAGCACTAATTATAAAAAGACATGATGATATTTGAAAGAATATATTCAATAATACCTACAATTTAGCTGTCTTTTGTATCAGCTGTGGTTTTCATTTATTAGAGATTCACAAGGTATTGTGAATGACTACTCAGATGGATCCAGATGCTCTCGCTCTCTCTCTCTCTCACACACACAAAGCCTTACATTTCACATTGATTTCATGTCTGCATGACAATTGCAAAATACCAGACCTTTCCCAACTCATGATTTACGAGAGAGAGAACAAAAAAGAGGAATCAGTTGCACTCTTAGAATCCCCCTAAAAAGGCCATAGGATGGAAAGAAAACCGCCTCTCAGTGCACAGAGCCCCTGACGGGGTGTCAGCATAACTTGAGTCATGGGACCCTCCCAGCTGCTGGAGTGATGATCTTGCTTTGTTCAAACTTTTTTCAGCAGGTGATTCACTATCAGACCTAAGGATGAACTTACTAATATTAAAAGGTGGGTAGTTCTGGGGAAGTCTTTAAATAAAATGCAAGACCATGATTTGTGCAATGGTACATTGGATTTCTCTATCGGAAAAATAGGACAATAAAGTAGATAATTTCTGGAAGCCCTGTAACATCATGATTCTTTATTACTATTTTTTTTTTTTGGCTGCACTGTGTAACATGCAGAACTTCCCCCACCAGGGATTGAACCAGTCCCCCTTGTAGTGGAAGCACAGAGTCTTAATCAGGAAAGTCTGATCTCTTATCACTTTAACTGCTTTTTTCCAAGCTAAAATTTGATTCACTGACTTTACACACCACCTTATTCATTTTAGTTTCTTCCATAAATCCTCATCTTCCCCTTATGATTTTTGGTTCCCTCCTTAAATCCTTTCGAAGTTAACAATAAGAACAAGCTGAAACAGGTTGGTATCTAAGCACAGTCTCTCTTCCTCAGTCAGCAGTCTTCCTGTTTTTTTTTTTTGGAAATGCTGAGCGGGGTGTTTAGTGCTGGGGCTCAGAAGCAAACATCTGTAGATTCCCATCCTCTTTGTCACTTACCAGCTATGTGCCTTGAGCAAAATACTTCTCTCTGAGCCTTACTTCCCTTATTTGCAAAACAGACCTAATACTAAAATCATTTAGCACATAGCATTAGACATCCCGATCTTAGCACAAGGTCTGGATTCAGTTCAGTTCAGTTCAGTCGCTCAGTCGTGTCCGACTCCTTGCGACCCCATGAATCGCAGCACGCCAGGCCTCCCTGTCCATCACCATCTCCCGGAGTTCACTCAGACTCACGTCCATCGAGCCCATGATGCCATCCAGCCATCTCATCCTCGGTCGTCCCCTTCTCCTCCTGCCCCCAATCCCTCCCAGCATCAGAGTCTTTTCCAATGAGTCAACTCTTCGCATGAGGTGGCCAAAGTACTGGAGTTTCAGCTTTAGCATCATTCCTTCCAAAGAAATCCCAGGGTTGATCTCCTTCAGAATGGACTGGTTGGATCTCCTTGCAGTCCAAGGGACTCTCAAGAGTCTTCTCCAACACCACAGTTCAAAAGCATCGATTCTTCGGTGCTCAGCT
>SJYX01003886.1:717853-782663 GCA_006410675.1 Oreotragus oreotragus | reverse complement strand
TTGTTTTTTTTTTTTTTTTTTAGGTCACTTCAGTCGTGTCCGACTCTGTGCGACCCCATAGATGGCAGCCCACCAGGCTCCCCCGTCCCTGGGATTCTCCAGGCAAGAACACTGGAGTGGGCTGCCATTTCCTTCTCCAATGTATGAAAGTGAAAAGTGAAAGTGAAGTCAGTCAGTCGTGTCCGACTCTTGGTGACCCCGTGGACTGCAGCCTACCAGGCTCCTCTGTCCATGGGATTTTCCAGGCAAGAGCACTGGAGTGGGGTGCCATTCTTATTTTAGACAACTAATTATCTGTGAAAGGCATCTAACTCAGAGGAAAGAAAGTTTTCCTATTTCCCATAGAGTTACTACACATTTATCCTCATGGTCACCACTTCCAGTGTCCTGCAGTGCTCTGTGTGGATCCAGGTAGAGCTGAAGTACAGCGCAGGGCCACCAGGTTCCTGCAGTTCCTGTCTGAGCCTACACCATAAGTGCAAGTCCAAACCACTCTCTAGACTTCCTGGGAGGAACCCCCTCAATGCCAGAACACCAGTTATGCAGGGTATTCAATGGAGTTGTAAGCAAGTAAGCACCTTCAGGTTATTCTTGGGCATCACTTATCTCCTGGCAGTGATCATGCCACTGACCCTCTAAGGGAAAAGGACTTTGAACTGCTTCTTCTGCAGTTTTCAGTGGCTTTTCTTTTACAGACAACTCTGTAGCATGTGGCCCAGAAACCAAAGTGAACAGTTCACAACACGATGAAATTTATCTTCTTGGCCTTAATGACATCCACTTTAATCACCTTTGCTAGTGGCTCCAGAAAATACATTATTTAATCTGGGAGTTACAATTCTTTAAAATATTCAAAATGTGCATTTCCCCCCCTGATTTTAAATAAAATGAATCCATTATAGGATAGTTAGAATGGAAAAATATCCTAAATTTCTAAACCATATATAATCTTACAACTTATAAACCACCATGCTTAATATTTTGTTATATTACTTCTATCTTTTTTGCATACATATGTATGTATGTTTATATATATGGATACACACCTATTACAAATAGGAAATGTACATATAGTATTATTCATTTAAAAAATACTATAGCATACACATTTCTGCAATTCATCAAATATCTTTGAAAAAGACCTGATTTTGAGTGACTGTGTGGCAGCCCAAATCACATGACTGATACACAGTTTATTTAACCAACACTCATTTCCTTTCTTTTTTTTTCTTTAGCCATGGACTTTATTGTTTGAATATTTATCATTATTATTCTATACACAAACGTTAATTTCTTACAAAACTCTGTATTCCATATTGCTAGGTCACTCCACTTTTCATTTTATGTCACATTTCTATCAAGAACTATTTCCCCAAATTTGTTGTTCATTTGCTAAGTTGTGTACGGCTCTGCAATGCCATAGACTAGCCCACAAGACTCATCTGTCCATGAGAGTTTCCAGGCAAGAATACTGGAGTGGGTTGCCATTTCCTTCTCCATAACACTCACTTCTTCAGATGATAAAATTATTGTTCCACCACAGGGAATTTTGTATTAATAGGAAGAAAGAACGCATCTCAGGTATTGCCTAATATACATTCTCTTTCTGGGGATATAATTTGGTCTTTTAATGCAAAGGGTGCGTCAAGCTCTATTTCTGTAGTTAAAGACCAAAGGATACTGTAATAGTTTAAATACCTGAAGTGGAAGATGTACAAGAAATGACAGCAAAGAAGTACTTTAACTGGATTTCCATTTTCCACAATCCCTAAACTTTGCCTTGAAGGGGATCACACGATGACCGACGCATTTACCTATGAAGATAAACACTTCGTAAGTTTTTACCTTGATTCCCACACTTAGTTTTTCCCTCACGTATTCCCAGAGGATCCTAAAGAATAAAGCCCCATTTGTCAATTAATTATTAGTTTACTTGATAAACTAACTCCTACCATTTGTTGCTATTCCTCTTGCCTGTGCTGAGTTATAGATGAATGAATTTTAACGTAAGAGGAGATTGGTATTTACCGTTGAATGAAAAGGAATTCTCAGACTAAGTTAAATGTACTTTAAAAATTCTGCTTGTAAGTGATATCATTCAGGATTTGTCTTTCTCTGTCTGATTCATTTCACTTAGCATAACTCCCTCCAAATTCATCCATGTTACTGCAAGTAGCAAAATTTCCTTTTTTTCATGACTGGCTAGTATTCCATTGTGTATATATACCACATCTTCTTTAAGGGTTACCAACAGGAAAGTGGGGAGGGGCAAATCAGGGGTTATAATGGGAGTGGGAGGTACAAACTGTTGGGTGTATGAGAGGCTCAATGATATATTATACAACACAGGGGAAGACATCCAATATTTTGGAATAGCTGCAAATAGAAAATAACCTTTGTATAAAATTTTAATATCTTTTTAAAAAGCAATACAAAGCTTTAAAAACAACCTAACAAATGTAAACTCTTCCTATAAATCCTAAACATACCTAGCTCTTCCTTTTATTTTCAAAGGTGAGGTGTCGATTGATTTTCTTTCATCAAAACTCTTTTTCTGGCATCACCCAGCTTTGCCGTGAGCCCCAGCCCCACTCTCTGCCTCACGCCAGCCCCCTTGTACCCACCACCCCCAGCTGTGAGCTCTGCCTGGCCCTCTGGGGATGGGCTTATGAGAAGCCTTCTGCTCACTGCTTCTGCTCATTTTAATCACAGTCTCTTATTGATAGAGCAGCTGAGGGTGAGAATAATTGACTATAAAACCCTATCACTGCAAACATCTCCTTATCCTTATCCAAAACACTCAAAGGAAGCCATATACCCAGCTACACTACTTTTGAAATTTATACAGTGCTATAGAATGCAAATAATCTTTCATTTAGTAATAACAACAACAAAAAAATTGTACTACATTCTGGTGGAGTGGGATGTGCGTGGACTAGATTTTATCCAGGGCAAGTGGAAATGAAGAGGAACTGTTGGGGAGGGACGAGAAGGAGGCAGGAGAAGGGGAAGGACATCTAATCACTTTGTGCTGGGATTTTTCTTTTCTTAATCTGATGGCAGCCAAGGAGAGGACAGAGAGAACACAACTCCCAGCCCTGCTTGGGTGTGCTCCCAGGTTGCACAGGTAAAATCAGCTCTGAAATTAAACTCTCAGCACTGGTGTGTGTGTGTGTGTGTGTGTTTGACATGAACCATTTTTAAAGTCTTTATTGAATTTGTTACAATATTGCTTCTGTTTTATGGTTTGGGCATGTGGGGTCTTAGCTCCTCAGTCAGGGATTGAACTCAAACTCCCTGCATTGGAAGGAGGCTTCCCTGGTGGCTCAGACAGCAAAGTGTCTGTTTGCAGTGCAGGAGACCTGGGTTTGATCCCTGGGTTGGGAAGATCCCCTGAAGAAGGAGATGGCAGCCCACTCCAGTATTCTTGCCTGGAAAATCCCATGGACGGAGAAGCATTGTAGGCTGCAGTCCATGGGGTCGCAAAGAGTCGGACACGACTGAGCAACTTCACCTTCACTTTTCTTAACCACTGGGCCACCGGGGAAGTCCCAGCACCGACTCTTTGAAGGGCTGTTCTTGTTCAGTCTCATTCAAGTCTTTGCCATGGTCTGTAGCCCTCCAGGCTCCTCTGTCCACGAGATTTTTCAGGTAAGAGTACTTGAGCGGTTTGCCATTTGCTTCTCCAAGGGACTTTCCCGGACCAGGGATGGAACTCAAGTCTCCTGCGTTGGCAGGCGGATTCTTTACCACTGAGCCACCAGGGAAGCCCTTTGAAGGGTATTTTTACATTAAATTCTGCTGTATGAAGTTTCCAGAAGCCACAGGATCCCACTTCCGAGGCTAACACAGACACCTTTCAGTTGCTCTTTGCAGTCACCCAGTGTCCCTCTGCATGGAGCCACCCGATGTCTTTGCTTCAGGAAGGAGAGGTCCTGACTTGAAGTCTGTCTGAGAACAAGAAGTCATCATAAACTTCAGGTTTCCTTTCCTCTTTTTCCCTGTATTTCATAGCCCACAAAAGGGTATGTGAAAGTTAATCTCACCCGCTCCTTATCTTATTGGTAAGAGAATTTTCAGCTGTGCAAGGAAACCAGGGCATGTGGGTATGCCTGGGAATGCTGTGCTGTAGGTGCTTATTCCTGAAAGTCAAGAATATTTGGGGGCTTCTCTGGTGGTCCAGTGGCTAAGACTCCATGGTCCCAATGCCGGGAGCTGGGGTTCGATCCCTGGGCAGGGAACTAGATCCCACATGCCACAACTCAGGGTTTGCATACTGCAACTGAAGATTCCGAGTGCTGCAACTGAGACCTGGTGCAGCCGAATAAATTTAGAAGAAGAAGAAGAAAAGAGTGTTTTGCTAAGACTGCACAGTCAGACTCCTCTTCAGACCTCAGCAGCTGGGAGCTTGGGTAAGAAATAGAACCTGCTGATGCAGGCCTTTGTAACCACCACACTCTGGTCCAGGCTGCCCCAGTGCAGAGCATGAATAAGCTCAGAGCAGTGGGTGCGTTTATGCAACAATTTCTCCAAACCACAATGGAAGTGTCTGACTTGATTGCCAATATAAGAGGTTTTTAATTTCTCATTTTATTTTGTTCATTCTCTGCCTCAAAATGACCACACTCAGTTTAAGTCAGTTCTGGGTGACACCACTGATACAGAAAGCTATGTCTGAAACAAAGACAAGAGGCGAGACTTTCATGACTCATGGCAACAGAGAACACACTTGGGTCCTACTGATGGAATTGTGTGCCATGAATATAGCTGCACACGCAGGCTTCCCGAAAGTTTCAGCTTGAACCAAACACTCACTCACATCACTACTTTCAAAAAGTTGTTATAATCTAGAATTATGTGATCTCAATATTCTTTAAGTGATACGAATATACTCTAGAATTGGGATACTTCAAAATGTGTTAGTGTGTACCCTCTTAAAGCCCTAGAGAAAAGCTTCTCTTCATAAGAGATTGTTAGTTGCTCCAGGTTGGTGGTTATTAATCCAAGATTAGCCAACTCATCAATATCCTTTTCCTACCTCAGGAAAATGGCCTGAAGAATTCTCTTTCTGTGTCTATAGAATAAGAGCTTGTATATTTCCATGTGTGTGTGCGCTTAGTCACTCAGTCGTATTCGACTCTTTGTTGCCCCATGGACTGTTAGCCTGCCAGCTTCTTCTGTCCATGGGATTCTCCAGGCAGGAATATTGGAGTGGATTGCTATCTCCTCCTCCAGGGATCTTCCTGATCCAAGGATCAGACCCATGTCTCCTGCATTGCAGATGGATTCTTTACCATCTGAGCTCCCAGGGAAGCCCTGTATATTTACATACTAGGTACCAATGCAAGTCACTGAGCACTATTCCAAATATGAAGATGCAGAGATAACAAAGCATCTCCCAGGTGGTCGAGTCCCTGCTTCCGATGCAAAGGGCATGAGTTCCATTCCTGATCGGGGAACTAAGATCCTACATGGCTCATGGTGTGGCAAGAAAAAGCCAGAAAGCATCTAATGCTCTTGGTTTGGTTGAAGGGATGGGGAGTAGGCAGCTGGTGGGGATTTAGAGTCTATGTGACCAGAACTGGGTTTACTACCAAGCAATCTGGAAAATGCCAATCAACTCCACCTGGAAACTGCAAGTCACATTTCAAGGTAAGACTGGACTGACAGAACGGTGAAATTAGCAATAGGGTTTCTTGCCAGATCAGATCCGGATAGTACAGGCAGAACGGCAAAAAAGGAGAATGTGTTTTAAGAACGTCAACAACAACAATTTTTCTGTCTTGGAAAAGATAATCACCATCAAAGAAGTAGACTTTAAAAAATAAATGTGTTCTGTTAAATTTATATGACATTAATAGTACACAAAACTCAACTTCAGTTTTTTGAGATATATACATAAGTGGTATAGCTATAAAGGAAAATGAAGAAATAAACACAAAAGTCAGCGGGTGGTTCCTGGTAGGACTTGGGATAGGGACAGGTTATGACTAGGCAGAAGCATCAGTGGGTTCCTTGATTGCTGGTCATGTTCTAGTTGTTAATCTGGGTGGTAGCCATATGGGTATTTGCTATATAATTATTTTTAAAAGCCACATATGTGCTTTATACATTTTTTTTGAGTGCATGTTTTATTCCACAATTTTTAAAAGAATATGAAACAAATGGCTGCTTTAATCATCCCTGTGGATCCTTGCTCCTTAGAAGAAAGCTATGATAAACCTAAACAGCATATTAAAAAGCAGAGATATCACTTTTCTGACAAAGGTCCGTATAGTTAAAGCTATGGTTTTTCTGGTAATCATGTATGGATATGAGAGTTGGACCATAAATAAGGCTGAGCACCAAAGAAGTGATACTTTCAAACTGTGGTGCTGGAGAAGACTCCTGAGAGTCTCTTGGACAGCAAGAGATCAAACCAGTCGATCCTAAAGGAAATCAACTCTGAATATTGATTACAAGGTCTGATGCTGAAGTTGAAGTTCTTAATACTTAGGCTACCTTATGCAAAGAGGCGACTCATTGGAAAATACCCTGATGCTGGGAAAGATTGAGCAGGAGGAGAAGGGGTCGACAGAGGATGAGATGGTTGGATGGCATCACGGACTCAATGGACATGAGTTTGAGCAAGCTCCGGGAGGTAGTGATGGACAGGCAGCCTGGTGTGCTATAGTCCATAGGGTCATAAAGAGTCAGACATGACTTAGTGACTGAACAACAACAAGGATGAAATTTGAACACTGTTGACTATCCAGTGACTGGCAAACTCTGGGTTGCATCTTAGGGAAGCTCTCATTTGGAGATCTCTGAAAGCTCTTCATATTTAGGACTAGAAACTGAGAGTGACATTGACCTTGGTGCTGTCTTCTCCATGGCTGTCCTGGGACCACAGGCAGCCAGGGCAGGTGCTGGAATGAGGAGGGTTGGCCAAACGGTGGGAGATTAAGATAAGGCAGCGCTGCGAAGAGCTGACTCATTTGAAAAGAGCCTGATGCTGGGAAAGATTGAGGGCAGGAGGAGAAGGGGATGACAGAGGATGAGATAGTTGGATGGCATCACCGACTCAATGGACATGGGTTTGGGTGGACTCCGGGAGTTGGTGATGGACAGGGAGGGCTGGCGTGCTGCGATTCGTGGGGTTGCAAAGAGTCGGACGTGACTGAGGCACTGAACTGAACTGAAAATAAGCCAAGCAGGAGGCACAGTGCAGCCAGGAGACCCGAGGTCACGGTGCAGGTGGGGGTCCAGTAGGTAGAGCTATTGGTGGTAAGAACAGTCTGTACAGGCAAGCAGAGGTCTGGACATGTATGAATGCTGGCAAATTTTCAGAATGTAAACTTAGTGCTCAGGAGATGAGATGTGGAGTCTCCTTACACTTGGCCAACTGAGCTGGGGAAGGAGAGAGAGGTGGGAACTGGAAATTACACACACCTATTGTGATGGCTAGAACAGGGCGTGGCAACGCACTCCAGTATTCTTGCCTGGAGAATCCCATGGACAGAGGAGCCTGGGGGGCTACAAAGAGGAGGGGTCACAAAGAGTCGGGCGCAGCTGAGTGACTGGGCGCACACGCAGGCTCTCTGTTCAGTCCCGACCCTGTGGACAGGGTCCCAGTCACAGTGCCTGTCCATCTTCTGCCGCAAAGCCATGCATCCCAAGCCTGGCCAATCAGAGTCCTTCCTCGGAGGTTTTCCAAACTGGAGTTCAAGGGAGTTTCACATTCTCTTTAGTTTATAGGTGGAGCTGTAATTGTGTCTCCTAACTATGTAGCCGTTCCCCCTAAGGTATGGAGAGGCCGAAAAGAAAACAGCTGATGCCCAACGAAGTAGCTGTGGAATCACAGCTTCGTGCCCATTCTGATTCCATGTAACCCATCAGGGTAGTTCTACTCCTGTCTCCACTCAAACATTACCCCCTTATCTCACAATTCTATACAATTTTTTTTCTCCTCACAAAACTGCTTGCAGGTACAAGGAAATAGAGTGATATACACATTTAAGAAATGTAAGTTACATGTTGTTGGCCAAAGAGGAGGGCACACAGTTTAAATAGTAAGGAAAATCATACATCTGACTTGAGGAACAAGCGGAGCTGGAATTCATCAGTCAGCTCCTCCACACACAGCTCACTGGTGATTTATGAAAGCTGGCGTGCTGCGATTCGTGGGGTTGCAAAGAGTCGGACGTGACTGAGGCACTGAACTGAACTGAAAATAAGCCAAGCAGGAGGCACAGTGCAGCCAGGAGACCCGAGGTCACGGTGCAGGTGGGGGTCCAGTAGGTAGAGCTATTGGTGGTAAGAACAGTCTGTACAGGCAAGCAGAGGTCTGGACATGTATGAATGCTGGCAAATTTTCAGAATGTAAACTTAGTGCTCAGGAGATGAGATGTGGAGTCTCCTTACACTTGGCCAACTGAGCTGGGGAAGGAGAGAGAGGTGGGAACTGGAAATTACACACACCTATTGTGATGGCTAGAACAGGGCGTGGCAACGCACTCCAGTATTCTTGCCTGGAGAATCCCATGGACAGAGGAGCCTGGGGGGCTACAAAGAGGAGGGGTCACAAAGAGTCGGGCGCAGCTGAGTGACTGGGCGCACACGCAGGCTCTCTGTTCAGTCCCGACCCTGTGGACAGGGTCCCAGTCACAGTGCCTGTCCATCTTCTGCCGCAAAGCCATGCATCCCAAGCCTGGCCAATCAGAGTCCTTCCTCGGAGGTTTTCCAAACTGGAGTTCAAGGGAGTTTCACATTCTCTTTAGTTTATAGGTGGAGCTGTAATTGTGTCTCCTAACTATGTAGCCGTTCCCCCTAAGGTATGGAGAGGCCGAAAAGAAAACAGCTGATGCCCAACGAAGTAGCTGTGGAATCACAGCTTCGTGCCCATTCTGATTCCATGTAACCCATCAGGGTAGTTCTACTCCTGTCTCCACTCAAACATTACCCCCTTATCTCACAATTCTATACAATTTTTTTTCTCCTCACAAAACTGCTTGCAGGTACAAGGAAATAGAGTGATATACACATTTAAGAAATGTAAGTTACATGTTGTTGGCCAAAGAGGAGGGCACACAGTTTAAATAGTAAGGAAAATCATACATCTGACTTGAGGAACAAGCGGAGCTGGAATTCATCAGTCAGCTCCTCCACACACAGCTCACTGGTGATTTATGAAAGTGACACTTCCCCTTTCTAGGGAGCAATGAGAAGCATTCCCTAAGCCAGTCTGCGGTTGTCTGACATCGCCTTTCCTCCATCCAGGCCCTCAGGCTTTACTGATCTGATTCTTGCTCTCGCTCTGACTGAAGCGGCACACGCACTCACAGACTCAAGGTGTTCTGTGCTAAAACTGGGTCAGTCCCCACAAACTGGGACAGATGACTGGTCACCCTATCTGTTTCTCCTTCTGTCTTTGTCACTCCTGTCCCGCCTCGCTGTTTGTCATCCGTATGGGTGTGCCCTGTTGAAAAGGATGAGGACACATGGGACATATTTATAGCTTGGTGAAAGGACTGTGAGGAACTTCAGCTGATTTTTTTTTATCCAACCTACATATTTAGATACTGTTCAAGAAGCAATGTGGCCTTATGATTTGGTAAAATTAAAAAAGAGATATTTTATCCTCTAAGTCCCCACCTAACTACCATACTGTGATCTGGGGAAATAATAAACCTTAAACTGTTGTAATGCAGATGGAGAGTGGACTTATTTTGAGTATATCCAGGATTTTCGCATGGATATGGAGCATGCCCTTATCACCAAAAGTCTCTGAAAACAGCCTCTATTCCTTGTCTCTTCCCTCTGTTGTCTTGTTTATGTGTCCACAGTTAAAACACTGATGTTTTCTGAAGGTTATCAGAACATTTGATCGTCAGAGTTCATGGAGAACACATATAAGAATGACTGGAGGTTAAAAAGTGCTGGCAAGGATGTGAAGGAACTGGAATTCTCAGACACTGCTGGTGGAAAGGAGAAATGGTACAATCGGTTTGCAAAACAGTTGAGCAGTTTCTGAAAAAGTTAAATATACGTATACCCATATAAGCCAGCCTAAGTATTTACCCAAGAGAAAAGAAAGCATGTGTTTACACAAAAACATGAATATTCAAAACAGTTTTATTTGTATTAGCTGCAAACTGGAAACAACTCAAGCGTCCACTAACAGGAGGACGGCTCAGCAGAGATAGGGACTTCCCTGGCAATCCAGTGGTTAGAACGCCACGCTTCCGCTCCAGAGGCCCGGGGTTCAATCCCTGGTCAGGGAACTAAGATCCTGCACGTGGCAAAACAAAAATAAATAAAAACAAACTGGGATATAAACATTTAAAAAGCACCAAAGATATATCCAGCTATCCGTGGTATATCTACAATGGAAGACCACTCAGCAAAAAGAAAGAGAGATAGGACCAGGAGGTGGGGCAGAGATCGAGGGCTGGAGAAAGACAGAGAGCTGTCTGACAGATGCTTCAACAAGGATGAGTCTCAATCTCAAAATAATTAGGCCAATTCTCAAAATAAGGAAACCAGATTTTTAAAAGAGTTATGATTTTATTTATATGAAACTATATGATTTCAATTATATAAAACTCTAGAAAATGTAAACTAGTTCACAGTGGCTCTCTATGGAGGGCAGATAGGACAGGGTGGGGAGGAGGGGAAAGAAGCAGAGGGAAATCTGGGGGGTGATGGATGTGCTCATTAGCTTCAATGAGGTGAGGGTTTTAGGGTGTGTACATATGTGAGAACCATCTATATGATTTATTTTTTCCTTAATTAAAAATATTTCATCACTAAAAATGCTATTTCTGACAACACAAATCATCAATTACCACATCATTAATTTATAAAAACCACAATATCTGTGATACACAATAAAGTGAGCTATGCCTGTATTCCAAAACGGTTTCTAAACAAGGATATTTCTACAGATGATGATTAAGTCTATTCTCAAAGAGAAGAGTGATTCCTTCATCTGTTTTATAAATATGAATGAGTATAACTCTTTATAGATCAAAAAAGTCTTGAGGTATAACATAATAATCCTGAGACCTAATGTATCAGGAATTATACCAAGAATATAAAGAAAAGAGATTCAGTAAGAAAGGGATCAAGTTCAGATATCGATATTTTTATAAAACTCCATTTGAAAATCACTGGCCTAGAAGAAGACAGATGTACATAATGTAAAAGTTGAATAATAAATGAAATTAGGACTGACAGCCCTGTACCACCAGAATTTTGATAAATACAGGAAAACTTGTAAATTATGTGCTTTAAATACATATGTCTTACTCCATGTCAGTACTTCAATAAAGTTGTTTCTAAAAGCCCCACGCACTTATCAGTCCTATACCCACTCATCTAGATAAGTTGGTCCTATACTGACCTATCCAGAGTATTTGGGGAATCTGACAATGTTATCCTCTTCCAAATGCTTCCCTTTCCAGGCTCCCCTGATCACTTCCTGCCATACCACACATGCGGGAAGAGGCCACGGCAGTAGCTGTAGAGATGAGACTAGGGTCTGGCCTGCTGACTTTCAACATATAGGCCTATTTTTCTGCCATCATCTTGAGCAGCCACAGTAATCACAGAAAAGCAGTGAAACTTCCAATCAACCTGCAAATCCAAGTGACTCAATAAACACTTTTGTATTTTCTGGCTGCTGTACATCAGCAAGGAGGATGTGGGTGAGCGTGTTTAGGGGATACTTGGTATTTTTCATCATGTGTAAATGACTGCATTAAATTTTAAAAAAAGCTAAGATCATGGCATCCAGTCCCACCACTTCATGGCAAACAGAAGGGTAGAAAGTGGAGGCAGTGACAGACTTTCTTTTCTTGGGCTCCATTATCACTGTGGACAATGACTGCACCAATGAAATTAAAAGACGCTTGCTCCTTGGAAGGAAATCTACGACAAACCTAGACAGGGTATTAAAAAGCAGAGGCATCACTTTGTCAACAAAGGTCCATATTGTCAAAGCTATGGTTTTTCTCATAGTCATGCATGGATGTGAAATTGGTCTATAAAGAAGGGTGAGTGCCAAAGAACTGATGCTTTTAAACTGTTGTGCTAAAGAAGATTCTTTGAGAGTTCCGTGGACTGCAAGGAGATCAAACCAGTCAATCCTAAAGGAAATCAACACTGAATATTCATTGGAAGGACTGATGCTGAAGCTGAAGCTCCCATACTCTGGCCACCTGATGTGAAGAAAAGACCCTGATGCAGGGAAAGATTGAAGGCGAAAGGAGAAGAGGGTGGCAGAGAATGAGATGGTTAGATAGCATCACCAGCTCNTCAATCCTAAAGGAAATCAACACTGAATATTCATTGGAAGGACTGATGCTGAAGCTGAAGCTCCCATACTCTGGCCACCTGATGTGAAGAAAAGACCCTGATGCAGGGAAAGATTGAAGGCGAAAGGAGAAGAGGGTGGCAGAGAATGAGATGGTTAGATAGCATCACCAGCTCAATGGACATGAATCTGAGCAAGCTCTGGGAGACAGTGAAGGACAGAGGAGCCTGCCGCGCTGTGGTTCATGGCGTCGCAAAGAGTCGGACATGATGTAGCAACTGAACAACAATAAAACAAGTTACTAAGAGTCAAGAATGGGCTCCCAATTAATCCAACAGCCTTCCGACATGCTTCTCAGAGCTGCAGAGGGCAGGAGCTTCAGCACACTTGCCTCGATGAGCTTTCTGGGGTTTCACCCATCGCTCCAGCAAACCTGGTGCAGAGCGTGGGGCCTGGCTGGGCTTCCTCCTCCTTAGAGGCAGCACAGACACAGCCCTGGCTGGACCTCCACACCCTCCTCTTCACCCACCCAGAAAGAGAAAAGCAACTTTTTCAGTCTTCATCCATCCTGCAGCTGCCCACATCGAGGGTTTCAAGAAGTGGCAAATGGCCGTGCTTTCAAAAGCCACCCTGCATTACCAGACAATGGAGTAACTATCAAGAGATCTGCTGCCAACCTTCTCGTTTGCCCAATAGTTACCCAGATATGTGATGACAAATGCTTATTTAATAAGTCACTACATGTGGTTTGAATTTGAGAGAAGAAGTCTACCAGATTGTGGGACTGCAGTTTAACCAGGACACTGGAGTGCAAAGTCAGGAAATATCAGCCCAAGTTTCTGTCTACACACTCGGGTCACAGTTATAGGGCTCCTTATAGGAGTCACGTGCTTAGGTACTGACAGGAGCCTGTTTTGAGATTCCTCTGTTTTATTAAATTCAAGGTTGTCATGGTAACAGTCAAGTCTGTTTAGTCCCACACTTCATTTTTCATTTTTTCCTAGGAAACTTCCGGCGGCATTCCACTTTCAAGTGGTGTCTTAAGGGTAGATGTTCTTAAGGCTTAGTTCAAAGATCTCACCGCAAATCCATTTGTTGACTTCTTCCAGATAAAAGATTTAATCCCGTGTTCTGGGAGAGAGACATTCTTTTCACTTTCTGGGGCGAAAACGCACACTGTCTGATGGAACCAATGTCTAAGGAGATTGCGTGTGTTAAGATAAAGGAGGGCTGCGGCATCCAACAGTGAAAGGGAGACTCCGGGAGGTTGGGGAGCTGTGATTGCTAGTGGGTGTTTTTGGATGCAGAAGTCAGCTGGCCGGAAGGCACTATTAGTTCTCTGATCCATCAAGGGGCATTTGTATCACGAATCGGTATTACAGGAGACGACAGGTCAGAGGGATGGAGCCATTTGCAGGGAAACAGAAATAATCAAATAATGCCCCAAGACCCAGTTCCCTTTGGGGGTGAGTCTGACTAGAGAGCAGCTGCCTCTGGGAGGCAAATAGGCAAGGCTTCCTTTTTCTGTATTGACAAGAGTCTTAGCCAGTTCTTTAAAGAGTGGCTTACCTTAAGCTCCTAAACCTTAGAAACAGGACAGGCGGAAGAGTACAGAAGGGCTTACCCTACATGAAATGATGGTATTGAAACTGTTTTTTAACTTTGAAATCAAAAGAGAGAGACAGAGAAAGAGAGGGACCAGATGGTTCTGCTGTTGTATATAGCACAGTAGGTAAAATAACTGTGTGTGTGTGTGCGCACGCCCGTGTGCTCAAATACGCTTTCTTTACAGAAATCACCCATCAGACTATAGCCAATACAAAGAAACATTTTAAATTGCGCAGTGAGTTTCAGCAATGTGGACAGTCTGGAAAAACTGAAACAATTCTTTAAATAATAGCAACAATAGCTAAAATTGATCAAATACTTGACTACATACCAGAACTCCCTGAACTCTCTCCACACACACAGTTTTTAATTTATTTTATGTATGAAGAAGTGAAGGCAGAGAAGAATCAATTGCCAAGGGCCACAAACAGGTAAATGGCAAAGCGCAGCTCGAAAGGCAGGCCCAGGGAGCCTAGATTCCTCCATCATATTCCTGATATCCTGCTGATCCTCTGGGAATGTGGTTTTCCTTGGTAGGGCTGTTTTGTTTACTTTATTTAGGGGTGGGGCTGCCTGGCCAGTGAGAGTTGCCTGTGGTATCTAACAGTATCTTAATGTTTACTGAGTTGTTGTGTGTCTATGGTACACAGCTGACACGTCCAGGTCAGTAGTGGAGCCCCCCCGCCCCCACCCCGCCAGGAGGAGGCCCTGCACGACACAGTGAATGGAGTGGGGAATTGGGCATCGGGGCCCACGTTCCGGTCCTGCTGGCTCCATCACTCAAAAGCCACATGATGTAGGTCAAGCATAACCTCTGAGCCTGTGTTCTTTACTAGGCCTTCAAGTCCTGCCCTCCTTACATATTAGAATTACAGGGAAAAAACGCAGTGCTTACTAGCTCTCTTTAACCTTTAATTGCCTCAAGAATTTGGCTTGACTCAATGCTTTCTGAAGTGCAGACAGAGGCGATGGAAAATGGACATTTTCCTCCTTTGTGAGGCCAAGGGGACCTGCTGGCAACATGCAAGTGATGCTGCCTTTAGAGTCTCTGTACCAAACAGCTGGGTTAGTGGGCTCAAAAGGAAGGGGAATTTGGGAGCCCTTGGAGACAAATGCACAGAAGCCCAGGTGGCACAGTGGTAAAGAATCAGCCTGCCAACACTGAAGACCCCAGACATGGGTTTATCTCTGGGTCAGGAAGATCCCCTGGAGAAGGGAATGGCAACCCCCTCCAGTATTCTTGCCTGGAGACTCCCATGGACAGAGGACCCTGGTCAGCACCAGTCCATAGGGTTGCAAAGAGTTGGACACAATTGAATTGACACATCACACGGGGACAACTATTAGCTTTTGCCTGTTTTTTGCTTCCATTAGAACTTTCTGCCTTGATCTTCAATNAAGATCCCCTGGAGAAGGGAATGGCAACCCCCTCCAGTATTCTTGCCTGGAGACTCCCATGGACAGAGGACCCTGGTCAGCACCAGTCCATAGGGTTGCAAAGAGTTGGACACAATTGAATTGACACATCACACGGGGACAACTATTAGCTTTTGCCTGTTTTTTGCTTCCATTAGAACTTTCTGCCTTGATCTTCAATTTAAAGTAATTCAACCAACATTAATTGCATCTCTGTGCTAAACACTGGATAAATGGGCACGACCAGATGCCTCATCTCAAGACATAAAGTCTGCACTGAAGGATGACAAGCCTTAAAGAAGGATTCAGATAAACACAGCACAGCAGCACAGCAGTTGCTGGCCATTACTGAAGGTTGGAGGGGGCGGAGCACCAAGAAAAAACAGACACTTTTTTTTCACCTAGAAAATGTTTTAACAAGGAAATGGCACTTCAGTGGTCTTGCAAGATGAGCTGCTGGTTTTCCGAGGGTCGAGAGGCACGAGGACAGGGACAGAATGGAAGCAAGACGTGGGCTGGATCATGATGGTCCTTGTATGATACCTGGACTTGACTGGTCAGAATTTTGGAATTATCTCATTTACGCACTGTCTCACTGTGTCTCGCTGTATCTTGCCGTTCGCTGAACCCAGGGCAGGCAAGGCGAGAGCAGGGGAAGCTGGAAAAAGACGCGAGGAGCTGTAGCAACTGCAGACATTATTTACCATCGCAAGACAGAGATGCTTTACTCTCTAATGGTTAACCACGACGACTACAAGACTTGACCTCCTACAGGAGATTTTCTTGGTGCTCACATGGGACCACAACAGGATGTGCGTGCACAATGCCACAAATGACCCCAGCTGTAGGACGTGAGTGGAGTGTGGTGAGAGAGCCCGACCATCGCCACCGAGCCAATTGGTCTCTCCCTACAAGTACATTCTCTTTCTTTAAAGAAACTCCCTTGGAGAAGGAAATGGCAACCCACTCCAGTATTCTTGCCTGGAAAAGTCCATGGACGGAGGAGCCTGGCGGGCTGCAGAGTATTCTTGCTTGGAAAATTCCATGGACAAAGGAGCCCGGTGGGCTACAGTCCATGGGATCAGATAGAGTTGGACACAACTGAGCACACACATACACACACACACTTTATGTCTGGCATAGTATATTGGACACTCTAGGTAAATGATTAGATAGTGCAGAAAAAGTATGATAGAATTTATGGTCGCCAGAAAAAGTACAATCTTATACAGAATAAAGCTATTTTCTAGGAATACTTGGGCCTCGGTGGACAGAAGATGGACGTAGACCCCATATCTGCATAGCTAAAGTTCATTTCAAACACAAACTTGTCATGAAGAAGAAAAAGCGAAAAAGCAGGAAAAAAATGTGTTACTTGCAAAAGCATTCAGTTCAGTCCAGTCACTCAATTGTGTCCGACTCTTTGTGACCCCATGGACTGCAGCATGCCAAGCTTTCCTGGCCATCACTGACTCCCTGAGCTTGCTTAAACTCGTGTTGGTCAAGTCGGTGATGCCATCCAACCATCTCATCCTCTGTCACCACCCTCCTCCTGCCTTCAATCTTTCCCAGCATCAGAGTCTTTTCTAGTGAGTCAGTTCTTCACATTAGGTGGCCAAAGTATTGGAGTTCAGGACTGATTTCCTTTAGGAGTGACTGATTTGATCTCCTTGCAGTCCAAGGGACTCTCAAGAGTCTTCTCCAACACCACAGTTCAAAAGCATCAATTGTTCAGCGTTCAGTTTTCTTTATGGTCCAACTCTCACATCCATACATGACTACTGGAAAAACCATAGCTTTGACTAGATGGACCTTTGTTGGTAAAGTAATAGTTTCTGCTTTTTAATATGTTGTCTAAGTTTGTCATAGCTTTTCTTCCAAGGAGCAAGTGTCTTTTAATTTCGTGGCTGTAGTCACCATCTGCAGTGATTTTGGAGCCCAAGAAAATAAAGTCTGTCACTGTTTCCATTGTTTCCCCATCTATTTGCTGTGAAGTGATGGGCATTGTNACGGACCTTTGTTGGCAAAGTAATGTCTCTGCTTTTTAATATGCTGTCTAGGTTGGTTATAGCTTTTCTTACAAGGAGCAAGCGTCTTTAAATTTCATGGCTGCAGTCACCATGTCTAGTGATTTGGGAGCCCTTGGCTACTAAGAGAAAAGTCCCAACCAGTATTACTACATCTTTGGTGGGTAGCATATTCCAGTCTGAAGTTATTGAGAGACACGGCTAGCAGTAGAAGCAATGATTCTCGCGCAAGGAAGCCATCTTCCTCCAGAGAGATGCTAGATGCGATTTAGCGGAATAAAAATTTCCTAGGACAACAAAATGAAGGGCCACAAGAGGGCACCAGACTTCACTTTTCTAGATGAAAACACGTGGGCAACGCAAGGTACAAATGCAGGTCACAATGGAAGGGAATTAGTTCCTCTTACTTAACATGTATTTTTATTCTGTCATAATATTATAAATATAAAATATTCATAAGTGTTTTGTATAATGTGAGTCTGGGCTGAGTGGCTTTGTTTTGTACAGTTTTGGTATCAGGGTGCCAAGCATGGTTGGGTTCCAGTGAAGACTTGCTTGCGAGTTGCAGATGACTGCTTTCTCCAGGGTCCCTGCTTGGCAGAAAGAGGAGGAGGTAACTCTCTGGGGTCTTTTCTTATAAGGGCACCAGTTCCATTTGTGAGGGTGGCGCCCTCATGACCCCACCACCTCCCAAAGGCCTACCTCCTAACACCCTCACACTGGGGGACTAGGGTCTCACCAGAGGAATTGGCAGAGACACAAACATGCAGCTCACAGCATCTCCTTTACCCGAAAGAGCAGCAGCACGAAAGGCCAGGAGTAAAATGGGCCGTGTGTCCAGGGAGTTTCGAACCTGAATATTCCATTCATGCTGTTTATCAGAGACCAGAAAGCCGAGCATGGGAAATGTGGTCTTAATTACAACCATGTGGAATTGCTCAGTGATGTGGTTGTGAGGAATTAGATTTCTCAGAGAAGGAGAAAAATCAAAGCCAGTTTGTTCGAAGAATTTTATTTCTTACTGAAAGGTAGACTGGAGGCACGTAGGTGACCCACTGGCAAAAAGCATTGCTGCTGGAAACCAGACAAGGAATATATTGACTCTGAGAGCATTTGCCAAACCTACAATAAAATAATATGGTTCTATTTTCAGAGTGCCTCAGCTGTGTGACTCTCCTGGAGGTTTGCAGTTGCTTAAATCCCCACTCAGCTGGAAAACTTTCTGGAGGGAAAGAGTGAAATGGCAGAACCGGGGTCTGGGCACAGTTCACTGCGAGGCTAAAAGAATTCCACATTAAAAATAAAGGGCATCATCGGTACAAAGCTCCCCTTTCCCCCTAATTGAAACAGATGACTCACACAGGCTTTCAAATTAGTGCACTCAGTGCCTTGAGCCTAAAGTAAATCAGGTTGGTTGAATAGAAAACAGATGGCAAGTCTTTTGCCCTCTTTCCCGGAAGCCTGGTTTTGTGGGTCGGCTGCAGGAATATTGTGGAGGTTAGGTGGGCAGGCCCTGGAATCAGACTGCCTGGTTTAAACCCTGGTCCAGCCTTTCCAAGATGTATAGCCTATAAGGTAGTTAAAGTCCCCAAGGTTCCATTTTCTATAATGTGGCATCACAATGATATCCTAGGGTTATGAGAATTACATTAAATGATAACTGTAAACTCCCAGCACAGTGGTATTGTTGGTATCACTATTACTACTAAATGGTTTTGTGATTGGATCTGTTTTTTCTTAGCCTTAAGCACATACAATAAGGTAGCATGCGCTAGAAAAATCCAACAGCCTCCGCCATTACCTGACCTTGGAGAAAGCGTTAAATCACTAATCTCAAAGCTTACTGTGATCATCTATATAATGATGAAGAAGCAGATACCAATTGACTCCACAACCTTGGGTGCACTAGATACTAAGCTTTTGTTTTTATAAAGCCAAGTTTACTCTGACCTTGACCCTATCTGGGAGGCAGGAAATTTAGTCTCCGTCTTGTTAACAGGCTCCTGTCTCCCCAAACAACATCTGAGAAAGGGCCTTCTGTCTTTAGTCCAAGAGTTGCATTGGTGGTCTGTCCTTTGTCCAAGCCTTTTGAAGACGGGTCACTCTGCTCCTTCTCAGCTAAACCAGCAGAGGGTGCTGGCTGGGTATGGGAGCCCCCATGTAGGGTGCCCACCCAACGTTGCTGTTCCCACCTTTGGAAAGCCTGGTCACCCCCTCGTGATGCTGCAAAGGATGGAGGTTCAGGTCATCATTACTGCACCCCATCCACTTTCCAGGCTCAGGAGAAGCCTTCTCCCCACCCTATTAGCGTAGCTTCTACCACTTACTTTCACAAAGGCATTCGCTCCCCTCCTCCCTCTCCAGGAAGATACTCTAGGCTTTTAAGAGCAAATGCCAGGAAGGTAGTGGCTATTAGAGGAGTTGTGTCTAAGAAATCTGTGCTTTGGGTCTCGAAATACAAGAATATAAGGCCCCAGCCGTCTTCTAGAATCAAAAGAGAAGGTTAGAATCCAACGAAAATAGGACACAAATTAACCTTTCAATGAACAGTATCACTTCAAGGTAATGATACCACTTTAATGACAGGTTGAACTAGGGGAGATTCTCAATTCTCTCTCCCCAAGAATTCCTTCCATTACTTAATTTTGTCCCTAAATATCAGTTATTAAATGCATACTTTCAACGAATACCATTGTATCCATGTTTAATATGACAAATGTATTTGTTTCTTTTCTGTTAACTAAGTTGACCAGGACTCCCAGGTGGCTCACGGGTAAAGGATCCACCTGCCAGTGCGGGAGATGTGGGTTTGAGCCCTGGGTCAGGAAGACCTCCTGGAGGAGGAGATGGCAACCCAGGACAGTACTCTTGCCTGGAGAACCCCACGGACAGAGGAGCCTGGTGGGCTACAGTCTGCGGTGTCACAAAAGAGTTGGACATGACTGAGCAACTAAACAACAACAATGGGGACCTCTCCCAGGAGACCAGCCTCCAGCTCACGCTGGATCCCACTCCCAACAGGCGTTTGACAGCATCCCAGCTGGTCCATGCCCTGCTCAGTGAGATGAGTCTGGTGACCAAACATTTGCATTTCCCAGCAATACTAAAGCCCGACAAGTTTCTGAACGCTTCCTGTCAATTCATATAGCTATCTCGGGTGGACTGGTAACAGTTCTGCCACTGTGAGAACCACATTTTGAGTAACACTGCTCTGCAAGCACCTCACCAAGGCTCTCTGTGGCTCTCTATAAACTAACAGAAAGGGGTGTGAGCGCCTCTGACCTCTTTCTCCTCCTCTGAATCCATAGGCAACTTTTTCCTTCTGGTTACTTATTCAACAGGGAAAGTTATTCTCTCTCCCCTGCCTCATACCACTTCTGCATGTGTATCATCTGAATGAATGTGTTGCTCTGAGCTCACTTACAGAGTTTCAGGTAACCCTGTGAGAGTTAAACCACTAAACAGTAAAAACGGACGTGAGTTTGGGCGAACCCTGGGAGATGGTGAGGGACAGGGAAGGCTGACGTGCTGCAGTCCGTGGGGTCACAAAGATTCAGACAACGGCTGAGCGGCTGAACAAGTTGACAGAGCAAAATTGCTTTGTAAGTCCCCTTCCTTATTCCTTTCTCTCCAGTCTCCTCTGTCGATTCCTCCTCCTCAGACCACACACAAAGGTTAGCATCTGACTCCCACTTGTTATTAGTCTCCATTTTTAGGGATATTTTCTGTCTCCAGGGCTTTCCATCACCACGTGTATGCTTGTCAGTCTCAGATCTATGTTTTTGACTCAGGTTTTGTCTTCAGTTCTCTTCCAGTACTTTGGACTTAGCATCACCTTTTTGTCTTTCTTGCATTTTGCAGGTCAGCAATTCAGGAAGGGCTCAGTTGAGCGTTAGTGTAGCATTAGCTGAGTCACTGGGGTTGGAGGAGCCACTTCACGATGGACTCGTCAATTCCATTTCTCCATCTGGGATGGGACGATGGAAGCTTCTGCTAAGTCTTGAGTCAGAGCCCAGCTGAGTCTGTCAATCAGAGCATCTGGGTTTCTTATAGCATGGGTACAATAATGTTTAATTTTTAGGTGGCTCAGTGGTAAAGAATCCTCCTGCCAATGCAGGAGACCCAGGTCCGATCCCTGGGTGGGGAAGATCCCCTGGAGAAGGGAATGGCTACCCACTCCAGTATTCATGCCCGGGAAATCCCACAGAGAAACCTGGGTGGACTACAGTCCATGGGGTCACAGAAGAGTTGGACACAACTGAGCAACTCAACGTCAAATCAAATTCATCACATTTTGCCTCACAGTTTATGTTTTCAGGATGCATTCTGAAATCCCTTGCCACTTCACGTCACAAAGTAGGGGGCAAAGCGTAAGTGGCCACATGCCGCAGAAGAATGAAGAATGGATTTTTGCAGACATTCTTATGGGGTTACATGTGGGATTTCAAGGTGATATTGGATCCTTAAGTGATTGTTCAGTAGCAGAATTGCCCAGCCAACCTGATTATTCACTCAGGAATTATTAAATGTGCTAGAAATAATCTTCTAGATTCTTTAGGGGGATGCATTTTTAAGTCTCTTTGCTACAGCAGATTAACCTAACACATACATCCATCTTACAGACAAGGGAATGAAGTTCGGAGGACTTATACACCTTCCCCTGGTTTCCACAGTTAGAACGCAAGCTGCCAGGTAATTCAGCTCCAGGTATCAGAGATTGTTTTTCCCTTCTGAATTGGTTTTGCCCTGCTTTCTCGTCTCAGAACTTTAAATCTTTCCATTTGCTTCCTTATGAGTTTTACTGCTCACTGAAGGCAATTCATAAAAACTCAAAGTCAGCATATGGTTTACACTCTGAAAGGTGAGGTGCTATTAATAAATAAAATATCAAACATTTTTTCTTTTAAAGGACCTCTTTCTTATCTGAATGTTACTTATTATTGGGTGAACTTTGGAGAGAGTCACAGTTAGCTTCCATCTGCGGAAAGGTCTAGTCTTAGTGATGGTGAGAGCCCCTAGAGACAGCAAGTTCAGTTCAGTTCAGTGGCTCAGTCATGCCCAACTCTTTGCAGCCCCATGAACAGCAGCACGCCAGGCCTCCCTGTCCATAACCAACTCCCAGAGTCTACCCAAACCAATGTCCATTGAGTCAATGATGCCATCCAACTATCTCATCCTCTGTCGTCCCCTTCTCCTCCTGCCCTCAATCTTTCCCAGCATCAAGGTCTTTTCAAGTGAGTCAGCTCTTTGCATCAGGTGGCCAAACTACTGGAGTTTCAGCCTCAACATCAGTCCTTCCAATGAGCACCCAGGACTGATCTCCTTTAGGATGGACTGGTTGGATCTCCTTGTAGTCCAAGGGACTCTCAAGAGTCTTCTCCAACACCACAGTTCAAAAGCATCAATTCTTCGGCGCTCAGCTTTCTTTATAGTCCAACTTTCACATCCATACATGACCACTGGAAAAACCATAGCCTTGAATAGATGAACCTTTGTTGACAAAGTAATATCTCTGCTTCTTAATATGCTGTCTAGGTTGGTCATAACTTTCCTTCCAAGGAGTAAGCGTCTTTTAATTTCATTGCTGCAATCGCCATCTGCAGTGATTTTGGAGCCCAGAAGTCTGACACTGTTTCCACTGTTTCCCCATCTATCTGCCATGACGTGATGAGACTGGATGCCAGGATCTTAGTTTGAGACAGCAAGGCTGATGGACTATTGAAGAAAAATTTAAGTTAGACATCAAAAAGACTCTCACTGTATACAGTCAGATGAAAATACTGTGCACAAATATTCGTATGCAAAATTCTTACAAAAAATCTGGAGAACTTGATGTGTTGTGTTTTAGCTATTATGACATCTGGGAAATAAGAATATTTTGTAATAATTTTAATACTCGTTACTCCCACAGTCATCCTGTGAGGTAGATCACTGCAGCAATGTAAGATATGAAGTAATTGAAAAATGAAATAACTCTGCAAGGTGTAGTAACTCCTAGGTACACCTCTAGGAGTTGTTTGGCTATTAGGTCATCAGTGATCAAACCTGCCTCTCTGATAGGTGTAATTAGTTAAGGTATAATGGATCTAAATCAACAAGGCCCCTCCTGAACTGGAACAAAATCCAGTTCTCTTAGTCAGCCATGAAATCTAATGAATGGGCATGTGCTCAGGTCTATGAAGAAGTTAAAAAAGAACCCTGACATACAAGTGAGACAGATCTAAATTCTCCTCAGAGCACTTTATGGTAACTCATGGGTCTATTTCCTACAGTTAATATTTCTTTTTTCAATCTGGAGAGCATATGAAAAGTGAACATAGTTAGGAAGCAGAAAAAGATATTGCTAATGGAAATTGGAGCTAATTAAATTCATAGATGCATTTTATGAGCATCAACCTAAGAAGGATTGGAGATAGAAAAGCAGAGAGCTTATCTGCAAGTGTGCAAATAAGCTTCAGGGAGTAGGCTGACCATGGTAAATTCCTCACCACTGTAAGCAGCACTCAGTTCTCCAAGGGGGCATAGCAAATTGGCACTATCTATGGCCTCCAGACTGTATACACTTGGAGATTGTATACTCTTTGATTTTGCTTTAAATTAGAAAGGAACTGGTGCTGGCCAGCAGCTTTTCATTCTTAGAAAGCTGAGCTTTGTTTACTTAAAGAGAACCTTCAAATGCTGATCAAGAACATTCCTTCTGATTACCAGTACTAAAAACCAGTTATGAGAATACTTTAGTTACACACAGCTTCATTTTGTCACTTACATGTAAAACATTCCAAGAATCCCAAACATTGAAACCTATGTCAGCAGGTACCCAGGCCCTAGTCATTTGCCTGGAGACTGGTGAGGCCTTTGCGGTTCCCACCTCTGTAGGACAGAGCAGTAGGTGGGTTTTCAGATTTAGACTTAAACACAGGGTACTAGATTCGATTCAATGACCAGAACCAGAGTGTTGATTGCAATGGGTCTCAGGATCAAAACACAAGCTCAGGTCTCAGAATGGGAAAAGCAGCCTGAAGTTAAGACTAGTAATGAGGGCAAGCGGATAACTTTGGCTAAGAACGTAGTTTTCGAACATTTTAAATCCTTAAGTTCAAAGTCAGAGTAGATCCTGGAACTTTCCTGGTGGTTCAGTGGCTAAGACTCTGAGCTCCAAATGCAGTGGGTTGGGGTTCAATCTCTGATCAGGGAACTAGATCTCACATACTGCTACTAAGACCTGGTGCACCCAAATAAATAAATATTAAAAAAAAATTCAGGGTAGATCTTTCAGGTTAGGGCAATGGTGAATCTATCATTGCAGGCCTAATTGCCCAATTAGTGAAAAAGAGGGACAAAAGGCTTAGGATCCCAAGCTGGGCCAGCCACATGAGGTTTACTCTCATTCATTGTGGGAAGACAGTTTGAACTCTAGAGATCTGAATTCTGGTATGATGAATTTATATTGAAAAATAAATCTTTGGAAACCTCATTTTTCTTTAGGGGCTAGGTCTCAAATGTGAACCCGCATATTGTTTAAGTCGACCTTCATTCCTCCATCTAGCAGAAAGCCAAAACATCCTTTCGAGCAGCAGTCTAAACTCTTTTTGAAAAATTGTGTACAATCATCAGTAAAAAGCTTTTGAGCACCTTCCCTAACAAACATTAATTTATCCATGTATAAGTAATATAGGTGTACACTTTTCCTATATTAAAAAAAAAATAGAAACTTAAAAAAGACGAAATAAAGAATCTGCAGGGCTTCCCTGGGGGCTCAGTGTAAAGTATCTGCCCGCCAAAGCAGAAGAGGTGGGTTCCGCCCCTGATCTGGGAAGCTGCCACATACTGCAGAGCAACTAAGCCCATGCACCAGCACTGAGCCTGTGCTCTAGAGCCTGGGAAGCGACTACTGAGCCCTCGTGTCATAACTACTGAAGCCTGAGCTCGCAACCAGAGAAGGCACTGCAGTCAGAAGCGTGTGCACCGCAACTAGAGGGTGGCCCCCACTCGTCGCAAGAAGAGCCTGCACAAAAGCACCCAACCATCCAGATAAATAAATCAACAAAAAACATTTTTTAAAGGCATAGAAATTCCCCATATGATGTTGTTGTATCCCAGTAGATCTTCCTGCCTCACTTTGAGGGGGACACCTTCCACTTTGGAGATCTCTCCTTAGGAATATTAACGGTGAATTACATGGTCTGAATGGCATGACTGAGTTTTCAAACTGCTCACGCCAGGTCTGGAAACATGGTTCTCATTCTTCCCATTCATTAATCTGACAGGGTAGGCCTTACAGAGCTCTGTCTTGGGTATTCTGAGTTATTCTGATTAACGGCAGACAGGGCTGGCCTCAGATGGCAACAGTATTCTGCTCTGATCATCAGAGCAAACCTAGAGGCACTGATTCATTTTCTGCACAAAGAATGTTAGGCTCCAGCTGCTGAGGGCAAAGGCCAAATGAAACGTCACCAGATGCTGAATCCAGGAATTCTCCTAATACCTGGGGCTCAGGTTTGATCTGTTCCCTGGAGATCAGGGGCCCTGGGATCGGAGGACAAACACAGCTGGACCCACGCACGCTGCTAGAGCAATCCCAGAGGGGTCACCTGGGACTGCAGTGTCGTGCCTGCTACCACACCTTAGGTCCTTAAACCTGTGAGCCTGAGGCTTGAGTCCCAGCAGAGCCTCTGCTGAACCCCAAACTTGCGGAGGAGTTCACAAAATCATCTTGCAACCCACTTCTCCATAGACTTTTAAATAACACCTTTATGAGATATAATTCATATTTCATCAAATTCACCCATGTAAACCAAATGATTTTTAAGATATTCACAGACATATGCAACCATCACTACAGTCAATTTTGAAACAGTTTCATCATTCTGGAAAGAAATTCATTGGCAGTCACCTCCTAGCTTTCCTCAACAACCTTTCTCTCCTTCCCTCCAGCCCAGGGCGACCACTAAGCTACTCCCTGTCTCTATAGATTTACCTGTTCTGAACTTTCTATATAAATGGAACCTCAGAATATGAGGTCTTCTGTAACTGGTTTCTTTTACCCAGCATAATGTTTTCAAAGTTTATCCATGTTGTGACAACCCCCTCCAGCGTTCTTGCCTGGAGAATCCCAGGGACAGCGGAGCCTGGTGGGCTGTCGTCTATGGGATCACACAGAGTCGGACACGACTGAAGTGACTTAGCAGCAGCATGTATCAGTATTGAAACTTTTTATTTTCAAGTAATTCTGCATTGTATAGATATACTACATTTNGGAGCCTGGTGGGCTGTCGTCTATGGGATCACACAGAGTCGGACACGACTGAAGTGACTTAGCAGCAGCATGTATCAGTATTGAAACTTTTTATTTTCAAGTAATTCTGCATTGTATAGATATACTACATTTTATTTGTCTGTTTTTCAGTTGATGGATATTTGAACTGTGGATTTTTGGCTATTATGAATTATTCTGCTATGACTAGTCACGCACAATTTTCTGTATGGACATACTTTTTCACTTCTCTTGGGCATATGTCTAAAAGGAGAATTGCAGGGTCCTGTGGTAGCTAGCTCTATGTCTACCCTTTCGCAGAACTGTCAGGCCATTTTCCAAAGTGGCTACATCATAGTATGTTCTTACTGTGAAAAATGTAGGAGAGTTTCAACCTTTCTACCTCCTAGCCAACAACTGTTATTAGCTGTCTTCTTGATTATATCATCCTGGTGGGTATGGAGTGAATATCATTGTTGATTTGATTTGCATTTCCCTGAGGATTAATGATGTTGAGCATCTTTTTATATGCTTCTTGGCTATTTGCACATCTTCCTATGCAAATGGGGAATGTCTACTCAAATTTTTTGCCCAGTTCTAATTGAGTCATCTTTTTATTATTGGGTTGTAAGAGTTTTTCATATATTTTAGATGCAAGTATCTTATTGGATACGATTTACCAAAAAATTTCATTCTGTAGGTTGTCTTTTCACTTTTTTGGTGGTGCCTTTTGAAGCACAAATGTTTTTAACTTTAATGATGTCAGTTTTTTTTTTGTTTTCTTGCCTGTGCTTTTGATATTATGTTTAAGAAACTCATTCAAAACTATGTATGAATATTTACACCCAAGTTTACTTATAAGAGTTCTATAGTTTTAATGCTTATATATAGGTCTTTGATCAGTATGAGTTGGTTTTTCTAAATGGTTGCAGGGAGGCATGCAATTTCCTTCTTTTGCATATAGATAATCGTTTATCACAGAACCATTTGTTGAAAAGACTGATCTTTTCCCCACTGAATTGTCTTGGTGTCATTGTTGAAAATCAATTGATCATAAAGATGAGGGTTTATTTCTGGACTCTTCATCTTTATGCTTCACAGATCTACATAGCCCTTCTACTATTTACTCAGTAAAACTTAAATTAGGTTTTTAGGAATGCTTCTCATTGAAGCCCAAGAAGAAATTACCAGTCAATAAATTATATTCTACCTATGTAATGGAATGTTATGAAACCATTAAAAAGTATTAAAAGTTCTGTACCAATTGATATGGAAAGACAACCACAATACATTTTTTGACCAAAATCAAATCAGAACAAAACCCAAAAAACTCTGACCCATATTATAAAACAGTAAATGGCCCCTATATATGTATATACTTCTATACACTTTTACAAAGTCACATTTTATAAATAATGTTCAGAGTGTATGTATGGAGGGAGGATTCACCTTATAATTTATTTTTTCATTTTAATATTTGTGATGAAATAAATATGTTAACATTGAAATTTTAAAAGTAATTAATGATCCAGCTTCCAGAAGGCAGAAAGGAAGACAACACCAAGAAGTTCAACAGCATTGCTTTCAAGTTCTCCCATACTGAATCAGCTCAAAGGATTCCCCAATCTTTGTGTCCCTTTTCCAAGTTTCAAATTCTTAGGTAAGAGAATCTTAATGGTGTACTTGGGTGAGATGTCTTCCCTTAAAGTCCATTATAACTGAGAACACAGTTGCACAGAACAGGCATTGTTCCTGGGGGCCCATTTTTCTGTTGTGAACCACACAAAGACAACACATCCAACACCTGGGCCACTGAAGTCTATCTTAACTTTTCTTCCTGTCTCCAGTCTTCCTTAACTGGGAGAGAATGAAGAACTAAGCCCCACAGAAAGTGATTTGAGTGACATTTCTCAGTTCTTCCAAGTCCATGAAGTGAGAGTCACTCAGTCGTATCTGACTCTTTGCAACCCCATTGACTATCCAGTCCATGGAATCCTCTAGGCCAGAATACTGGAGTGGGTAGCCATTCCCTTCTCCAGGGGATCTTCCCAACCTAGGTCTCCCACATTGCAGGCAGATTCTTTACCAGCTGAGCCACCAGGGAAGCCCAAGAATACTCTAAGTCCATAGCTAGTTCCATTCTAGATACATGAGCGAGAAGTTGATTTATTAAAAATACATCAGATGCCTTAAAGCATTAAGGATTAATGTTATGGGGGAACCCCAGCTTAAAAGGGCTGGTAGACTTCAACGAAGTTAGATGTCTAAGCAGGTGCTGTTGGCTGGTGGGCGTCCAGGAGTAGTATCTCCAGCCCCATCCCCACCCTCACTCACATAGGTATATCCACATGCACGCATGTGGATGTACTTTGCATACACAAGCAAAAAGGGAGACCTGGAGCTAGATGGAACCAGATTTTCATATCCCAACAGCAAGCAACATTTCATAAACTGTATAATCCTACATAAATTGCATAATCCTACTCATATTTAATTTATAGTACCAGAGTGCCATAATAGAAGTTCTGGATGTTTCTCTGAAAATAAAAGAAAGCAGCAGTTTACCTGATTAAAACCCTCTCAGCAGATAATCACTATTTGCAGGATAACATTTAAACTTCTTGACCAACCTAGACAGCATATTAAAAAGCAGAAACATTTGTTTGCCAACAAAGGTCTGTCTAGTCAAGGGTATGGTTTTTCTAGTAGTCATGTATGGATGAGAGAGTTGGACTATAAAGAAAGCTGAGCACTGAAGAATTGATGCTTTTGAACTGTGGTGTTGGAGAAGACTTTTGAGAGTCCCTTGGACGGCAAGGAGATCCAACCAATCTATCCTAAAGGAGATCAGTCCTGAGTGTTCATTGGAAGGACTGATGTTGAAGATGAAACTCCAGTAGTTTGGCCACCTGATGCAAAGAGCTGACTCATTTGAAAAGACCCTGATGCTGGGAAAGATTGAGGGCAGGAGGAGAAGGGAATGACAGAGGATGAGATGGTTGGATGGCATCACTGACTCAATGGACATGAGCTTGGGTAAACTCCAAGAGCTGGTGATGGACAGGGAGGCTTGGTGCGCTGCAGTCCATGGGGTCGCAAAGAGTCGGACACGACTGAGCGACTGAACTGAACTGACCTAGCCCACCCAACAGTCACCCTGCCCTCTTCCTTCCCTCCCCTACACCCATAGCCCTAACTCATACATACCTTAAACCCGTGGCCTTCTCACTCTTCTTTCTTTGCCCAGGCTACCTGTCTTCCTCTTACTTGGCCTTCAAAACCCTGCTTTAATGTCATAGCTACTATGAAGCTTCTCAATCCATCTCTTCTCCTTCCCACAAAACTGGCATGTCTCTATTCCCCTCCCCGGGTTTCCCAGATGGCTCATTGGTAGAGAATCTGCCTGCTAATGCTAGAGACGTGGTTGGCTCCTGTGCCGAAAAGATCCCCTGGAAAAGGAAATGGCAATCCACTCCAGTACTCTTGCCTGGAGAATCCCATGCACAGAGGAGCCTGGTGGGCTATAGTCCACGGGGTTACAAAAGAGTCGGACACAACTGAATGACTAAAACAACAATTTCACGCCCCCTTGGCCCTTTCTACAACATTCTGTTACATCACTCTCACACTATTTTCATCACTATATATCTGTCTCCTGCCAAGAATTTGTATTTCCCCAGAGCAAGACTCTCTCCACACCAAGCATCATCTGTGTTCATCATACATGTCAAGGAATGTTATTGATTGAATGTGTGTAAAGAAAATCCACTGATCATTTTTCTGTTAGGTGGAAGTCCACTAGTTATCTCCAGCAATCAAATATAAATGGTATGTTTACCTCCATTATGAAAAACCCAAAGGATTTTCCCAGAAACCTCTTCAAAAAACTATCATCACCCTACAACAAATACTCTGTTAAATCAGGAGAAATGACTTTCACCCGAGCTACTCAAGTAACCGAGGGTGAAGGATGGTCAACTGAGAGAAACTATTCAGATTAGTCTTTTTATTACTGAATTTCACTAAAAAAAAAAAATAATAAAAGCCAGCATTACTTCTTCCTGCACAAAATCTCTGCAGGAAGGCTAAAGGGCTGATGGTCAAGTTTGTTTTTTTTTCCTTTGTCAAAAAGAGGAGAAAAATGAATATCGTTATAATTTGAGAGAAAACAGGAGGAACCACAAGTGATTTGCCTGGTTAGCGACACTATTTCTCAGCACAAAATGTCACATGAATCCTATATCCTGTTCAGTGCAAGGAATTGCTATTCATCACGCACAGGGCAGCATTTGGAATTCATTTATCTGAGTTTCATAGCCTTGGGTTCATAATACCTATAGCTGGGGGCTCTGATTTCATTCTCCAGAGCAATGAAGGGATCTCACAGACAGCAATCTGCATGCATTAGATTTCATACAAGAGTCAAGATTTGGTCTCAAGAGAAAGACAAATAAAACACACACACACAACAAAGCTAAAAGGAAGAGGGGAAAAAAACCCCAGACAAACAGAGAGCAACCTATTAATCCAGGAAGAAAACACATACCATCATTTTCATTATTAGAACTCCCTTGTTTTTCACCCTCCATCGAGGCAGCCAACATGTTTCCTTTCCCATTTAATTCCCAAGGCACATTTTTGGGGTGTCCAGGAAAAATGCCAAGTTAAATGGTTCAGAAAATCTATTGACTCCGAGCAGAAATACTACACAGGAGACCATTTTTGATCTTGCTCTCATTTTCCTCCTCCTCTTATTTCCTATAGGGATCGGCATGAAAGACCGAAGGCTTGCATGCCACGTTCAGGAACTACAGAGAATGGAGCCCAGGGCAGTCACATCCTATTCCTGTCCTGGTGTGGAGGGAGAAGCGTGCTGGGGGTTGGGAGGAAGTGTGAAGAGAGGATGAGAAGGAGGGCCCGGGCCTGCTCCCTAGAGGAGCTGACCTGACCCCAGTCAAAGCTGGGCTTCCCAGGTGGCGCTAGCGGTAAAGAAGCTGCCTGCCAAAGCAGGAGGCCTAAGAGAGGCGGGTTGGATCCCTGGGTCAGGAAGTTCCCCTGGAGGAGGGCATGGCAACCCACTCCAGTATTCACACCTGGAGAATCCCATGGCGGAGGAGCCTGGCGGGCTATGGTCCATGGCGTCGCAAAGAGTCGGACACGGCTGAAGTGACAGAGCACGCATGTGCTTAAACTTACAGGTTTCAGGAGGGCTTTGTCCTGCAGTTTATTAACAAATTTAGAGGAAGAACCACTTACTCCCGCACTGTAGCTCCAGGTCAATCATACGTTTCCTACTTGGTTCATTTTGCAATTCATTTCCTAAACTTCAGACTCATATAACTAAATGCCCATAAGATGCCTGGCTCAGCCTGGCCAATGCTAAACTCCTCCTTGTCCCTAAATGTGTTCCTTTTCTGACTATCTCCTCTGTCCTCTTTCCGGTATTGGTACCACCCAACCCTAGCCACACAGGCTAAATGAGACCATCTCATCCCCACGCTCTCCTTCAATCCCACCCCCACCCCAGCACCATGTCACCGGTTACTAAATTCTGGCTAATTTATCTCCTAACTCATTCTCAGTTCCTCCCACCAGCCTTCTCTCCTTTTCCATTGCTAGTTCAGCAGTTCTTCCTGTAAAGCAGTCTTAAGACACCCTGATCAATCCTTGTTATTGTCTGAATGAAAAAGGATCTTCCTGTCGGTTTACTATGGGGTAAATGACGACCAGATTCTTTTAGAGTTGAGCTGAAGAGGGAAAAGAGAACAGGATTTCAGGAGATGCCTGAGAGAAAGGCATGATCAACGGGGATATAACCCAAATTTCCTCTGCTCTCCTTAGCTTCTCATTGAAATACTTCAAAGTTGCTCCTCTGTCCTGTCTTTTTTTATTTTTTCCTGACAGCACTTTATTGGTGAGGAACCGAGGTCTGAGAAAGGGGGGGCTGGGATGGACAGGACTAGCTCCCATTCTCGGCGGAGTCCCCTGGACATCAGGCGGTCCTCCATGCACGTTTAGAGGAGGAAAACACCCTTACAGATAAAATCCCCAGGGAGCAGCCCTGTGACTGCTAGGCAACAGGGCTAGGAGGGGTGCCCTGGGCACAGCAGGGCCCCGGGGAAGCGGGGCTTCTATCTGGCTCAATGTCCAGGGTCAGAAAGCGGCGGCTGTACCTGCGCAAGGGCCCACTGTCTGGGCCCACCAGGAGCTTCCTGGATGCTCTGGGCTAAGTTCCTGCGGCACACCAGACACCAGGGGATGAACCTGGGATCCTTCCCGAGCGTGGCGGCGTCACTGGGCATGCGCAGGGCCTCGCCAAGGCCAACAAAGAGCTGGTGCGCCTGCGCCTGCCAGGGTCGCCAGGCGGTGGGCAAGCAGAAAAGGCCACGAGGAGACACGCGAGAGCCACGGGCTAGAGAGCCCCTGTGTTTAGGCTTTGGCAGCTAGGCTCAGCCTTGCAGTAGTATCCAGTGATCCCAATCATCTGTGGGTGGTTGTTTGGTCGCTCAATCATGTCCGACTTTTTGCGGCCCCAGGAACTGTAGCCTGGCCAGGCTCCTCCGTCCATGGGATTCTCCAGGCAAGAATACTGGAGTGGGTTGCCGTTTCCTTCTCCAGGGGAATCTTCCTGACCCAAGGATCGAACCCAGGTCTCCTGCGTGGGAGGAGGATTCTTGATCACTGAGCCTCCTGGGANATGGGATTCTCCAGGCAAGAATACTGGAGTGGGTTGCCGTTTCCTTCTCCAGGGGAATCTTCCTGACCCAAGGATCGAACCCAGGTCTCCTGCGTGGGAGGAGGATTCTTGATCACTGAGCCTCCTGGGAAGCCCAGTCTCTGGGTTACAAGAGTGCTTGTCCAGAAGGGCAATTGCCTGGAATCTCATTGAAATGCAGACTCTAATTCAGGAGGTTTGGGTGCAGCCTGAGCTTCCCAACAAGTTCCTGGTGATGCCGAGGCCGCTGGGTGGCAAAAGCTTAGATAATCTCTTTGGTAGTAAAATTTCATGACCACAAACCAGAACTCTGTCGTGATTGAAGCATCAAACTAGCTAGGCTCTGTAAGAGCCAGGTTATACAGTGTCAGAGCAGGTCAGAAAAGGGTTGGAAATGCTGAAGTGGAAAACTTAAGCAGCTCATCAGCTCTTAGACTAAAAGCTTCACACTGGATTGTGAGTTCTCATCCTCTTTGTAGAGATGTGTGACTGTTTTAAAACAGATCATCCATAAGGACAGAGTGGGGATAAGGCCACACTTGACTGGCCTCTTGGACACCCTGACTTCCAGGAGAGGTCAGGACTGACAGGAAGCAAACAGTAGGTGTGGTGGCCATGCGGATAGTTCCCTCCCTGCCCGTTTTGGCTGCAGACACCACCCAGAGAATCTGACCTCCAACTCCCACTTCACCTGACAAGTCTTTTAAAGGATCCTGGGCAAGTACATATGGTTCAGACACTATTCTAAATATTAGGAACAGTGCTGGTTTTCCCAAGTAAATTCCTGCTTTCTTTTCCAAGGAGCACTTTCATATCTAAGAAAATATAAATAGGATTGAATGATTTCCACACACTAAGACTACTCCATATGTGTTGTAAACTCAATGAAGAAACCAGGGCAAACTAATTATGGGAAAACACAGAGGACGTTTGGATCAGAATGTTCAGCCTTCGAGTTCATCCTCCACAAAGCCATAGAATGCAAACTGCTGAGGCTTGGACCATCTAGCTTAAAAGGAAAAAGGATTTCTCTGACCTCATTGCCTCAGAAAAGCTCAATAGGTCACATTTCCGGCTTGGGCCACCAAGCCCTCCTTTGGCTTTTCCTTCCTATGCGCAAAATTTCAGAAGTCACTGTGTTGCTGAATTTCCTTTGGTAACAGAAAAAACAGCCATTATTGTTGAATGCAAGGAACTGATCTGACCTGGAGTCAATGATTTCTTCCTGCAAGTGACAAAGCCTGTTTCCTCCAGCTGATAATGAAACCCTGGAAAGGCCTGCGTTTTCAGAAGCAAATAATCCAATGCAAGGGTGCAGTCCTGGACCCTTTTCAATCAAAATTTGAGGAATCTTACTTTAAAACAATTTTTTTTCTATTGCTGTAAAGCATACATAACATAAAATTGATCATTTAAACCATTTTAAAGTGTGCAATTCAGTGGCATTATGGACATTAAGAATCATGTTTTTAAAATAAATATAAATAGGTCCCTAAGTCTCTCTGAAGAAATATACTCAATAAAGGCAACCAAAAAAGAGCTACAGTTTTTATTCTAGAGAAGGATGGAAAAGTGTGATACTTTCATATGAATAATTTACAGGCCTAGAGCAAGGAGAGGGTGGGGGGAAATCCTGTATCATTCTTTTTGTGGTAGGGAAGGTGAGCTAGGGTATTAAGGGGATCTCCACTCACCTTTCAGCTTCAGACGAGGTTCCTCCAATATTTTCTGAATGTACTGTGTGCTTGACAAGCAGGCCAGTCCTGGGCTCATTCCATTTGAAGACTCACTGATAGAAAGTACATCTTCCTACGTGCTAAGTCTCTTCAGTCATTCCCCCATCCGACATAAAGGAGTATGGATTAGGGTAAAACTGTTCTATGTCCTCTAAGACCTAGGCTTTGCAGTCAGAAAAATCTGAGCACCAACTCTACTACTTCTGTTGTTGTTGCAAGTTACTTAAGGTCTTTGCTACAAAATGAGGATTAATATTAGTATTACTTCTTGGGTTGGTTATTAGGCTAAAATTACAGTTTTCTTTTTTTGAATTCAATTAAAAATTTTGGGGGGGCCACACCGTGGCTTGTGGGATCTTAGTTCCCCCACCAGGGATCGAACCTGGGCCCTTGGCAGTGAAAAGCTCAGAGTTCTAACCAGTGGACCACCAGGGAATTCCCAAGACTTAAATTAGATAAGAAGATTAGTCAGGATATTATAGGTTCTGCTGCAGTAACAAATGAAATCCAATATTTGAGTGGCTCTACCTGAAAATCTTTACTTCTTTTACAGTCTGAGGAGTGGGCATGTGGCTTTCCTTCAAAAGTAATCAAGGCTCTGGGCTGCTTCCAGATAGCATCTCTGACATCTTGAAGGTCTTTGCTTCCCAGTGAATGTAGGCCCCGCATTAGCTCTTTACACCCTTGGTCTCAAAGTAACTATGTCCTTTCTGGTTGTAGTCCTTTGGAAATAAGCATGTGGATCAGTCATAAATGGAATAAAAAGTAAAGAGGAGCCTGGTGGGCTACAGGCCGTAGGGTCACAGAGAGTCACACAGAACAAAAGTGATTGAACACGAGCACGCAAAGTGGAGTTAAAAGAAACCACAAGAGATGGTGAGACCTCCCAAGGCTGCGAACAACTCAGCAGAGGTCTTGGATTTTCAGTAGCTGCAACTCAGGGAGCAGATGTGAGATGGGAAGCTGGGAACAGATAGCCTAACTTCTCTGTCCTCCCATCCTTCTGACTCTGGCTGTTGCCTCTCAGTGATCAAACTACAAACCAGAGGTTGGTGGAGCTTAGAGGATGCCATCCATATGAGGTCAGCTTCCTGGGAGCTCAGAGCAGGGTCTGAAAGTCTATCTGGAGCAACGTGTGAAGAATCCCCAGCACAAAACATAGAAAGCTTAGCGGTGTGCTGAGCGCATAGTCGACACAGAAATATAAAAAAGAGTGAATGGTGGGGGGAGCTAGTTAGGGAGTTTGGATTGACATGTACACACTGCTATCTTTAAAACAGATAAGCAACAAGGACCTACTGTATAGCACAGGGAAATCTGCTCAATAACAGACTAATAAACAGTCTAAATATAACAAACTAAATGGGAAAAGAATTTGAAATAGAATAGATACGTGTATGTGTATACCTAAGTCACTTTGCTGTACCCCTGAGACTAACACAGCATTGTTAACCAATTCTACTCCAGTATAAAATAAAAAGTAAAATACAAATTTCTAATTATAAGATAAGTAAGTATGAGGGATGTAATGTGCTATGTCACTAATATAATTACACTGCTGTGTGTTATATACAAAATTTGTTAAGAGAGTAAATCCTAAGGGTTCCTTTCACATGGGAAATTTTTTTCTTTTCCTTTTACATTGTATCATATCAGATAATGGATATTCACTAAATTTATTGTGGTGATCATTTATTAACGTGTGTAAGTGCAGTCATAATGTTCATTGTAAATTTATACAGCACTGTATGTCAATAAGGAAATGGCAACCCACTCCAGTACTCTTGCCTGGAGAATTCCATGGACAGAGGAGCCTGGTGGGCTGCTGTCCATGGGGTCGCACAGGGTCAGACATGACTGAAGCGACTTCACATGCATGCATGCATGCATTGGAGAAGGAAATGGCAACCCACTCCAGTATTCTTGCCTGGAGAATCCCAGAGACAGAGGAGCCTGTGGGCTGCCATCTCTGGGGTCGCAGAGTCAGATACGACTGAAGTGACTTAGCAGCAGCAGCAGTATGTCAATTACATCTCAATATAACTGGGAGGAAAAAAGGAGTGAAAGAACTTAAGAAAATGTGAAGAAAAATATTTAAACAAAACTTACGTTTCTTGAAGTCTTCACAGTTCACTTTACTTCTCACAAGAGAAATTCACAGTTTCCAAAGAGGATTTTTCTCTTCACAACACTGATTTTTCACCAAGAGCTCTGTGTCCAAAGCTGGGCTGTCCTTTCTCTCTCCTAAAAGCAAGTTTGATGGAAAGAATGGCATTTTGTTTGCAAAGCGAGAGACCTTGATAGCTCCACCCCAGAGAACTTTATCTGGGCAGCCAGTAATTACAGCCTCAGTTAGGATGAATGGCACAGCTACCCTGATAACCGCTGTTACTGTTTTCAGTCTTTCACTTGCCAACAAGATCCTCTGGTCCCTTATCTTGTTCTGGGGCCGACCCAACAAGAGCGGGAGAGGTTGAAATTCTGACACTTTAGAGCACAGGACATTGTGAACACGCTGGTGAGTTGTTAGGTTTTGGTAAGTAATAGTCTGGGTTCAGAGCCAGTAAAAAGCTTTGGAGAGTCGCGTTTGATGTTTATTCATATGGAGTTTCTCATTCTGCACGTAAACGAAATGATCTTTTTCCAAGAATCAAGTTGCTGCTGCTTTCCTCCAATTGAATATTGATGTCAGAAACTCGGGGAGGGGGGCGTTGAGGACTTTCCTGGTGGTCTAGTGGCTAAGACTGAGCTCCCAATATGAAGGACCTGGGTTCAATCCCTGCTCAGAGAACTAGATCCTGAATACTGAGACTAAGACTTGGCATAGCCAAATAAGTACATAAATTAATTTAAAAAATTTAAAAAAGGAACTCAGGGGAGTTTTGAATGTGATGGACATTTAGAAATCATTTTGCCCAACCTCCTCACACACCATCAACGCTTTGGAGGGACTGGGGTTCAGCCTGTCCCTGATGAGAGGCTTACCTGATAGCAGCTCCTGTGTGTGTGCTTTGAGCCAGGTACGGAGCTTTGGTACACAGGCTTAGCTGCCCCGAGGCACGTGGGATCCTAGTTCTGGGACCAGGGATCAAACTCATATCCCCTGAACTGGCAGGAGGCTTCTCAACCATGGGGTCACCAGGGAAGTCCCCTATGCTCTTTTCATTCTGCCATGCTAGTGACAGCAAAAGATGAAGCAAGGAGGTATCACTCTTGCCCTGGGTTCCAGACTACTTCCTGTATTCTACTGACGCACTGCAGCTTTCTGAATTCCATTCCTATTGCATTTAAGAGGTTCGGTCTGTCTAATAGATCTGCCCCACATCTGCCGGTTAGATCTAAATGCCGGTGAAAAATTGTCTCCATCGACTTTACTACCTGACCTTGACCCAAGCTAATATCTGCCCTTGCTTTGTCAACAGTGTTTGTGGGACCGTATATTATGGACAGTGGGCAGATCAGACAGAAAGCAATCTAGACCCACAGTGGTACAATGATGCTTCTATTTGGTCCACAGGTTGCCAAACAGCTGCTTCTAAGTCTCCAGATGTTTGGCATCATGGACAACAAAACTTTGATTCTTTGGCCAAATAGTCCATTGTCATCTAAATAATCAACATATGCTCCAATGTTTTGTCATTCCGCAGACTCGTTGTTTGCTTAGAAGTGATTAGATTTTAATATTTCAGCTTCCCCAAAGTAGCCCACAACAAAAGCCCCCCCACACTATTTTCCAGTGCATCAATCGTCTTTCCTTATTGCTTGCCAATCTGACAAAGAAAAAAAGGTCCCGCACATTTTACGAACTCTTTAATCAGCTAAACACATCTGCATCAAAGGCCAGTATGTTCTTCTGTTGAGAAAAAAAAATAAAATCTTGGTTTTCCCCAGTGTGGTGAAGCCCAAACTGATGTAAACAAGACACATTAAACCTCCTTGACTCTGTCTTTGAGTTAATTTATTCTTTATTTAGGATTAATTGACATGTTACATGATATTAGTTTCTGGGGTACAATGTGATGATTTGATATTTGTATTTATTATAAGATGATCACTGCAGTAAGTCTAGTTAACATCTGTCACCATACATAGTTACAAGATTTTTTTCTTGTGATGAGAACTTTTAAGATTTATTTGCTCTCTTAGCAATTTTCAAGTGTCTTTGATTTTATATATTTTACATAAACTATTCAATGAAACTTATCTTACTATTATTCCTAGTAGTTTTTCTCTTACATGGCTACCTGGAAACACATTTCCAGACAACTTGTAATGCGGACAGGAAATGATGTCTGGTGAACAAGATTTCTAAACTTTCTCTCCAGAAGTGATAGTTTTCTCCTCCTTGAGAGATCCGTGTTATTGTTTAGTCGCTGAGTCATATCTGACTCATTTGTAACCACATGGTCTGTAGCCCACCAGGCCCTTCTGTTCATGGGCTTTCCCAGGCAAGAATCTTGGAGTGCGTTGCCATTTCCTTCTCCAGGGAATCTTTGTCCCAGGGGTCAAACCCAGGTCTTTTTCATTGACAGGCAGATTCTTTACCACTGAGCCACCTGGGAATCCCTGAGAGATCCTTATATATACCCTAAGTCTCTTTACTCCCTTTTGGAGCCATCAACCTACTGCTACTCAAAGTACTAATAGGATCTACTTTGTATTATGCCATCAGTACAGTTGTCAGATTCTGTGCTAAGTGCTTTCAAAACGTGACTCATTTAATTCTCTCAAGAAGCCTTTGTGCTGTATACCGCAAAGAGCACCAATTTGCAAATGAGGAAACTACTGCTTAGAGAGGATCATCAATTTATTCAAGGTCACACAGCTACTGGCATCAGAGATGGGACCCTGAACCCCAGCCTAGCTGCCCACAGAGCCCATGTGCTTAACCTCTTACTCTTCTGCTTTCAAAGAAATCATCCTCAAACACAGGATGGAGTCTATCAGCCCAGAGCGAAGCCCAGCCCAGGATGGCTCTTCCTTGACTTTTTGCTCCCTGTCCTTCCGCTTCCCTGAGGGCTCCAGTTCTGCATCCTGAGGTTCAACCCCACAGGCTGCAAGTCTTCCCCCAAATACCACACTTTATTCTCTTCTGTTCATTGGCATACCCTGCTCTCCCCACATGGAGCATTGTACACACCCAAACTCAATGTCTATATGCCCAACGTCTTTCATCAGAAAATCCCCACCCATCCAGCAAAGAATGTTCAAACGTTAATGCCTTGGGACCTCCCTGGTAGTGTCCAGTGGTTAAAAATCTTCCTTTCAATGCAGCAGACTTGGGTTCAATCCCTGATCCAGAAAGTAAGATCCCACCTGCCTTGGAGCCCACTACGAGATCATCCAAGTGCCAGAAGTAAAGATCTAGAGCACCTGCTGCAACTAAGACCAGACGCAGCCAAACAAATAAATAAAAATTTTAAAAGACCTTATTTTTTTAAAAAATGTTAACACCTCTTTGAAGTTCATCTGACCCCATGCTGGGCCCCTCTTCTTCCATAATCGTACCTTCCTTGGTTATAGTACCTAGCACATTTATCGTCTTTAGGGAGTTGGTCACGTGTCTTGGAATAATTTGTTTGCCTGCCAGGCTCTCTCATCAGCCTTGAGGAAGGAGCTGATTTCATCTCTGTGTCTCCGGGGCCTGGAGTGGTCAGTTCTCAGGTGGTGTTTATTGACTAGAGGATGAACTAAATGTACACAAGTTGTGAAGATGTGTGAGTGATTACTAACATTTATTTAACTCCTTGAAATTCAAGCTGCTCAAAATTTGTGTTTTTATAGGTTTCTTTAGAACTGGACTCAATTTTTGTCTTCCCAATCCTCTGAGCAAAGAGTTTCTGCTTTTGCTTTCAGTAGGACTGTAAAATTAGCTTTTAGTGAGAGACCGAGAGAGAAAAGGAGGTGGGGAGGGGGGTGTCTTTTTCTCTGCATCTCAATCCCAAAGTCTCAAGATAGATTCGAATAACTCAATCCTGACACTAGAACAATCACCACCAATAATTATATTATTCTAACACGACTGTTTCCATAATAACCATGTCACTGGGAGGGAGAGGCAATTCCATTACGTGAGAGTGGGGGTAGGGCACGGAGCAAAGAAAACAACAGATGTCTGGTAGCCCATGCACATTGAAGACTGAAAAACAATCTTACTAGGTTTAGCAAAACCTTGTTTATGCAGTCATCCCTGTCAATGTTTTGGAGATTTTAATAAGGGCCTCTTAAAGACCAAAAGGTCACCCAAGCTCAGAGAAATGCCTTTCTAATAGAGGCATTGCAGGAGGCCTGATGAATGGGATATTTAGGAGCATAAAAGACTTCTCAGAGTCTTCAAATTACCCCATGTTGGGAGCTGTGAGGTCCTTTCATAAAGATAGAGAGCTCTGCATATTGACAGGGATATTTGTGTCACGGGTAGAAGTTATTGGGCAGTTAGGTTCTAAAAGTAAAGGTCTTCCAGAAGCAACATCTGCAAAGCAAATGGAGTCTTGAGCCCTGGAAGTACAGGGCTCGAGTCATCACCCAGAGCCTCCAGGCTCTGTATTCAAAAACAGGTAACTTCATCTCTCAGAATCTTTCTTTCCTCAGCTGTGAAAAGGAAATGAAAAACAAAGTCATCTTCTCGGAGTTGCTGGGAGCCTCAGATGAAACAAAGTGTAGAACTCCCAGTTATACAAACGTTATTTTTTTGTGTTATTTTATGGAGAAACGGAGAATAATGGAAATACTCATTTTGTATAATGACTCATTAAAGTTTTTGCATTAATTAAACTGGAAACCATGGGGAAATGACTGTGATACAAGTTGCCTGAAGACGATTCATGTTACATTTTTCTACTTTAACAAAATTTTATTTTACGTATTTTCTTACGGCTGCACTGGGTCTTCGTCGCTTTGTTCGTCAGGCTTTCCCTAGTTGTGGAGAGCGGGTTTCTTTCTCATTGCAGTGGTTTCTCTTGTTGCAGAGGATTGGCCCAGTAGTTGCAGCTTCCTGGCCCTAGAACTCAGGCTCATTTGCCATAACTTTATAAACAATATGGATGCGTATGAAAAAGAACTAAAAAGGGAGTTCAGATAAAAACTCTGGTATTTTGGAGGACATAGAATGGCAACCCACTCCAGTGTTCTTGCCTGGAGAATCCCTAGGACGGGGAGCCTGGTGGGCTGCCGTCTATGGGGTCGCAGAGTCGGACACGACTGAAGTGACTTAGCAGCAGCAGCAGAGCTGGCTGAATTACTTTTTTCTTCTTCCTCAATTTCTGTTAGTGTTGTCTGTGTTTGATATGATACTTTTAAAATTTTGTCCTTAAAATGAAAAAGTNTGTTCTTGCCTGGAGAATCCCTAGGACGGGGAGCCTGGTGGGCTGCCGTCTATGGGGTCGCAGAGTCGGACACGACTGAAGTGACTTAGCAGCAGCAGCAGAGCTGGCTGAATTACTTTTTTCTTCTTCCTCAATTTCTGTTAGTGTTGTCTGTGTTTGATATGATACTTTTAAAATTTTGTCCTTAAAATGAAAAAGTGTTGTTTTGTCCCTCATCACTCATATAGGTGACACTTTATGGCAGCCATGGGATTCTTGGCCCTTTGCTTGAATCCTAAGGAATTGTGTTAGTCTCTATGGAGTCCTGCACCCAGTGAAGATACTTCAAAGTCGAATTGTCCAAGTATTGAAGTGGATTAAGAAGTATAGCACCTGGGACTTCTCCAGCGGTCCAGTGGTTAAGACCCCATGCTTCCAATGCAGGGTGCATGAGTTTGATCTCTGGTAGGGGAACTGGAGAATTAAGATCCCCACATGCCGCCTTGTGGCCAGAAAAAAATGCAGGATCTTAAGCAGAGATGGAGCATGAGGGTAGGGCACACACGGGCAGATGACACAGTTCTCAATTTTTTTTTCTGCTCGCAGTCCATCTGCCCTTCTGCTGTCTGCACCCAGCCTTCCTCTGAGACAACACCCGCCTCCAGCACCTCTGTCAACATGTTCCAAGGGCAGATGCGCTACAGCAGATTATTGAGGTCCCTGAAGTGATTTGACTTCACAATTTTTATTCTCCAGACTCTTGGGGAAAAAAATGGAGTTGTTTAATGAATCATTTATTGATTCATTTCATCCAAGGTTTTGCAGGGGTTTTAAGAACTTAAAACTCTATTGTCAGAGTTGTGTTCTTAGACTCAATTAAGCCCGCTGGGTAAAACGTTTCTTTCTGTTATAAGTGCTATTCGCCCATACACATCTTTCCACTTCTTGAAATAAAAACAGGACCAAAAAAAGAGAGGGGAGAGAGAAGTTTTCAAGATAAAAATCTGTTTGGATTTTCTCATGCTATTTTAAGTTCATAATCCTGTCCATTTGATATTCATTTTGCATGGCTGGCTTTCATCACAATGATTACCATTTAATTACATTTTAGCTGAAACAGCCAGATAGCGTTTCAGTGAGAATGAGGGAAGACTGAGCCTTACTTTTTTCCGCAGTCTTATGTCTCTGTGTCAACTTCAGAGGCTGCTTTTTATAATACAAGGGCTACGATGTAGAGAATTCGTTTTCTGAGGATGTCAGGTACATTAAAAATTGGCTTGATTTCATTTCCGTTCCACACTAAGTTTTTTCCCCATTAGAAGCTTCTTCTCATGGAGCCCACAGTCCATCTGCCAGGGGAGCAATCAGCCAAGAAAGAAAGAAATGAATGAATGAAACCTAAGTCACGATAGAGTGGGATTTCTTTTCATTTTTGTGCAGCGCTCTGCCTCCTTGACTGTGGAATACAAACTCCAGGATGTTCCCGGAGATGCTGAGGAACTCACCCAGTCCTTCAGCCCTCTTGGAGAAGAGCTGGGAGGAAACATTCTAGCTGGTTCCTCCCCATGGTAGAGAGACCCATGGGAGTAATGAGACCAGGACTTGGCTCTTATCTGCCAACAAGCAGAGGTCTCCTCCCTCCCTCCTCCTCTTACTCCGTCAGCCCAGCAGAGAGCTTTCCCACCCTGAGTCCTTGGCCATTCAGTCTGTGACTGGTGCATTGGTCAGAGAGAATAATGCTAGGGAGGGGAAAAGTAGGTAATTAAAGAGTTAATCCCTCTTGGGGATTGTTAGTAAAGAAGAAAGTTTGGGAGGTCCCTGGAAGTTAATGATCACTCAAGAAAGAAGGTTTGCTTAACCACAAAACCAGGCAGACTTGCTTAGCAACCAAACCATGCAACAGAAGCACGAGGCATGCCCCAAAACAATTAAATAATGGTGGCATGAGATCCACATCCTGCCCGGTGAGCTCAGTAAGTTAATGATCCCTAGACATGCTCTCGGCACACATATAAAAATGATACTTTATGGAAAGGTGACATTTTAAAGTGAGAGAAGACATACTTCCAGTAGACCTTGAGCCTCCTTTTTGCTCATTTTAATACGTTCAGTTCAGTTCAGTCGCTCAGTCGTGTCCGACTCTTTGCGACCCCATGAATCGCAGCACGCCAGGCCTCCCTGTCCATCACCAACTCCCGGAGTTCACTCAGACTCACGTCCATCGAGTCAGTGATACCACCCAGCCATCTCATCCTCTGTTGTCCCCTTCTCCTCCTGCCCCCAGCATATGCTAAATGANCGCTCAGTCGTGTCCGACTCTTTGCGACCCCATGAATCGCAGCACGCCAGGCCTCCCTGTCCATCACCAACTCCCGGAGTTCACTCAGACTCACGTCCATCGAGTCAGTGATACCACCCAGCCATCTCATCCTCTGTTGTCCCCTTCTCCTCCTGCCCCCAGCATATGCTAAATGACAGACCCACCAGGTTCATGACTGTTCTGAGGCTGACTATAAAACGCCAAAGAGTGGGTTGTGGTCCAGTTCCTGGAAACCACCACCCCTTCCCTCCAGTGATTGGAATAATCCCCCCACTCATTAGCCTATGAAATTATCCAGTCCATAAAGACTAACCATGCCAGGGACGTCCCTGATGGTCCAGTGGTTAAGGATCCACTGCCAGTGCAGGGGACATGGGTTCGATCCCTGGTCCGGGAGGATCTCACATGTCACAGGTGGGTCACTAAGCCCGTGGGTCACAACCCCTGCGCGCAGGCTCTGTAGCCCGAGAGCTGCAACTACCGAAGCCTTCGTATCTAGAGCCTGTGGTCTGCAACAAGGGAGGGCACTGCCGTGAGAGGCCCGTGCAGCCAAAAATAAACTTTAAAAATTAACCACACCATATTTCAGGATTCTCTCTCTCGCCTTCCAAAATGGTCCACACTCTGTGGAGTATTTCTCTCTAAATAAAGTCACTTCTTCCTTTCACTTTGTCTCCAAAGCAAGAGCCTCAGATTCACTGGGAACACTCTGACAGTCTCTCTCTCTCTTTTTTTTTTTTTATTATTTCTTGGTGATGACAACAGTCATCTAAATTAATGACAGTGCTGTTCACTTGTGTCACTGGAGCCACAAGATTCTCATCTCTAGTGATCGCCCAATAGGTTCTGAATGTTACAGGAAGGATAAAGGAATTATGTACCATGATTAGAGCAGCTGACCACTTTGCTTTCACATCCTGAAATTAAATTTTGCTGCCTGCATTTTGAGCCCAGGACTACAAGCTGGCATAAAAAACTTCTACTCCGTGTATAGTGTTTTCTGCAGTTGAAAAAAAAGTTCTTTTCAAGCATATATGTTCCTTTAATAGCCATAGATTATTCATGTTTTTTGTTTGTTTGATTTCCCCGGTGGCTCAGACAGTAAAAGCATCTGCCTACAATGCTGAAGACCCGGGTTCGATCCCTGGGTGGGGAAGATCCCCTGGAGAAGGAAATGGCAACCCACTCCAGTACTCTTGCCTGGGAAATCCCATGGATGGAGAAGCCTGGTAGGGGTCGCAAAGACTGGGACATGACTGAGTGACTTCACTTCACTATTTTTTTTTCTTTTTTTTTTATTTTTTCGCTTCACTATTAACTCTTTTAAAAAACAAGACTGTGCTTGAGACTCCCCTGGTGCTCCCATGGCTAAGATTCTGTGCTCCCAATGCAAGGTGCCTGGGTTCGATTTCTGGCCAAGGAACTAGGTCCCACGTGTTGCTACTAAAGATCCCACATCCACAACTAAGACCTGGCACAGCCAAATAGATAAGTACATAAATAAATGTTTTTTAAAACGACTGTGCTTAAAGTGTAAAATTGAAATAATAGAAGAGTGTGTATGTTAGTCACGCAGTCACGTCCTGCTCTTTGCAACCCCGTGGACTGTAGCCTGCCAGGCTCCTCTGTTCGTGGGATTTCCCAGGCAAGAATACTGGAGTGGGTTGCCATTTTCTTCTCCAGGGAATCTTCCCAGCCCAGGGATTGAACCTGAGTCTCCCGTATTGCAGGCAGATTCCTTGCTGTCTGAACTACCAAGGATAACAGAAGTAGTTATGTTAACAACAGTGACTATCAGTCCTAAGGTCTTAGGACTCAGTAGGTACCAGGAATGTTATAAAAGCATTTAACAGACAGTGTGGCAGGACACTGACCAACGAGAACTGATATTGTCCTTAATCCTGTCCTAGGATAGCTGAGGTCTGTTGCAGTGCGGGGCACCGACCTGTAGTTACAGGGTCCTGAGGAAGTGTGAGGAATCTAAGGGGGAGGGTATCTGTGGTGGGGAGCACGTGCGCAGGAAGGCATTTGCTGATGGGTAAGGAGGTAAGCCATATTTGAATAATGGTCCGATGCACCAAGTACACCTGCTGAATATCAGAACTGCCACGCCCTGTGCCCACCACAGCTCTGTGAGGGAAGAGCCTACATTTATATCCCCTTTACACAGAAGGAAATGAGACCACAGGGTTTAAAGATCTTGCCCAAGGTCACACACTGAGTACAAGGAACTACTTAAATTTTAAACAGTTAATAGATTTTGAAGGGAGCCGTTTTAGGTTGACAGAAAAGTTGAGTGAAAGGTACAGCGAGTTCGCACATACTGCCTCACCTGTGCACCTTCGGTTTATCCCTTAGCATCTTGCATTAGTGTAGTACCTGTGATATTTGATAAGCTGATATTGACACATTATTATCATCTGAAGTCCATAGTTCGCATTATAGTTCACTCTGTTGTTTTTTAACTTTTTCTTTTATATTATAGTCCATAGCCTGGTGGGCTGCAGTCCATGGGGTCGCTAACAGTCAGACAGACTGAGTGACTTCACTTTCACTTTTCTCTTTCATGCATTGGAGAAGGAAATGACAACCCACTCCAGTATTCTTGCCTGGGGAATCCCAGGGTTGGGGGAGCCTGGTGGGCTGCTGTCTATGGGGTCACACAGAGTCGGACACGACTGAAGTGACTTAGCAGCAGCAGCAGCAACAATGTTGTGACAGTTTCAGGTGGACAGCAAAGGGACTCGACCAGACATATACATGTATCCATTCTCCCCCCAAATCCCCCTTAGAGTTCACTCTTGCTGTGTACATCCTATGAGTTTTGAAAAATGTATAATGATGTGAACCCAGCATGAAAATAGCACATAGCAGAGTTTCAACGCCCTTAAAATCCTCTGTACTCCTAGTGACCCCTCCCTCCCTTCTCACAACCCCTGGAAATCACTGATCTTTTAATTATCTCCATATTTTTGCCTTTCCCAGAATGTCATCTAACTGGAATTACACTGTATGTAACCTTTTCAGATTGGTTTCTTTCACTTACCAATAAGCCTTTAAGCTTCCTCTGTGATTTTCTGTGGCTTGATAGCTCATTTCTTTTCATCACTGAATAATATCCCATTGTGTGGCTGTACCTCCATTTATTTTTCAGCTGAAGGACATCTTAGTAGTTTCCAGGTTTTGACAGTTATGAACAGAGCTGCTACCTACATTCCTGTGAAGCTTTTTGTGTGGACATAACTTTTCAACTCATTTGGCTGAATACTAATGAGCATGATTGCTATATCATATGTAAGAGTGTGTTTAGTTTTACAAAACTGCCAAACTGTCTTCCAAAGGACTACATAGTTTTCTACTCCTATCAGCAGGTGATGAGAAATAACTAAACTTTTTTTGTAATTTACAGAGCACTGTTATCTCTATTTCTGGATCCCAGAAAGACACATTTCTTCAACAATAAAGCCATATTATCTCTTTGGTATGCTATGGACTTTTCTGTGTAATTATTACTGCCAAATAAAGGCAGTAATAGTAAAGGCACATTTTCAGAACGATTTGGTGAATGGCATTCATTTCTTTATATGTTTACTTTATTTAACCCTAATAACAATTCTGAAGGTAGAGATTGTCATCCCCCATTTTACTGAAAAGGAAACTGAGACTCAGAGGAGTGGAGTATATTGCTCAAAATAACAAAAGAATTCAAACCCAGGGGTGCCTATGGCCATGTCTTGGGTTCCTTATGCTCTACAGCGTTATAGCCCTTCAGTGTAAATTGGCAGGAAAAATTGTGAAAGACTTGGAAGGAATTAAGAAAAAGATTACTGAATGTTCTGTCCGGTGCATTTTTTTCTGAGTTATTTCCCCTTTTTTTCTCCCTCAGAGCTATTTTACAACTCTGTAAATTGTAGGAAACCAGTAATAATGAAAATGATTCTTGTCCACAGAATTGCAAATCAATTGTATCTGGTGGAGGGCAATTGACAATTGCCCTGTGGATAGACTACTTTTCTACTTGTGCACTCACTTCAGCATTCCTTATCTGTATCTATATATGTGTATCAATTTTTAGAATATTTATTCATTTATTTTATTTGGCCATGCTGGATCTAATTTGCAGCATATGGGATCTTTAGCTATGCCATGAGAACTCTTAGTTGAGTGGCATGCCTCTTCGTTGAGGCATGTGGAATCTAGTTCCCTAACCAGGGTTCAAGCCTCGGCCTCCTGAATTGGAAGCAGAGTCTTAGCCCCTGGACCATCAGGGAGGTCCCTAATTTGAATTCTCCTCTGACGCAGCTGAAATATGATTCATTAATGAGTTAAATTCCTTGATGTGTTTATGTACGGATGACACTCGTGATTTTACCCATAAAAGTTATTTTAACAGAATTTATTTTGTGTACATGCATCAATATAATCAGAAACAATGTCAGCGTTATTTCACTATCATGGTTCCTTCTTCATAACTTAGGTGCCCACAACATTAACATATCAAGCCATTTGAAAATTCTGGACTTTCCTTAAACTCACTCAGCTGGCTAGCTTTTGAGACTGACGTTGAGATGGTCTTTCCCTCAGTTTCTTCTCTAGTGCTAACATTGCATCCTCTCTTATTTCCTTCTGAAATGGATTTTGTTTTCTGCAACATTAAGATTCCTTGCTTACTGCTTCCAAAGAAACAGCGCAGTATTTAAAGGGGGAAGATTCAGTGATTCCCTAGTGGTCCAGTGGCTAAGACTCTGTGTTCCAGTTCAGGGGGGCCAGAGTTTGATCCCTGGCCTAGGAACTATATCCCACATGTCACAGCTGAATAGCCCACATGCCACAAGTAAGACCTGGCACAGCCAAATAAATAAATATTCAAAAAAGTAAATAGAAGGGAAGATCCAATAATAGTATAATTACGATGAATCTTAGAATTAAATTTCCTGCAATACTTCATACTTCTCATTGTAGGACAGATTATTATGTGTTTCCTGGCTTATTCAAGATGCTAGCTTCTCCTTCTGCCAGCCTTAGGCTCCTCATTGTCATGAGCACTCTTCAGTCACGTTGCTTCGGTCATGTCCAACTCTTTGCGACACCATGGACTGCAGCCCACCAGGCTCCTCTGTCTGTGGGATTTTCCAGGCAAGAATACTGGAGTGGGTTGCCATTTCCTCAGGCTTCTCATTAGCCATTCCTAATTTTACCCTACTCTGTTCACTGCAGCACTATTTACAATAGCCAGGACGTGGAAGCAATCCACAGATGAATGGATAAAGAAGTTGTGGTACGTATACATATATATATAATGAAATATTACTCAGCCATAAAAAGGAATGAATCTGAGTTAGTTCTAGTGAGGTGGATGAACCTAGAGCCTGTTACACAGAGTGAAGAGGAAAACAAATATTGTAATTAATGCATATATATGGAATTTAGAAAAATGTTACTGATGAACCTATCTGCAGGGCAGGAATAAAGATGCAGACATGAGAAAAGATAGTGCACACAGTGGAGAAAAAAGAAGGTGGGATGAATTGAGAGAGTAGCACGGAAATATATACATTACCACATGTAAAATAGCCAGTGGGAAATTGCTGTATAACAAAGGGCGCGCAACTGGATGACCTGTGACAACCTACAGGGGTGGGATGGGGTGGGTGGTGGGAGGGAGGATCAAGAGGGAAGGGACATATGCATGCTAACGGATGATTCATCTTGTTGCATGGCAGAAACCAAAAATAACATTGTAAAGCAATTATCTTCCAGTTAAAAAAAAAAATCAAATAGAACTAAAAAAAAAAAAAGAAATGTGTCTTTTTCTAGATAAGTAGTACTATCAAAATACTTTTGGTAGTACAGAAACTTGAAATAATTGATTAAACTATACTCTTGAGAATAATGACATTTTAGAGAAAAAAGATCTTAGGTATGAACTGTGCAATCCCTTCCTTTGACATAGTAGACACTGAATTCCAGAGAAATTGAATGACTTGGTCCCAGTGACACAGCTCACTGTGAGCTTTGCTAGGAAGAGGGCTGCCCCCTCATTTTCAGTTCAGTTCTCTTTCCATGACACACAGCATTTCAATAACCTTGGCCTTCAAGAACTCTGGTTAGTTCAGTAGCTAATAACATATAACACATTATTTTCCTGAACTTCTCTGATCTTCCAAAATCATGCAATTTGTAAAAGTTTATTGTTTTAGGTACTTGAAGGAAAAATCAAGGGCAAGGTCAATGGCAGCAAATTTGCATTTCAATGACAACTTGCAAAAATAAATTTTAAGTGAACACCAGATTTTCACTGTTGTTCTCACTAACTGGACTAGATCTTAAGACTGTCACACAGTCCACCTTCCTCCATGTTACGAAGGCCTTCTGGATTTTTCCTGGGCTTGCTGAAGTTAAACCAGGTTGACCAATGGATACTGACCACATATTTGCTTGCCTACTGAAGTCAACAGTTCAAGAAAATGGCCCATTATGAAGAGTCTTGCATTTAATACCGCTCATTTGCCTTCAAATAATTATTTAGTTGAAAAGGAAGCTTGGGCCGGGGGAAGTGAAGGAAAGCCAGGCTTTATTTTTCTGAAAACAAGCCTAGAGGATTTCTTGGATTTTCAAGAATGATAAAAGGAAACGGGTAAGACTTAAGGCAGTCATCTGGACCCAGATGGTTCTGTTCTACAGGAAGAGGCATGTGTAATTAGAAACAGCCAATGGAGGACTGCATAGCCTATGAAGGACCTGGAAGAAGTGTGTTTCTCCCCTATCCGATCACGAGGCTACTATAAACCTGCACTTTTCGATCCCCCTATTCTGTTTACACAAAGAAGTGCCAGTCACACAAGGTAACCAACACACTTAACAGTTTCCCATGTGATGAGGTATGAAGACAGAAAGTACCTGCTTCTGTTACAGATATCAGGTAGGTTTTTAACATCAGGCTTGGAAAGTGCGTTTCCTCTCAGCCATAATTCACTGCATGACCTGAGTAATCTGGAACCCCTTGGGGAGGGTGTTGGGTGTTTACCATAGCATCCACTGAACTCAATAGTAAAGCGTTTGCCTCTTGATTTTTTTGGGGGTAGAGGGGATGCTTCCTAGGTGATGCTAGTGGTAAAGAACGCGATTTCCAATGCAGGAGACTCAAGAGACAGGTTTGAATCCTAGGTCGGGAAGATTCCCTGGAGGAGGGCATGGCAACCCACTCCAGTATTCTCGCCTGGAGAATCCCCATGGACAGAGGAGACTCGCAGGCTATGGCTCATGGGGTCGCAAAGAGTCAGGCATGACTGAAATGACTTTAGCATGCACCCACTTCTGATTTTTAACCTTGCAGGGGTAATGGGTTGTTTAGTTAGATAATCTCTGGGCCTATATGGGAAGCAGCTCCGGGTAAATGGAAGGTGATGGATGACTTGAAGGGAAGGCAAACACATCTATGCCATCTACCACCACCTCAGTTCAGTGTGGGAGGAAGCTCTGTCATCTGTCCTAGGTGCACACTCACGTAACAGAAATGCCTCGTGTCAGTGGGGAGTGAACCACACACTGGGAAGGCATGCTGTTCACAAGGGCAGGTCTGCACCCCAACCCGCAGGCGGGGACCCATACCCTGCTGCTGACATATGGCGCCCCGTCATTAGCCAGATGGCAGCAATGCTGGGAAAGGCCTAAGCACACATGAATAATCTAATCTGGGCTGTGGGAGGCAATTAGGACTGGCTGGGTGGGGATCAAAGCCGGTGTGGGGCTGGAAAAGCTTGAGCAGGTGTTGAAGGTGTTAAAAACGGGGGCGCTGGGGGAATCTTCAGCATCAGCCTTACCTCAGCTATCCCCTCTTCTACTTCTGAGTGGGAAGACAGTTCCAACGTTACCCGGTCCCCTCTGTGCCCAAAAGAAAGGTCAGGGTTTCAGGACAAGAAAAACTTGCTGCACATAAAAAGTAGAATCTTTTTTGAGATTGCATCATGGAACAGATTGCTTCTCTTGAGACTTGTTTTTTTTTTTTTTTTTTTTCAATAGAGAAGGCTTGTTCAGAGTCAGAGTTGAATAGTGATGCTTGATCTGCCCTAGACGATCCAGAAAGCCTCAAATACCTTTGAAATTGTATCCAAAGAACCTCGAAAGATCCATGACTCCAAAATAATTTGTAGCCACTGGAATAAAGGCCAGAAGAGCTCAACTTTTCTTTTTCTTTTTAATTTTTTGAACTCAGCCTTTATGATCACGACAGAAAGAATCCTGGAGGGTCACTGCACATGAAGTGAATGTGGGATGACTCATGGTCTTATATTTCGCGTGGTCCCTGGGTACCTCCATCTTCATCACCCTTCAGCTGGCCCAGAGCGCACTGCCTGTGTTTCAGAGTCAAGTAACCAGACCATCTCAGGCCCCTCCAACTGGATCTCAACACAGCCCTTGTCCAGCATCAGCCCTGTGAGCTAGTGCACTAGATGACATCCCTATAATAAGGTTGCACTCAGGGAGAAAGCAAATGAACCATCATGATGGGAGGACAAGAGGAGACCTTCCAGCAGGGTAGGTCATGGCAGAGTCAGTTAACTTCCCGTCTCACGAGGGACAAGGAGAACACAGCGGACAGGAAATGGATACCCGAGTCCTGGTCCACATGTCTGCACCGGCCAGCACGCAGCACTGGGCAAGTCACCCTCGCGCGACTGTTTCAGTTTCCTAGTCTGTAGAATGAGGAAGTTGGACTGGATTCCTGAGGCCTCCATAGCTGAGGACCTGACAGGCTGTGGACAAGCTTTGTGGTGTGGCCCTGCCTGTGGGGAGGGATTCAGAAAGGAATGGGTCTTTTGTTAGGAGCCAGTTTATTCTTCCATCTTAAACACCAAGCTACATGTTTTAAGACATGTCGGATTTTGTGATTAGGGAGGGATTATAAGAAAATATATGCGTCCAGGAGGAAAAACATCACTTGAGCACAGCATCAAGGTTTCAGTGATGGGTCAATGTGCTCGTTAGAGCCGAGAGTCAAAGATCAAATATTTCTGATTATAATGGGGTGCCCACTGTATGTTTTCTGATTTGGAAATATTGTTCACACACCTCCCTTCCTGCCTCCACCCTCCAGTTCTGTTCTTAGCAGGTCATATATGTTTAGACTCTAGACTGTTCGGTGTATAAGCCCTAACGGCTCTGAATCAATACTTTGGCGTATCAGTTGTACTCAGGTCTCTTGACTTTTTCCCTCCAGGCTCAAAGAGGGGCTCTGCGTCCTCTGTTCTCTCCTGGATTCCACCCTCTCATCTCCACCCCCTTTCTGGATGTCCCACTTCTAACCCTCCACTCCACCCTCATGCTGCTTTCTCCTATGGGGGCTCTAGTCTTGCTTTCCCCACGGGCTTTCCATTCTCTTTCCAGGTCTTCTCAGATCTTCCTTATCTTAAACATTAAACCAGTTTCTCTGCTCTGTTTGTCTTTTTGTACACGCACGCATATTTGGTGCACCTCAGTCATGTCTGACTGTGACCCCATGGACTGAAGCCCGCCAGGCTCCTCAGTCCAGGGGATTCTGCAGGCAAGAAAACTGGAGTGGATTGCCATGCCCTCCCCTAATGGATCTTCCTGACCCAGGGACTGAACCTGCGTATCATGCATTGTAGGCAGATCCCTTTCCACTGGGGAAGCCTACTTGTCTTTTTAGCTACTTTTCAAGCTGTTTCCTTCTCCCAACCCCCTAATCCTTCGAGTTAATAGCTGTGTGCTTGAGTGCTCAGTGGCTTCAGTCGTGTCCAACTCTTTGAGACTCCATGGACCCGCCAGGCTCCTCTATCCATGGTCTTCTCCAGGCAAGAATGCTGGAATGAGCTGCCATATCCTCCTCCAGGGGATCTTCCTACCCAAGAATCGAACCTGCTTCTCTTACGTCTTATCTTCTCCATTGGCAGATGTTTCTTTACAATTATCACCACCTGGGAAGCCCAGGACATAGCTTATACCTCTTGTTTCTGCTTCCCTTGTCTTCTTCCAGTGTCTGCAGTCTGGATGTTCATAAGCTGCTCTGTATTTGCTCTCTCCAAGCATGGCTTTCTATGTCTCCTCTTTGCCTCTGGCATCTGATATAAATGCAGGGTATAGACAGCATGTCCCTTCATCCACATCCAGTGCCTAGCATTGACCTGACTTAGCAGTGGCTCATGGAGAAGGCAATGGCATCCCACTCTAGTACTCTTGCCTGGGAAATCCCATGGATGGAGGAGCCTGGTAGGCTGCAGTCAATGGGGTCACGAAGAGTTGGACACGACTGAGCGACTTCACTTTCAGTTTTCACTTTCATGCATTGGAGAAGGAAATGGCAACCCACTCCAGTGTTCTTGCCTGGAGAATCCCAGGGACGGGACGGCAGAGCCTGGTGGACTGCCATCTATGAGGTCACACAGAGTCGGACACGACTGAAGCAACTTAGCAGCAGCAGTAGCAGCAGTGGCTCAGTATACCTTGGCTGAAAACCAGGTATTTCCCATCCTGTGTCTCCTTGCAATCCAAGCCCTTCTCATCTCACCCACCTATCACTGCAGCAATATTCTGGCTCACTTCTTTACTTCTGATTTATCCCATAGAGCACTCTTCCTCAGGACTCACCAACAGTTCCCCAGGGACTACTGACCTAAGCTCCATCTTCTCAATGGATATTTTTTAAAAATGTAATTAATTGCTTGAAAAAATAGAGTTCTGGAGTCGGTTGCCATTTCCAAAGCATCTTCCCGACCCAGGAATCGAACCCGAGTCTCCTGTGGCTCCTGTAACAGCAGGCACCTTCTTTACTGTCTGAGCCACCAGGGAAGCCCACAGATGTACAAATGAAACGAAACGTTTAAACTGAACAAAAGGTACCAGAGAAAGATAAAATCTCTCTTTTCTACCCTTTTCCGCGTTTTCCTTCCAGGAGCAATCACTGTTAGCAGTTTCTTATACATCCTTGCCCGTCTTTGCAGAGATAGTTCGTGGATGCAGTGCTTCCTGATTGGCCTGCAGCTCACCATTGGGCCTGGGGCGCCATCTTCCAACCACTTGGGCTGGGGAGCCCGTTGGCCTCCTGGACACTTCTCCCAGAGCTGAGCTCTACGGGACACACTCCTTGCAGCTTGCTTCAAGCTGCAGACCTGAAACTGTCCTTGTTCTCCCTCGATTGTCTGGGGCTGCCGGTGCCTGGGAGGGGCCCTCAGACCATACTCCCCCTGTGGCCCCTGTGAGGGCTCCCAGCACTGCTCACCCTCCCTGGAGTGAAGCTCCTTCCTGGTCAGGGGTCCCACTAATGCTGGGTCTGAATCCCACTAATGCTGACTTGGCTCTTTTTGCACCAACCAGAAACTGCGAAAGTTCTAACTGGTTTTGCTTTTAAACCCACAGTAGGTTGCACTCCCCATTGATATGGTTGCCAGGAGATAAGCCTGGGATGATACCGTTCCTGTTTTTGCAATGTCACTTCATCAGGAGGCCTTATTCCCAGGTCCAGGTCTGACCCCTCTTCAAATGATGCACTGGAATGATCTGACATACAGCTCAGAATGTCCTCAGAGCCAGAGTGCATTTCCTACTAAACTGGGGAAGAGCAGCCACTCTGGGACACCCCTTCCTACCCCCCAGTTCTGCATCTGACAAGGCAGTAATGACAGCCTTAGCTTTGGAAAATAGCCCTGTAATGACATCAAGAGTCTTAAAGCTGTCTCGAGGGAACATATAAATTACTGTTTTAGTTAGATCAAAGTACCTTAAGTATAAATAGGAAGACTTTTTAGTTCCTTTAAAATCCACCTAATAAACAATAGGCCTGTAACGGTATTTACTGGAGGTGCTGCGTTAGTGACACTTGGCCTGTTTAAAATATTGGTTTGGTGGTAAATTCTCATCTATTATATACATAGTTGTGCTATATATGTGTGTTATTTATTATGTATGTTGCTTCTGCTGTGTGTGTGTTCTAGTCATGTCTGACTCTTTGTGACCCCATGGACTGTAGCCACCCAGGCTCCTCTGTCCATGGAATTTTCCAGGCAAAAATACTGGAGTGGGTTGCCATTTCCTAATCCAGGAGATCTTCCCAACCCAGGGATCAAACTCATGTCTCTTGCATCTCCTGCATTGACAGATGGATTCTTTACCACTAGCACCACCTTGGAAGCCTCACTATGTATGTTACACATATGCTAACATATATAACTAAGCGGTAAAGTGTCTGCCTACAATGCGGGATACCCGGGTTCGATCTTTGGGTCGGAAAGATCCCCTGGAGAAGGAAATGGCAACCCACTTCAGTACTCTTGCCTGGAAAATCCCATGGACGGAGGAGCCTGGTGGGCTACAGTCCACGGGGTCACAAAGAGTTGGACACGACTGAGCGACTTCGCTTTCACTTTCAAGCACATGTTAGACATATTTGAGTCAGCCAAAAGTTCGTTTGGGTTTTTCATTTACAGCTCACAGAAAAGCCCAAACGAACTCTTTGGCCTATCGTATGTATTTATACATGTAAGTCATGTCTTGACTCTTTTGAGACCCATGGACTGTAGCCACCCAGGCTCCTCTGTCCATGGAATTTTCCAGGCAAAAATACTGGAGTGGGTTGCCATTTCCTTCTCCAGGGGATCCTCTTGACCCAGGGATCAAACTTCTGCATTGCTGGTACCCCAGAGATGTACACCCTCTCTCCCTCTTGCATATTCACAATACATGTTAGCATATCAAAGGCTCTGAGAGGTCCTAGAGTAAAATAACTTCTAAACCTTTTGAACTCAAACTTATTTGGCAATGAAGCCCTTTATGCACGATTCCTGAGGGTTAGTTGCTCAGTTGTGTCCGACTCTTTGCAACCCAATGGACCGTAACCTGCCAGGCTCCTCTGTCCATGGGATTCTCCAGGCAAGAATACTGGAGTGGGTTGCCATCCTCCTCCATGGGATCTTCAGAGGTACATATAAAGGATAGTGCTGCTTCAGTTTCTGCATGCAAGTTAAGCAATTTATTTGTAAACAAACAGCTGGTTCCCTTAAATATTTCACATATCCATTACACTACAAACCAATAACATAATATGCATTATGTATACACCAATAAGCTAATAGAATGAATAGGTGAATTTTTAGAAAATTTAATCACAGTAAAGCTATTATCTATTCCTACCTATGATCTAACATTTATATAGTCACATCTTTAAAAAGTCAGTTACATAAAATACATTTCTTTATAAATCAAAGCCTAGTTAGCTGGGCCCCTTCTGTCCTTAACTGTCTGGTGACTTTTTCCCTAGTAGCCACTTAACAAACTTCCGGCAGGAACCAGAGGGTCAGCTGTTGGTCACTGATATTTTTTTCCTTAAGGAGATATCAACCTCATTAAGCCAAAGAAAGTCTTCTTATTACAATTTCTCACCTGAGTGGTCCAAACTATATTTTCCTCATAGCTTCTTTCCAATTGCTATATGTCTCATAAGCTCTAGGTCAGAATGCTGTCTTTCATACATTGACATGAATCTGCCACGGGTGTACACGAACTCTCAAACATGAACCCCCTCCTACCTCCCACCCCATGGAGTACTGTAAAGTAAAATAAAGTAAAATGGAAGATCTAAAAAAAAAAAAGAATGCTGTCTTTCTGCTACACAATTGGCTATATCATATATACATGTACTTTAAAAAATATTATTTAAAAATAATAAAAGTCATGCAAATTGGCATTCTATCCTAGGCCCAAGTATGTTTATGAACTAGCACACAGAGTAAAGCCCATAAAACCACTCATGCACAGACGGCTTCTCTCTGGCCATTCAGAGAGCCCCTTAGAGACTGCTATCTCGACGGCCCTGATTTTGTGGTTTTTCCATTTAGTAGAAGTTGCCGTGGAAGGGAGGCTGTAAATAAACACTCCCTGGTCAAGGAACTAGAGCTCTGCTTTATCTTGGGAGAGAACCATAAGAAACAGTTGAGCAGGGCCTGGCCACCACAGTCGCTTCTAAGGCTTTCTCATTGAGAAGTGAAAATAAGTAAAAATAAGATGGGACTGAGGATTTTTATTGGGAGGTTGGAGTAGAAAGAAAGTTTTGATCTGAACAATAGTCATCTGCAAAATATTTTTAAAATCCAATGGCAGACAATATTTTCTTTTGAAACTTAAGGATAAACCCTGGAATGAGAATGCCTAGAAAATACATCAGATTACAGTTGGTGTGAGCAAAGCTTGGGAAAAAGCTTGAAAGCAGGTAGCTGGAGTGTAGTATGACTAACTCTCTTTTAAGAAAACCAAGAATCTATTTAAAATGGAATACCGGCAAGGTCCTGCTGTGTAGCATAAAGAACTCTGCTCAAAGCTCTGTGGCAGTCTGGGTGGGAGGGGAGTTTGGGGAGAGTAGGTACATGTGTATGTATGGCTGAGTCCTTTGGCTGTTCACCTGCAACTATCACAACGCTGTTAACTGGCTGTACTCCAATACAAAATAAAAAGTTTATTAAAAAAAAAAGAAAAAAGAAAACCAAGAATCTAAGCAAGTGGTTTATAGACTTTTTGATTTCAAGGATAAGGAAAAAAATTCAATTAGAAAAATCGAATTTGAAAGCCGACTCTAGTAGCCCATTTTTCTTTATATTTTTCCCCAAATAAGGATGGACTAATTTGGAAAGAATTTATTATTACCATTGTTTTATTTTTTCCACTAGGAGAAAAAATAGGAAAGCATGATGTCATATTTATATACACAGTTCAACATTTATATACAATTCTTAAAACTGAAGGCATTTGGCTTTAATGAAAAACTCTGGACATCATTGTTCTAATTTTTCTCACGCAAGTTCACTTTGTTAGATTACTGTTTTGGAATGCAAAATAGAACAAAATAAAATCTCCTAAACATGCCAAGAAAGTATTGATTATCTTCAGAGAAATTCACATTGATGTTATTAGTTGGCTTATAATATAAAAATATCTCAGACAACATTATTTATTGAATTTCCTAGGAAAAAAAGAACTGAGCTCTGCATTTGATGTACTTAAAAGTTAATGAATGTACTTGAAAGTTAATGAGGTACTTGAAAGTTAATGAATATAACCTACATACTCTGATCATTTACAGATAAATATTTACTGATAAATATTTACAGATACAGTACAAAGAGAAAACTTTAGTACTCAGAGGGAGGGAGGGAGGTGGGAGTAAAAATGGTGGTATTAATTAGGAAATATTCTTGGTTCTTTTTTAGGAAGGAGGGAGAAAACTGAAGCTGAGAGGTTAAAGGATAATATGAAGCAAGATAAAAGAGCTTCCCTGGTGGCTCAGACGGTAAAGAATCTGCCTGCAGTTCGAAGACCTGGGTTTGATACATGGGTTGGGAAGATCCTCTGGAGGAGGGCGTGCGTGAAAGGGAGGGAGGGAGGTGGGAGTAAAAATGGTGGTATTAATTAGGAAATATTCTTGGTTCTTTTTTAGGAAGGAGGGAGAAAACTGAAGCTGAGAGGTTAAAGGATAATATGAAGCAAGATAAAAGAGCTTCCCTGGTGGCTCAGACGGTAAAGAATCTGCCTGCAGTTCGAAGACCTGGGTTTGATACATGGGTTGGGAAGATCCTCTGGAGGAGGGCGTGCGTGACAACCCACTCCAGCATTCTTGCCTGGAGAATCCCCATGGACAGAGGAGCCTGGCAGGCTACAGTCCATGGGGTCACAAAGAGTCGGACATGATTGAAGCAACTTAGCACACACCACACAGCCCTGATGTGCTGCCTTTGGAGTCAAAAGCTTTTTGTTATTTGCCTATAATTTTGGAGTGTTTTTCTTTCACTTTTCAGGAGAGTCTGATGGATGCACTTATCTACCTGTGGTTGGAGGGGACAGTCAGGACTATCACAGATACACTTGCCTGGGGATATATCCAGAGGAAATTCCCATTTGAAAAGACACCCACACCTCAAAGTTCACAGCAGAATTATTTATTAATACAATAGCCAAGACATGGCAGCAACCTAACTATTCCTTGACAAATGAATGGATGAAGATGATGTATACATATATACAATGGAATATTATTCAGTCGTAAAAAAGAATGAAATAATGCCATTTGCAGCAACATGGATGGACATAGAGATTATCATACTGAGTGAAGTCAGACAGAAAGACAAATATCATATGACATCACTTATATGTGGAATCTAAAACAGAATGATATAAATGAACTTATTTATAAAACCAGACCACCTTACCTGCCTCCTGAGAAATCTGTATGCAGGTCAAGAACCAAGAGTTAGAACTGGACATGGAACAACAGACTGGTTCCAAACCGGCAAAAGAGTACGTCAAAACTGTATATTGTCACCATGCTTATTTAATTTATGTGCACAGTACATCACACGAAATGCCAGGCTGGATGAGGCACAAGTTGGAATCAAGATTGCCAGGAGAAATATCAGTAACCTCAGATACACAGATGACACCACCCTCATGGCAGAAATCAAAGAACTAAAGAGCCTCTTGATGAAAGTGAAAGAAGAGAGTGAAAAGGTTGGCATAAAACTCAACATTAAAAAAATTAAGATCATGGCATCCAGTTCCATCACTTCATGGCAAATAGATAGAGAAACAAGGGAAAGAGTGGCAGACTTTATTTTTTGGGGCTCCAAAATCACTGCAGATGGCGACTGCAGCCATGAAACTAAAAGATGCTTGCTTCTTGGAAGAAAAGCTATGACCAACCTAGACAGTGTGTTAAAAAGCAGAGACACTACTTTGCTCACCAAGGTCTGTCTAGTCAAAGCTATGGTTTTTTTCAGTAGTCACGTACGTATGTGAGAGTTGGACTATAAAGAAAGCGGAGTGCCGAAGAATTGATGCTTTTGAACTGCGGTGTTGGAGAAGACTCTTGAGCGTCCCTTGTACTGCAAGGAGATCCAACCAGTCCATCCTAAAGGAGATCAGTTCTGAGTGTTCATTGGAAGGACTGATGTTGAGGCTAAAACTCAAATACTTTGGCCACCTGATGCGAAGAGCTGACTCATTTGAAAAGAGCCTGATGCTGGGAGGGATTGGGGGCAGGAGGAGAAGGGGACGACAGAGGATGAGATGGCTGGATGGCATCACTGACTCGATGGACATGAGTTTGAGTGAACTCCGGGAGATGGTGATGGACAGGGAGGCCTGGCATGCTGCAATTCATGGGGTTGCAAAGGGTGGGACACAACTGAGCGACTGAACTGAACTGAAAGACAAAGCATGGTAAAGGGTTGGCTGCCATCACCCTAATAGTTGGTACCAGATTATTTGTGGACCATCCCCAAATGAGGCTATATTAGAAAACAAGGAGGAATAAAGACTAAGATAAAAGACTAAATATTTAGAACCTTTGGTTTCACTGACAGAAAAACCAAATAAAAGTGACATAAACAAACAGCACAATGTATTATCAGCATACCACTGGCTATCTCATAGAAACTAAAGATGTGACTTAGGAACAGTCAGAATCTAGAGTTTGAAGTCAGGATCCTCTGATTCTCTGGATGTTCCATCATTTGGTCAGAAGTCCCCTTCCAGAATAACCAAGATGGTTAACTGGGTTGATGTGATAACACAGCAGTTATCAGAAGACTGTCTGCATGGTGTGGGGAGAGTAGAACAGGAAGAAGATTCTGTTTTCAGAATAGATTTGTATCAAATAAATCAGAGATGTCCACCTTATTGAAAAAATAGTGAAGAAGCTAGACAGAAAGAAAAAACGGCTTGTCACGTTTCTTGACTGTTTATAAATAAGCAAGGTCAGTTTCAAGGGTAAAGTAACACCCCCTCCCCCCCATTTAAATGAAAATTTTCTTCATTTAAGGACATCCTCTGAAAGATGTACCAACAAATAGCAACCTGTAAGGCACTTGGCATATTGTGCAACGCTTAATTACCCACCTTCATTGTGCACTCATCATATGCAAAGAACTTTTCTGGATGACTAGGTCCCTCCTTCAAGGAGTTGACACTTTAGAAATTTGGAGAAGGAAAAGTTTAAAGCAAGCTATCATAACTAGGTCAACCTAACATAAGGATAGATTGCTATACCCCATATTTTCCTCTAAAAAAAAAAGAGTTTGTGGTCTTAAAATATTACATGATGCACCAGGATTCACAGCCTGAACTACATTTGAAGTCGGTCAGAAGGTGTCCTGAACAATACCCTGCAGACTGATCACACACACTACCACCTGGATTTAGCTGAAGATTTTCAAATGAAATCTTTTTCTGTGTCTCCGTATATCGCTGGCTTTTTGGGAAAAGGCCAGAGAGGAAAGGAAACTGTAGGTTATTTTTATAAATATGCTTGCACATTCACCATCATCATTATCATCCACCAATGGGTAAGACTCCGAGCTCCCAAAGCAGGGGTCCCAGGTTTAATCCCTGGTTAGGGAACTAGATCCCACATGGCCCCAACTAAGACCTGGCACAACCAAATACATAAATATTAAAAAAAGAAAAAAAAATTCTGAGGGGCAGAGGGGCCTCAGAAAAAGGAGCTGGTGAGAGGAGGTTTTGGCGGAGGATACCAGCAGGTGGCGCTTGTCTCCTCCTCCGAGGTTAGAACTTTGAACTCACCCTAGAATCCTGTAGGAATCAAGGGCTTCTTAGCGCGCAGTCAGTGCAAGTGACATCGATCATGCGGTACTTTAGATCCATCACCTTTCCGCATCACCACTTAAAACACCATCTCCCCCTCTACCAAGGGTTGAATTATTTTCTTATTTGACCCGCATCCTCTTCCCCTAGCTAAGTCCCTCACAAGGTCGCTGCTCAAGACTTGGGTATAGAGCCTTAGAGAGTTGGAACCGAAACTTCAGAAAGGAGGGGGACTTTATTAACCTTCCAACTGTTCTACTCGTATGCTGTCAGAAGTTCTGATGCCCCTGGTGTTGGTCTGGGCAGAAGGTGATTTCAATTGCAGACGGGGACGTCAGCTCCCATGCCTCACAGGGGCTAGAAGAAACTCACAAGGTCACCTTGACGAATACCTGTGCGCAGGCTCCAACCGGGACCGAGTTATTTTATAGTTGGGGTCACTGCCTTTCTGACCCCTCCAGCTCCACCCAATTCTGGGCTCAGCCAGCCACAGCCAGCCCCTCTTCCTCACACGACCATGGGTTCTGTCCACCATAGAAACAACCTGCATCTTGAAAACGCCTTCCTTTCTGTGCCTGTACTTTTCTGCCATCGCTCAGAAAACCCTCTGCTCCACTCCTAAGCTGTTCGCAGCGGCGTCCGGCCCTGGCGTTTACAGAAGGAGCGCAACCCTAGAGTCCGAAGGCTCTCCTTTCAAGCCCAGCTCCGCCTCTGACTGCCTGAGTGACCTCAGACGGGTTTCTTCACTTCCTCTGTGGGCTGAGGGAAACAATTTTTCCGCTCACGGGGTCCCCTGGATTCCTGAGATCACGAACGCCGACTACGGAGACCAGCGTCTGGCCCACTGGAGGTGCCCAAATGCTAGGGGCGGGGGTCGTCTGTTAGCCTNTTCTTCACTTCCTCTGTGGGCTGAGGGAAACAATTTTTCCGCTCACGGGGTCCCCTGGATTCCTGAGATCACGAACGCCGACTACGGAGACCAGCGTCTGGCCCACTGGAGGTGCCCAAATGCTAGGGGCGGGGGTCGTCTGTTAGCCTGATCCTACCGTGAAACACTGCCTCTGGGGCTTGGGAGGGGACTCGAGGTCAAAGAATCTGAATAATTCGCAGAATTGAGATAGCCTCTCGCCTACCCCCTGATCTCCCCGCGTCCAGCCCCAAGCGAGTACCGGGGCAGCCCGGCGCCGGCGCGCGGCAGCAGCCGGGGCCCGCGCCCGGGGCGGCGGAGGCAGGCTCGGGGCTGGACTGACGGCTCCGCGGGAAGGCGGAGCAGAGAGCGGGCGGCGGAGGAGGGGAGAGCCGCCGGGAGGAGGGCGCAGGGGCGGGAGGAGACACATGCGCGCTGCCCGCCGCCGCCGCCGCCGCCGCGGCCGCAGTCCTTAGCTTCCCGGGGACAGGAAACCTTCGAGACCGCGCTGCCACGGCCGCCTCCGCCTCTCGGCTCCCGGTTCCGCGCGCCTGCCACACCCTCCGCCCCTCCTCCGGCATCTCTCGGCGGAGCGCTGCGGCTGTCGTCTCCCGTTCCGGGGGGGG
>SJYX01003886.1:693550-711147 GCA_006410675.1 Oreotragus oreotragus | reverse complement strand
AAAAAAAAAAAAAAAAGTAATTAAAGTGCGCCGGTTTCCATCCGTGAGCCCGACAAGTTGTAACTCGCGCCAATGAGCATACAGCGTTTTCAAGTTATGTCATGTGTTGACATATTTCTGAGAGGTCGGCTTTCCCTTTGGTAGTTGGAGTTACTGGAGCAGGATCTATAAACAGGAAGGAGGGTGGTGGAATGCGATTCTGGCCTTGGGATCCTGATAGAACTGCCTGGGTTCCCCACCGTCTGGTTTCAGTTCTTTGGAGAAGGGTTTGTATCTTGCCGCCCAGCATTTCCCAGAGCAGTGGGTACCCCATTTGGGAACCACCGATCAGACCTCCTGGCTGTCATTGTGTCACAGGCCGAGTGTCAGACCCCTGGGATCCTGGATGGCTTGACTGCCAGCTCCAGATCCTGCCGGAGGGTGGGGTTGGGGAGAGGGGGCAGACAGTGGCCTTTTGGAGCTAGATTCCAGCGCTCCCCTCTTTAATTCAGTGAACGTTTATTAAGAGTCCTAATGAATATTTAGACAAGAATTCTGAGTTCACTAGAGGCAGAAAGCACTCTTTGGGGTCATTAAACTTTGCAATTTGGATCCAGGGATAGTCAGGAATGGGCAAAAAAGGAGGGAATTTCCAGAGTTGAATTGTCAACATCTGGGGAGTTTCGTGATCAGACCACTTAGATGCAGTTTCTCAAGTGGAAGTTATTCCAAGAATTGCCTGAATCATTAACTTAGAAAAAAAATCCGTTGTTAAGTTGGACTTCCCTTTTGCGGCAGATTGTAAGGTGAGCTATGGCAGGATTGGATATGACTGCCGAAAATGTAGCTGGCAGGATATTCATTTCATTGGATATGAAAATGGAGCTGGCAGGACCAATAATAATCTGTCTGTATGTTCAGAAGGAGGCACTGAATAGTGTTCCTCTGCTTCTGACGTTTATTTCAAAGTTGGGTGAACTTGATGTGTTTGTCCTACTGGTGTTTCTTGGAGAAGACCGGTGATTTTAAAAGCAGAGACCACCTCTTTCAGTTCAGACCTAACCGTGTGAAGCATGGTGGTGTTTAAAACACGATTTCCGTTGTCCTCTCTTTGCTTGTTTGTGGTGAGCTGTGGTTGTGAGTTCTGCAAGTTTTTATTTCGAAACCTCACTTGCACATGTCCCGTGTGCAGAAAATTCTAATTAGTTAACTCTTGGAGGCTTAACCTTAGTGACAGTGAACTGAAAATGTTAGTTCCTCGGTCGTGTCTGACTCTTTGAGACCCCATGGACTGGGCCTACTGGGCTCCTCTGTCCAAGGAGTTCTCCAGGCAAGAATGCTGGAGTGGATAGCCATTCCCTTTCCCAGGGATCGAACTTGGGTCTCCTGCTTTGCAGACAATCTTTACCATCCAAGCCATCAGGGTTAACTCCCTATGGGCAAAGGCAGTGTTAATTTTGGGAGGAGGAATGTCACTGGAGTTTGTAGGAAGTTAGGAAAACTCTTGAAGTAAAGAGTAGGCAACGTGACAGCTCCTTTACATAAAGAGTTGCTTTTGCAAAAACATTTTTGCCTCAGGTCAAAGCTGGGTGTAAACCAGTTGTGTTCTGCCCTTTGCTCTGTTTACCCAGAGCACTGTTCCTTATTTGGAAGAGCAAAACTCAAAATAAAGCAAGAGTTAAAATTACCTCCAGCGTGCAGTGCTGACATTTCCTGCATATAAAGAGTTTTAGAAGAGTGGAGTGTCTGAGTAGTAACATATACAATAAAGACAGTGGATTCTCTGGGGTTCATATTTAGTTTACAGAACATCTCTTAAAATCAAAAGGACACACAAAGATCCTTAAAGACCTGAGATGTAAAGTGGACTTTTTCATAAATTTTGTAAGACAGGGAGTGACAGAGAAAGCTTTATCTCCCTGTTCAGTTGTATAATTGAGGCCATTTGGTTTATGCCTTGTAAAAGTAACTCCTCTGGCAGCCACCCTAAGCAGAACTGCCCTCTTGGGCAATGTAGCTTATCTGGCCAGGAGTTGAAAACCCAGATGTAAACATGGAAATATAGAAGCCCAGGGCTGCTCAATAGATGTTTAAGCTCTGTTAATCAAATGCATACATCCCTTTCATAGGAAAGAACTCAACACTCTCAGGCCTTCCCCCTTATTTTAAGCCAATCAATTTACACAAATTTGAGTGCAAATGGTTTGGTTGTCAGGATCTAGACTTCTGGCCGGTGAGCTGGGGAAAGAAGGGCTGTGTGTTGGCACAGGTGACCCTGGCTGAATGGCAGAAGAGCCACGACGTGCTCTCGGACTGGGCTCTGCATCACCCTGCTGGGTCCTTGTGAGAAGCCCGTTCNTGTCAGGATCTAGACTTCTGGCCGGTGAGCTGGGGAAAGAAGGGCTGTGTGTTGGCACAGGTGACCCTGGCTGAATGGCAGAAGAGCCACGACGTGCTCTCGGACTGGGCTCTGCATCACCCTGCTGGGTCCTTGTGAGAAGCCCGTTCAGATCCTCCTGTACAGCTGGGGAGAGTTGAGTAATACATGCTCAAGGTCATCTCTCTACTTAGATGCTAACCCAGGGATGGAACCCTGATGATTTCACTCTAGCATGTGTGTTCTTGACCCTGGTGCTAGCGGTAAAGAATCTGCCTGCCAGTTCAGGAGACATAAGAGATGTGAGTTCGATCTCTGGAGGAGGAAACAGCAACCCACTCCAGTATTCTTGACTGGGAAATCCCATGGACAGAGGAGCCTGGGGAGGGTTACAGTTGCAATGAGTTGCACATGACTGAAGCGACTCGGCACACAGGCACGCAGGGAAGGGGTGGAGAGGAGTAGAATCCAGGAGGGTACCTGGAGACTCATTCAACCCACATTCCTTCTGCAAGTACCCACCAAGCACCGCTCAGTGCCAGACACTGTTCTAGGCACCGAGGATACAGCAGAGACCAACAGAGATTCCCTTGACCCCTTCTGATGGAGTTTTCATTCTCCTTGTGGGTGAAGGAGCAGATAATTGAAGAAATAGATTTTGAAGGATGAACTGGGAAGACTTATAGGAGATGTACGCTATCTTGGTTTAGAAATATACATGCTGCCTTGTATTAAAGGTGACTTTCAGTAGCTTGTAAAATAGCACAAATGGTAGTAATAAATATGAGCTGAAGCAGAAAGTCAGGTCTGAGAAAAAAGTACACAAATACGTTCATTGGGAAAGCAGACTTCTTTTTTTTTGTTGTTGTTCTAGTGCTGATTTATTAAATAGTGTCATTTGGGGATAAGGAAGTTCCAAAGGGTGTTTGTATGACTGAAATGAAGTGAATTGAAAAGAGGAGTAAGAAAAGAAAGCTGTCTCAGGCTGATTGCTGGAGGTCCTGGAAAATGAAAAGGGAAATCTTGGATCCCATGTACAGAACAGTTGTTGAAAGTTGGTCACATTAACGAGAGAGTGGGGTATGTTATTGCTGATATCTTTTTTGGGGGTGGCTGGGAGCAGGAAAGGCAATATGGGAAGTGCAGGGCTTGCCCAGGCAGGAATACAGATGAGAAAAGTACTCAGTGAGGTCCTGTAGGTGCCAGTGCGGGTGCTGGAGGAGGTGCAGAGAGTAAGACACGACAGGAGCACACGAGATGCAAAGTGACCATTTTAAAAAATAAAATCCCTGCATCTTCTTTAAATACATATGTATATATATATAATTTTTATTTATGTGTTTATTTACTTTTGGCTGCTGCACGAGCTCTTCTCTCGTTGCAGCAAGTGGGGGCTCCTCTCCAGTTGCCGTGCGGGGGCTTCTCGTTGGTGGTGGCCTCTCTCGTGGCAGAGCCCAGGCTCGAGGTCATGTGGGCTCCATTGTTTCGGCTCCTGGGCTCTAGAGCGCAGGCTCAACGGTTGTGACCCACCGGCTTAGTTGTTCCAAGGCATGTGGGATCTTCCCAGATCAGGGATCGAACCTGTGTCTCCTTCATTGGCAGGTGGATTTTTTTTTTTTTAACCACTGAGCCACCAGGGATGCCCCCTTTATTTTTCATCCTTTAATTTCAAAACAAAATATGAAAAACATGATACACAGCCTTCAATTCCCCCTGTCAAATGTGGGAAGGAACAGGTTTGAGGCCCTGGTATCCTGCCTTAGACAGAAGGACAGAAATAAAACCACTGGACATCAGCAGAGGGGAACAGGTGGGCCAGACCGCCGGGGCTGCTGCTGGGGCGGCCACAGGAACCGGGAAGCCGTGGGGACCTCAAGGTGCGATGCCGGCGGCACAGATAGACATTGTCTGCAAGATTCAGAAAAAAAAGGTCGTTTTAGTTAAACTGGCTAGGAGAGACTCCTAGTCTGAGGTGGAGTTTGGGTCAGATTTTGTAGGCTGGCTCGGTTTTGGATGGAAGTCCGCATGCACATTCTGTGGTTGGAAAGATGGTGTGAACGTGGGGCATGCCTGACAGTCTGAGAGCTGCTGTGCATACAAGTGAGACGGGTTTTGAGGCCGGGACCTCTGGTCACGAGCTCTCACCCCGCCGTCACCGTGCAATGGGGTGACGCGGCACAGGGCTCTTAGGACCGTGTAGGGCACTGCGGGTGGCTGGGGCCTGGGATATGTCAGCCTGTGGGACTAAGGCCCTGGTCTGTCTGCGACACCTCTCTCAAATATCTACAGAGGCAAAGACTCTTCTCTGAGATTTGTGGCTTCTGTGTTGAAGTCTGAGTCCCCCTGCCCCACTCCCATTCTGTCCCAACTGAATCCTTGGGATATTAGCTTCCTTTAGTTCCTGGGATGCACCCAAGACTTGATGAAATCTATCTGGTCTCAAAAACTGTTCCATAATTTTGGCCGTAAAGATTTTTCATTATGAATGTAATGAAACTTGAAATCACGTGTGTTTTTGTAGAACATGATGTTCTTTTGTAGATATGCTTTGTTTCAAAGTATGTTTCTGCTATTGAATTGATTAGTCACTGTGCTATAGCAATCATTTATAGTGGTAGTCACTCTCATTTAAATGGCTATATTCATCACATAGATTCTGACTGTTGTGTGAAGTCACTCAGTCGTGTCCGACTCTTTGTGACCCCATGGACTGTAACCTACCAGGCTCCTCTGTCCATGGGATTTTCCAGGCAATAGTACTGGAGTGGGTTGCCATTTCCTTCTCCAGGGGATCTTCCCGACCCAGGGATCGAACCCGGGTCTCCCGCATTGTAGACAGGCGCTTTACCGTCTGAGCCACCAGGGACAAGGAGTCACAGCTTTTCCTCCCTTTTATTATTGTTGTTGGCCAGTTTCACTGTTGTTGTTTAATCACTAAGTTGTATCTGACTCTTTGCAGCCCCATGGACTGTAGCCTGCCAGGCTCCTCTGTCCATGGGATTCTCCAGGCAAGAATACCAGACTGGGTTGCCATTTCCTTCTCCAGGGGATCTTCCAGGACCAGGGACTGAACCCGTGTCTCCTGCATTGACAGGCAGATTCTCTACCGCTGAGCCAGCAGGGAAGCCCTGCTTTCACTGTGGTTTAGTTGCTCAATCGTGTCAAGCTCTTTGTGACCTAATGGACTGTAGCTGCCCGGCTCCTCTGTCCGTGGGATTTCCCAGGCAAGAACACTGGAGCGGGTTGCCATTTAGAGGACTTCTAGTAGTAAAAGCTGTTAGCGCTGCCAGGCCTCCGTGTGCGTGGTGGCTCTGAAGCACAGCCACGCATGCTCTCCCACGTTTGTGTGTGTGGCAGGAACAGTCTCCACAAACACACCTGCATTCTCATTGCTTGCATCATGGGCTGCTCTTTATTGAAAAGGCAGGAACACGATAATCTGTTTCCAGAATAACAGCATACAACCATAGGCCATAAAACCTTTGGGAATTTTTGAGCTGTGCCAGTTTATAAAGGTCAGCCCAGGGTTTGACCTTCATCATTGAAAGTATTCCACCGGCTAATTTGTTAGTCACTTCGACATCTTATTTGTTTTTTTGGTGTCAGTTATTAGGCAAAAATTTGGCATAACCCCACTATTTAAACATTTTAACTTCAATTGTTGACTAAGAATTTTTTTTTTTTGAGTTCTGTTGCAACTTAAATTTTTCATACTGTGGTTTAGCAGTTCTTTGGTGTTAAGCATTTAAAGGGTAAGGTATCTTTTGAAATCCATGTTAGTGTTGATTGGTGCAGAGGTTAATTACCTTTGCTCTTGCTGTCCTGCTGATGTGAACAAAGGCTTAGAAGTTGTTACTCAACTTTGTCATTACTTATCAATATTTAAACACAAGTTGCTTCCTTCTTTTGTGTGTACTTTTCTATTTTTCCCCCTTTTCATATCTACCTATCTATATCTATCGACCTGTATCCATAGATGTAACTATTTACCCATACCTATATCGGAGAAGGCAATGGCACCCCACTCCAGTACTCTTGCCTGGAAAATCCCATGGATGGAGAAGCCTGGTGGGCTGCAGTCCATGGGGTTGCTAAGAGTCGGACACAACTGAGCGACTTCACTTTCACTTTTCACTTTCATGCACTGGAGAAGGAAATGGCAACCCACTCCAGTGTTCTTGCTTAGAGAATCCCAGGGATGGGGGAGCCTGGTGGGCTGCCGTCTCTGGGGTCGCACAGAGTCGGACATGACTGAAGCGACTTAGCAGCAGCAGCAGCAGCATAGGTGTATTTATATACCTGTATTAATTGGTGTATATCTATATGCTTGGATGTCCCTGGTGCTCAAACGGTAAAGAATCTCTCTGCAGTGTGGGAGACTTGGGTTCGATCCCTGGATTGAGAAGATCCCCTGGAGAAAGGAATGGCAACCCACTCCAGTATTTTTTTTTTTTTTTTCCCCACTCCAGTATTCTTGACTGGGAAATCCCATGGACAGAGGAGCCTAGTGGGCTACAGTCCATGGGGTTGCAAACAGTTGGACATGGTGAGCAACTAACACACACACACACACAGATCTATATACTTATATCTATATACATTTATATGTGTGTGATTTGCTTAGCCAAAAAAGAAAGCCCAACTATCTTTACATATCCGATGCCTTTATTTATGTACAGTTTATAAGTAGTGTGGAGGCATTTACTATTGCTACAAATTTCTTGTTGTATGAAAGTTTTGTGGCACCAAATTTTTCACTTGCTATATAAATTTCTTTGGCTATAAATAATAGGTATAAACACTCTTTATATTTATGCTGGGCAGCGTTTACTTTCTCTTAATATCTTCCCAAAGCCGTCTCCTCCTGGCGCTGTGTTGAGTCCATTTTTCCAGAGACTTGGCAGTTTAAGAGGCAGAAATGCTGTGAACTCTGCTTAAGGTGCCACAGGACTTGAACTTTTGTCTGTGCCTCATAGAATTCTGTTTGTGATGCTACTTGCTGGATTTGGCTTAGATTTTTGGAAAAAAAAAAAATTAGGACTTCCCTGGTGGCTCAGACGGTAAAGCGTCTTGCTTACAATGCGGGAGACCTGGGTTCGGTCCCTGGGTAGGGACGATCCTCTGGCGAAGGAAATGGCAACCCACTCCAGTACTCTTGCCTAGAAAATCCCACTGGACAGAGGAGCATGGTGGGTTACAGTCCACGGGGTCGCAAAGAGTCGGACACGACTGAGCGACTTCACTTTCACTTTTTGGAAAATTAGACTTCTGCCTCAGAAAGGCATTGGGGAAAACTGGCCTGGGCTTAGGTCTGGTGCTGCCTCCACGATCACCGTTTGTGAGCTCTTTCAGTGATGGTGTCACTTGTTGGAATTCAGGTGATTTGGAGTTAACGGTGATGTTTATTTCAAATATAAAATTATGTGTGTGCTCAGTTGTGTCTGACCCTGCGGCCCCATGACTGTAGCCCGCCAGGCTCCTCTGTCCATGGGAGGATTTTCCAGGCATGAATACTGGAGTGAGTTGCCATGTCCTTCTCCAGGGGATCTTCCGGGCCTAGGGATTGAACCCGTGTCTCTTGCCCCCTGGCAGATTCTTTACCAGTAGCACCCCCCGGGAAGTCCCTATCATAAAAGGCTTAAGGATGTAAGGCCCGAAACCCAACTATATTCACATAGCTGATGCGTAATTTATAGGAAGTCAAGAGGCTTCTGTTTCATTGCTGCTGTTTTTTGTGTGTGGCGTGGAAGGTTTTTTGCAGCAGACTTTTCAGTTGCTGTGATAGTTCAGAGAAGTTTGTGTGTGTGTGTGGTGTGAATTGCTTAACCAAAAAAAGAAAATAGGCAAGAAAGAAAAAAAAAAAAAAAGAATGGTCAGGATTCCGTGTAAGCCTTAGGCCTGCCAATAGGGACGCAGGCCTGAAGCGCGTCTGTGTTCTCTTCGTCTTAATTTCAGAGTTCAGTAGTATTGCTTCCATATACTGTAGTAAGAAGTCGTACATTTGGAAACCATCTGTTCCCACAAAGTAATTCAAAAATCGACTGAGATTGTTTACATGAATAGAAAGTCGGAGAACTGTGAGAATTTGGCTTCTCTTGCTTTTACTGTAAGCAAGTAGAAGTGAGATGCCTTTCTCAAAGTCAGAGAACTACTTTTTCCTATCTGGGTCCTTCACTGGCCATAAAGGAGGGATGCTGGGACCAAAAAAAAAAAAAAATTGGAGACAAGCAGAGTTTGGTTTGCATCATAGAAACGTTTTAATTTGGGGTTGCTGAGAAATTATTGCTCCTGTGTTCATAGGCGAGTGATACTGAGCCAGGTTAATTTATGGTACCTGGAACCCTTCCAGGATGTTGCAGGGTCAGGCTTTATGATTTTGGAAGTCTTCTTTGATACTTGCTGTCTTCCTTCTGCTGTGCTACCTCAGTCTCTTTGCTGGAGGGGCCCTAAGACCTTGTGACTCGAAACACAGTCCGTATCTCTCTGGCCCAGTGACCCTTGAGGTTCCCCTTCACTGTTCTCCCCAGAGGGGCAGAGGGATGCCCCGTCTTGGTTTTCTTAATCCTCTGGCTTCTCCTGTGGTCTTGCTTTTGACAGCTAACCTCTGCAGCTCTGGCCGTGGAGTTTTGCCACCCAAGGTATTCCTCTGATGTTCCTTTTTTTTTTTCTTTTTAAATTCTGTGTATTTATTTTATTGGAGTATAACTGCTTCACAATGTTGTGCTGGTTTCTGCGGTACCACAGTGTGGATCAGGTCTGTGGATGCATGTGCCCCCTGCCCCTTGAGCCTCCCTCCCACCCCCATGCCACCCCTCTGTGTCCTCATTGCCGCATTTTCTCTCTGCAGGCAGCCACGATGTGTTCAAAGATAGCATCTCCCCTTGCAGACTGCCTGACTTGGCCTTCCTTCCCGTTGCCCACATTTCCCTTCTCCAGGTCATTTCCCTCGCCTCACCCCTCCCCCTGCCCACCTTCTGCCCTGGAAAAGCGTGAAAGTGAAGTCGCTCAGTTGTGTCTGACTTTTTGCGATCCCACCGATTGTAGCTTACCAGGCTTCCCCATCCACGGGATTTTCCAGGCAGGAGTACTGGAGTGGGTTGCCATTGCCTTCTCCAGGAGATCTTCCCAACCTAGGGATCGAACCCAGGTCTGCCGCACTGCAGGCAGACGCTTTACTGCCTGGGCCATCAGGGAAGCCCTCCTGCCCTGGACGGGTCTGCTTAACCCCGCTCCCATTCTGGCTAGTCCCCAGCCTCCTCAAGGCAGGGGGCTCCCAGGCAGCCCTTCCGTGCAGATCTGAGCACAGAATCGGGCGCAGCTTTAAGACACTTGGCATTATTTCCTTATGGTGCTTCTTTGTTAATCACTGCCTTCCTCTCTGGTGCTTTCCCCATGCTTAAACTCTTTCCTCCTTGGCTGGCCTGTGAGGTCTGGCCCGGCAGGGATTTTCCCTTAGTTTTGTGTGCGCCCTCCATGCGAGGGACAGAGAGTGCCAGATTGATATCAGTGTGCTGTTCCTCTCCTCTTTGCTACTCGCAGCCGTCTCTTAGTCCTTGCACTTTCAGTCCGTCATCTTGGATCTGCCACGACGCACGGTTTGCTGATCTGATGCCGTTTTCTTGGTCCTCACCGTTTTCTTTTTTTTTTTCTTCACACCGCATCTTTTTGCTTCTCAGCCATCGCCCCACTCTACTAGTTGGCTCAGGCTGCCGTAACAAAATACCTCAGGCTGGGTGTCTTAAAAGAGATTTATTTCCTCACTGTTCTAGGGGCTGAGAGTCCAAAGTCAAGGTGTCGGCGGGGCTGGTTTCTCCCGAGGCATCTCTCCTTGGCTTATTGGTGGCCAGCCTGCCCCCGTGTTCCTGTCGCCTTTCCTCTGGCCTTGAGGGTCCCTGCTGTCTCCTTGTGGGTCCGTATTTCCTCTTCTTAGGAAGACACCGGTCACACTGAATTAGTGCCCGCCCGTAACCCACTCGTGTAACCTTATGAGTGGTTATACAACTGGAGAGGCCTGATCTCCAAATAGATCATGTTCTGAGGGACTGGGGCTTCGATGCACGAATCTAGGGGAACACGCTTCAGCCCAGCACACACTCCTCCGGGCCTGGATAAAGTGACTGTGCTGTGTAAGCTTGCCCTCCCAGGAGGCCTGGGCCAGGCCTGTCTTATTCCCCACAGTAAATGTTTCTGAGTACCTGATGTGCTGTAAAAGGAAGGGGCCACTTAAAAATGGGTGACTCTGACAAAAGTCTGGGTCCCCCTATCTCCCCACCACCTTGCTCACATTTAGAATCTTTTTGGTGGTTGGTGGGTCCCTAGAATTATTCTTTTTCAACAGGTAAGATTACTTTCTTCAGCATTTGCCAAGTGTTTGATAAGCCAGATTACATCCAGAGGTTGAGTTGTCATGATTTCTGAGAGGGACAGGTGGGAGTTTTATTGTATCAAATGTTGCTTGAAGCTAACAGCTGAAGTGAAAGTAAACAGGTTTTGAGCACCTAGCAAGGGTAGCAGCTGTGGATGATTAAAAAAAAANAAAAAAAAAAAAAAAAAATTGGAGACAAGCAGAGTTTGGTTTGCATCATAGAAACGTTTTAATTTGGGGTTGCTGAGAAATTATTGCTCCTGTGTTCATAGGCGAGTGATACTGAGCCAGGTTAATTTATGGTACCTGGAACCCTTCCAGGATGTTGCAGGGTCAGGCTTTATGATTTTGGAAGTCTTCTTTGATACTTGCTGTCTTCCTTCTGCTGTGCTACCTCAGTCTCTTTGCTGGAGGGGCCCTAAGACCTTGTGACTCGAAACACAGTCCGTATCTCTCTGGCCCAGTGACCCTTGAGGTTCCCCTTCACTGTTCTCCCCAGAGGGGCAGAGGGATGCCCCGTCTTGGTTTTCTTAATCCTCTGGCTTCTCCTGTGGTCTTGCTTTTGACAGCTAACCTCTGCAGCTCTGGCCGTGGAGTTTTGCCACCCAAGGTATTCCTCTGATGTTCCTTTTTTTTTTTCTTTTTAAATTCTGTGTATTTATTTTATTGGAGTATAACTGCTTCACAATGTTGTGCTGGTTTCTGCGGTACCACAGTGTGGATCAGGTCTGTGGATGCATGTGCCCCCTGCCCCTTGAGCCTCCCTCCCACCCCCATGCCACCCCTCTGTGTCCTCATTGCCGCATTTTCTCTCTGCAGGCAGCCACGATGTGTTCAAAGATAGCATCTCCCCTTGCAGACTGCCTGACTTGGCCTTCCTTCCCGTTGCCCACATTTCCCTTCTCCAGGTCATTTCCCTCGCCTCACCCCTCCCCCTGCTCACCTTCTGCCCTGGAAAAGCGTGAAAGTGAAGTCGCTCAGTTGTGTCTGACTTTTTGCGATCCCACCGATTGTAGCTTACCAGGCTTCCCCATCCACGGGATTTTCCAGGCAGGAGTACTGGAGTGGGTTGCCATTGCCTTCTCCAGGAGATCTTCCCAACCTAGGGATCGAACCCAGGTCTGCCGCACTGCAGGCAGACGCTTTACTGCCTGGGCCATCAGGGAAGCCCTCCTGCCCTGGACGGGTCTGCTTAACCCCGCTCCCATTCTGGCTAGTCCCCAGCCTCCTCAAGGCAGGGGGCTCCCAGGCAGCCCTTCCGTGCAGATCTGAGCACAGAATCGGGCGCAGCTTTAAGACACTTGGCATTATTTCCTTATGGTGCTTCTTTGTTAATCACTGCCTTCCTCTCTGGTGCTTTCCCCATGCTTAAACTCTTTCCTCCTTGGCTGGCCTGTGAGGTCTGGCCCGGCAGGGATTTTCCCTTAGTTTTGTGTGCGCCCTCCATGCGAGGGACAGAGAGTGCCAGATTGATATCAGTGTGCTGTTCCTCTCCTCTTTGCTACTCGCAGCCGTCTCTTAGTCCTTGCACTTTCAGTCCATCATCTTGGATCTGCCACGACGCACGGTTTGCTGATCTGATGCCGTTTTCTTGGTCCTCACCGTTTTCTTTTTTTTTTTCTTCACACCGCATCTTTTTGCTTCTCAGCCATCGCCCCACTCTACTAGTTGGCTCAGGCTGCCGTAACAAAATACCTCAGGCTGGGTGTCTTAAAAGAGATTTATTTCCTCACTGTTCTAGGGGCTGAGAGTCCAAAGTCAAGGTGTCGGCGGGGCTGGTTTCTCCCGAGGCATCTCTCCTTGGCTTATTGGTGGCCAGCCTGCCCCNCGCCCCACTCTACTAGTTGGCTCAGGCTGCCGTAACAAAATACCTCAGGCTGGGTGTCTTAAAAGAGATTTATTTCCTCACTGTTCTAGGGGCTGAGAGTCCAAAGTCAAGGTGTCGGCGGGGCTGGTTTCTCCCGAGGCATCTCTCCTTGGCTTATTGGTGGCCAGCCTGCCCCCGTGTTCCTGTCGCCTTTCCTCTGGCCTTGAGGGTCCCTGCTGTCTCCTTGTGGGTCCGTATTTCCTCTTCTTAGGAAGACACCGGTCACACTGAATTAGTGCCCGCCCGTAACCCACTCGTGTAACCTTATGAGTGGTTATACAACTGGAGAGGCCTGATCTCCAAATAGATCATGTTCTGAGGGACTGGGGCTTCGATGCACGAATCTAGGGGAACACGCTTCAGCCCAGCACACACTCCTCCGGGCCTGGATAAAGTGACTGTGCTGTGTAAGCTTGCCCTCCCAGGAGGCCTGGGCCAGGCCTGTCTTATTCCCCACAGTAAATGTTTCTGAGTACCTGATGTGCTGTAAAAGGAAGGGGCCACTTAAAAATGGTTGACTCTGACAAAAGTCTGGGTCCCCCTATCTCCCCACCACCTTGCTCACATTTAGAATCTTTTTGGTGGTTGGTGGGTCCCTAGAATTATTCTTTTTCAACAGGTAAGATTACTTTCTTCAGCATTTGCCAAGTGTTTGATAAGCCAGATTACATCCAGAGGTTGAGTTGTCATGATTTCTGAGAGGGACAGGTGGGAGTTTTATTGTATCAAATGTTGCTTGAAGCTAACAGCTGAAGTGAAAGTAAACAGGTTTTGAGCACCTAGCAAGGGTAGCAGCTGTGGATGATTAAAAAAAAAATAGAGATACAGTTGTCCGCAGAGATTTTGCAGAATTGGATAAGGACTAAAGGAACGTATTTGCAAGCACTGTCGCTCTTTGGTTGCTGATGTGTCTGATTCTTTTGCGACCCAGGGGACTGCAGCCCACCAGGCTCCTCTGTCCATGGGACTTTCCAGGCAAGAGTACTGGAGTGGCTTGGCATTTCTTTCTCCAGGGGATCTTCCTGGCTCAGGGATCCAACTCGAGTCTCCTGAATTGCAGGTGGATTCTTTACCACTGAGCCATCTGGGAAGCCCCGAAAGTACTGTAGTCTCAGTAACTTAAGTGTCATTTTCAGAAAAAGCCTTTTAGTCCTTAGCCTAAGGGATTGTCTTCCCCGTTGTGTAGCTTAGAGGTTAAAAATCAGCTCTCTTGAGCCTCAAAGACCAGGGTCCAAATCTTGGTATTGTCGATTATTAACTGTGTCACTCAGATAACTTAAACCAGGAGTACCAGTTTCCTGTGAACTGATGTCTTACCTATAAAATGGGAACAATGGATACTGAATCCTGTTGTGAAGACAATGGTTATAACAACGATGGCAACATTATCAAGAGCTTTCCTGTGCCAGGCATTGTTCCATGTCCTTTATAGGTAAACAGATATATTAAATATATGTCATATATACATTTCCTCATTTAGTTCTTGCTGAGTGTTCTGTTTTAACTGTAGCAGGAGTTCAATGTCTCCTTACCTTCCCAGCTGCCAGCTGAGTTCCACCCAACTTCTGATATCCAGTTGAAATCCACCTGCCTCTGAAATGCCTTTCTTGACCACTGTAGCCTGAAGAGGGAGTTTCTAGATAACTAGAAATCACCCCTTCACATCTCCCCCTCATTAAATAGCTGAGGCCACTGAGGCTCAGAGAGCTTAAGCCACTTGCTCAAGGTCACACAGCAGGGTGGTGGGCACCTCCCAGCCAGGAAGCTGCCTCCCTCCTTAGACTTCTCAGATCAGCCCCACCCAGACCATCCAGGAGGAAGGACCCTAAAAGGAAAAAAAAAATACTGTGAAACCTTTAATAACACGTGGTCCAAAGCTGGGGAGAGTAAGATAAGAAACAAAGCGTGGTTACAGATTAAACGTGTTAGTTCAGGATTTTACAGCATGTGGTTTGGAGGACATGCTTGGGCTCCATGTAAATTGGATCCCAAAGTACTGACAGACGCTTGGGGCAGTCCTGCCCAGACTCAGGCCTGGAGGTCCGCAGCCGCCTGTCAGAGCAGGACTTTTCTCAGCACTTGGAATCCATTTTCCTGTGGAAATAGTGGTTTGGTTCCCTGGCCGACTCTCCCTTTAACCCTGGCAGAGCTGGGCCTTTGTGTTCACCCTGTTTCTTTGGAAAAAATGCAGACTCCCTTCTGACAGGGAATTCTGCATCAGGATGTGAAACTCTTGCCTCTTGGCAATTGCTCTGAAATGGCAATTTCAGAGCAACGTGATTGCTCTCTTCCCTGAGGCTGTTCTGACCCAGTGTCAGAAAGCCCACCTCCCTCCCAGGCCCCTTGGTCAGTGGGCCCAGCAGACCGGGTGTCCCTTCCACCCGGTGCGGGGAGCCAGCTGTTGTGCTGTACACGCGTACTCAGTCATGTCCCACTCTTTGCGACCCTGTGAATCGTAGCCCCCCCCGGGTTCCTCTGTCCATGAAATTTCCCAGGCAAGAATACTGGAGCGAGTTGTCATTTCCTTCTCCAGGATATCTTCCTGACTCAAAGATCGAACCCGCATCTCATGTGTCTCCTACACAGGTAGATGGATTCTTTACCCCTGAGCAACCCGGGAACCTCAGGTGGGCACAAGTCGGGTCAGCTCTGGAGCTCAGTGAGACATCCAGACCTGAGACGAGTTGGTCTGGGAAATGCCCCGTGCTGGAGATGGGCAGGGATGGAAACGCTTCTCTGCCTAGTTGGTGTATTTTTTACATATTATTCCCCCAAATTATTAATTTTAGAATTTGAAGCAAATTACTGAGTCTTGCTGACCTTCAGGTGGGTAATTTGTTTTGTTTTAATATGTATTTATCTGGGTGGGTAGGGTCTTAGTTGCGCCATGCAGGATCTTTAGTTGTGGCGTGTGGGGTCTAGTTTCCCGACTAAGAATCGAACCCGGGCCCCTGGCACTGGGAGTGTGGAGTCTTAGCCACTGGACGACCAGGCAAGTTCCCAGGTTTGTAATTTGTTGATGGTGAGAATACTCTTTTCCAGATGCTCAACATCACTCATTATCAGAGACATGCAAATCAAAACCACAATGAGGTACCATCTCATGCCGGTCAGAATGGCTGCTATCAAAGTCTATAAACAATAAATGCTGGAGAGGGTGTGGAGAAAAGGGAACGATTTTACACGGTTGGTGGGAGTGCAAACTAGTACAGCCACTATGGAGAACAGTGTGGAGATTCCTTAAAAAACTGGAAATAGAACTGCCTTATGACCCAGCAATCCCACTGCTGGGCACACACACCAAGGAAACCAGAATTGAAAGAGACACATGTACCCCAGTGTTCATTGCAACACTGTTTACAATAGGTTGGAAGCAACCTAGATGTCCATCTGCACATGAATGAATGAGAAAGTTGTGGTACATATACACAATGGAATATTACTCAGCTATTAAAGAGAATGCATTTGAATCAGTTTTAATGAGGTGGACAAAACTGGAGTCTATTATGCAGAGTGAAGTTAGTCAGAAAGAAAAACACCAATACAGTATATTAACACATTTATATGGAATTTAGAAGGATGGTAATGATGACCCTATATGCGAGGCAGCAGAAGAGACACAGATATAAAGAACAGACTTTTGGATTCTGTGGGACAAGGCAAGGGTGGGATGATTTGAGAGAACAGCGTTGAAACATGTATATTACCATATGTGAAATAGATCACCAATCCGAGTTCAATGCATGAAACAGGGGGACAACCCAGGGGGATGGGATGGGGAGGGAGGTGAGTGGGGGGTTCAGGATGGGGAACACATGTACAGCCATGGCTGGTTCATGTCAATGTATGGCAGAAACCACCACAGTATTGTAAAGTAATTAGCCTCCAGTTAAACTAAATGAATTAATTAAAAAAATACTCTTTTCCCCTCAGGGCTGTTGCGAGGAGGTGAGATACAGTACCCAGAGCAGAATTTGGGTTTGGCTTAAGTGAGTGATCAGTAGATGTCACTTGCTTTTCTGGATTCCCAAGGGTTGACGTCTCATAGTTTGTCTTCACTAAGATAAATAACTGGGTGTCATCGGCCTGTCATTGGCTAAGGGCGCACATGGCTGGCTCTCAGTCCTGGTTTCACAAGAACACAGCTAGTGCTTAACTTCCCTGAGCCTCAGTTTCCTTGTCTTGCAATGAGGGATCATAATCCTAGGATTATTGTGCAGAGAAAATGAATGAAGAGACTAGAGATCTCTTCAGGAAAATTAGAGATACCAAGGGAACATTTCATGCAAAGATGGGCTCAATAAAGGACAGAAATGGTATGGACCTAACAGAAGCAGAAGATATTAAGAAGAGGTGGCAAGAATACACAGAAGAACTGTACAAAAAAGATCTTCACGACCTGGATAATCATGATGGTGTGATCACTCATCTAGAGCCAGACATGCTGGAATGGGAAGTTAAGTGGGCCTTAGAAAGCATCACTAGGAACAAAGCTAGTGGAGGTGATGGAATTCCAGTTGAGCTCTTTCAAATCCTGAACGATGATGCTGTGAAAGTGCTTCACTCAATATGCCAGCAAATTGGGAAAACTCAGCAGTGGCCACAGGACTGGAAAAGGTCAGTTTTCATTCCAATCCCAAAGAAAGGCAATGCCAAAGAATGCTCAAACTACCGCACAATTGCACTCATCTCACATGCTAGTAAAGTGATGCTTAAAATTCTCCAAGCCAGGCTTCAGCAATACGTGAACCATGAACTTCCAGATGTTCAAGCTGGTTTTAGAAAAGGCAGAGGAACCAGAGATCAAATTGCCAACATCCGCTGGATCATGGAAAACGCAAGAGAGTTCCAGAAAAACATCTATTTCTGCTTTATTGATTATACCAAAGCCTTTGACTGTGTGGATCACAATAAACTGTGGAAAATTCTGAAAGAGATGGGAATACCAGACCACTTGACTTGCCTCTTGAGAAATCTGTATGCAGGTCAGGAAGCAACAGTTAGAACTG
>SJYX01003886.1:669855-691281 GCA_006410675.1 Oreotragus oreotragus | reverse complement strand
TCTTGTCAATTTTTAAGAGGTTTACTGTTTTTTTTTTTTTTTTTTTTTTTAGGGGGGATCCTAAAATATATATAAAATTGTCTGTTTTGGTTACTTCTTTCAGTATCTTATATTTATGAGCTCCTGTATGTAGGAAATTAGTTTTTTTCCCATTGTTGGATAGCAATTTAGTTACTAGGCCAACCAAGAACCTCGAAGGGAAGAAGGGATTGTTTTCTTCTCCTACACTGCGCTCTATTGTAGTGTCACTACATATTTAGAGCTGGAGCTATGGATCCGTAGACGAGAGTTTGCAATGAGAATCAAGCCCAGAGCATTTTGATAGGTAGTCCCTGGGGTGACTCAGAGACTGATGTGTCAGATTCCACTCCAGACTGTCGTCTCCCATTAAAACGAGTGGATACAGAGGATCCAGGTGGATGGCTGGGGAGTTCTAGTCCTGATACTCACCAGTTTCCAGTGGCCAATTATTAGCTCCATTTCTAAGAACTGTGCTTTCTAGCAAGCACTAATACTCATTAAAAAAAAAATCCTCTGACATTTCTATTATTTAAAAATTTAAGTACACCTTCAGATTTTTGGCTTAGTTATGAAATTTTGTTAGACTTTATAGTCCATAACTTAATTGAACAGCCTGTTTAAAATTTACTTGATTTTATTCCCTCCAGTGAGAAATGAATGAATAGTCATTGAGTGAGTCATCAAGTAATATACTTTCTAGAGTGTTCCCTCTACAGTAGGAGTACTTATATTCTCAATTTTTTTAAAAAAATAACAATCATTGAGTTGATTTCTAAACATGCATTTTATTTTGTAATGAAGATCCTTCAATGCATTAATTAGTTGCTTTTATAATCTTATAAATGAAATAACACAGCACCCCATTTTGACTAAAATGGCAGCATAGCTTATGGCTAAATAACCAAAAATTTTTGTTAATGCAAATCAGTCTAATTCAAAGGAATCTGATTGTGCAATTGAAGGCAAACAGATCTTCCTTTGTTCAGTTCCCTTAGAAGGTGAGGATAATAATCTCTGCATGCAATTTAAGGCAATTATGTGTAGTTTTCAGTCTTTAGAAAGCCTGGATAAATCAAAGTTAATTTTATTTGTACCAGTCCTTCCAGTGGCTATCTGCTAGTAATAAACTTTCCGCCGTGGTTTTTTCAGGTATTTGCAATGAAGGCTTTCTCGCGTCTGTGCGGTACTTTGAAGGGCACTATGCCGTAACTTTATGTGTGCTAATGTGCCAAAGTCCGATCTATTTTATGAAATTCACTTGGCAGCTGTGAAGACTTGCTGTTGCTCCCCTCGCCCCGCTAACCCCTAAAGCCCTTGGAATCAGTATGTTAATGAAGACTTGATTTCTCAATATGAGGTTTACACAGTGGGAGTCCCAAGGTAATGTGCCTTGGCAGTGCCCTTAATGTCTGCCTTTTTTGAGAGTGAATGACAAAGGCAGGCTAGCCCAGCTCAGGGTCTTCACCATCAGGCTGCCAGGGTCTTTCTAAGGTGGGTTCGTGTTGTCAGTGTGCACACCCTCTGGTCTCAGTGGCCTCAGGGGTTCTCTTGCTGCTAAGTCACTTCAGTCGTGTCCGACTCTGTGTGACCCCATAGACGGCAGCCCACCAGGCTCCCCCATCCCTGGGATTCTCCAGGCAAGAATACTGGAGTGGGTTGCCATTTCCTTCTCCAGTGCATGAAAGTGAAAAGTGAAAGTGAAGTCGCTCAGTCTGTCCGACTGTTAACGACCCCATGGACTGCAGCCCACCAGGCTCCTCCGTCCATTGGATTTTCCAGGCAGGAGTACTGGGGTGGGGTGCCATTGCCTTCCCCGCAGGGGTTCTCTTAGAACCCTCCTTTTCTCTCCCAGCCAGGTCTCCTTGTTTGTGATCTCTTAACACAGTTGGGTTGCATAAGCCCCATCACCTTTTTTTATTTTAATTGAATGAAAGATTCTTTAAATTCTGTAGTGCTTTACACTTTTCAAAAGTTTTATACCCATGACTTCATGTAATTCCATAATAACCCTTTTCTTCTCTACCCCTATATTCCCTCTCCCCAGTGGGACTCTGCTTCTTTTTTGTTTTATTTACTAGTTTGTTCTATTTTTTAGATTCTCCATGTGATATCATAGAGTGTTTGTCTTGCTCTGACTTACTTCACTTAGCATAATGCCCTTTGAGTCCATCCGTTTTGCTGCAGATGGCAAAATTCCATTCTTTTCTATGGCTGAGTAGCCTGTTGGCGATTTCCCTGGTGACGCAGTGGTAAAGAATCCTCCTGCCAATGAAGGAGACTCTAGTTTGATTCCTGGCTTGGGAAGATGCCCCAGGGAAGGCAATGGCAACCCACTCCAGTATTCTCGCCTGGGAAATCCCCTGGACAGAGGAGCCTGGTGGGCCACGGTCCATGGTATCACAGAGTCAGATGTGACTTAGCCACTAAACAACGACCGTATTCTGTTGTGTATATATACAGCGCATCTTCTTCATCCTTTCATCCACTGATGGACACTTAGGTTGCTTCCATGCTTCGGCAGTTGTAAATAATGCCACTATTATTTACATCGGGAACCCCATCACCTTAGGACAAAAGACTTCAGCTTTCAAACATATCACTTTGTATGGTTCTGTGCAACACTCATTTCTCAAGAGAGCCTTAGGTCACTGTGGACATCACAAGAGGTGCTCTTAGGGAACACTCCTAAGTATCCTATAGACCAGGTTTTCTGGGGTCCGTCTGGTTGATACCATTTGCGCTGGCTCAATGCATAATGACTGCTAAGTCACTTCACTCTTGTCGGAATCTGCGGCCCTATGGACTGTAGCCCCCCAGCCTCCTCTGTCCATGGGATTCTCCAGGCATGAATACTGGAGTGGGTTGCCATGCCCTTCTCCAGGGGATCTTCCCAACCCAGGGATCGAACCCCACGTCTCTTACATCTCCTTCATTGGCAGGTGGGCTCTTCACTACTAGCGTCACCTGGGAAGCCCCTTAATGTATAAAGCACCTCCTTATAATGCATCCTGATTTGGATGATAAATTATGTGATCATGTTACTCATGGAACCATAGGCACCGTGTTTTAAGATAAACTGAAATGGAGATGAGTTAAGTGACTTGCCCAGGCCCTCTGGTCACTGAGTTCAGTCAGGTTTGGGGTCTGAGTGGTTTTTTCTGGTCATCTCCATCCCCTGCCTAGACTGCTGCCCTTTGATGGAATGACAATGCTTAGCTGGTTTCTCTTCTTTTTTTTTTAAAATGTGAGCCATTAAAAAAAAAAGTCTTTCTTGAATGTGTTACATAATTGCCTTCGCTGTTTATGGTTTTTGGTTTTTTGACCATGAGGCACGTGAGATCCCAGCTCTCTGAACAGGGATCAAACCCTCACCTTCGAATTGCAATGCCAAGTCCCAACCACTGGACCACCAGGGAAGTCCCTGATTTCTCTTTTTAACTTTCACACCAAGGAACCCTCACAGGAAGGTTCTTGGCATTTGTCGTTAACTTTAGTGGGCAGATACACCACTCATTTTAAAATCATGAAATATAGCATACATAGAAGAGTCTATACAAAGTGTAAGCATGGCTTCAATGATGATAGTGAAATTGTCTTAGGGACAGCAGCAGGTAGGAAGCTGGGACTGGGGTGGGGACGTGATGACCTGGGGAGGTACATGGGCTGATGCAAACAGTTTCTGTCTTGAGTTAGCGGTGAATGCACAGGTAAAGTATGCATTTGTCAGAACTCATCACACTCTACACATAAAAAGGTTGCGTTTTGTTATGCACTAATTGTACCTCAGTAAGGAGAAGGAAATGGCAACCCACTCCAGTGTTCTTGCCTGGAGAATTCCAGGGATGGGGGAGCCTGGTTGGGCTGCCGTCTTTGGGATCGCACAGAGTTGGACATGACTGAATTGACTTAGCAGCAGCAGCAGCAACAAAGTAGACTAAAAATGCTTTTGTGTACTCTTATCCAACTTGAGAAGTAGAACAACCAATTCCTCTTTGGCTCTCTGCTTGCTGCACTATCCCTGAATAATAAGCTGTTTCTTTATTTTTTTTTTAACTTTTCAACATTTTTACTTTTTTTTTTTAAGTGGAACATTTTTAAGTCTTTAATGGGCTTCCCTTGTGGCTCAGCTGGGAAAGTATCTGCCTGCAATGTGGGAGACCTGTATTCAATCCCTGGGTTGGGAAGATCCCCTGGAGAAGGGAAAGGCTACCCACTCCAGTATTCTGGCCTGGAGAATTCCATAAGCTGTATAGTCCATGGGGTTGCAAAGAGTCTGACATGACTGGTTAACTTTCACTTGCACTTTCATTGAATTTGTTACAGCGTTGTTTCTGTTTTATGTTTTGGTTTTTTGGCCAAGAGGCATGTGGGATCTTAGCTTCCCGACCAGGGATCGATCTTGCACCCCCTGCACTGGAAGGCAAAGCCTTAACCACTGGGCCACCAAGGCAGTCCCAATAAGCCGTTTTAAAACACAGAATAACTGGAGCTTTATGGCTGAATTCTTGCCTACTATCTGAAGACTGATGTTTCTCTGTTCTTTGACCTTCATTTTCTTTATTTTGAAACAGCTTATTGACTGTCTATGTGCTGTGCTGTGCTTAGTCGCTCAGTTGTGTCTGACTTTTTGCGACCCCATGGACTGTAGCTCACCAGGCTCCTCTGTTCATGGAATTCTCCAGACAAGAATACTGGAGTGGGTAGCCTATCCCTTTTCCAGGGAATCTTCTTGACTCAGGAATAGAACCAGGGTCTCTTGCATTGCAGGCAGATTCTTTACCGTCTGAGCCACCAGGGAAGCCCAAGAATACTGGAGTGGGCAGCCTGTCCCTTCTCCAGGGGAACTTCTCCACTCTCCTGCATTGCAGGTGGATTCTTTACCAGCTGAGCTACTAGGGAAGCCCAACTGTCCACGTAGTCACACTAAATCAAATATTCTAATTCTCTTTATGAGTGGCATTTTAGTTTATTGATAGAAAAAACTGAGACTGAGCCGACCTTCCGGGCATCCCTGGGATGGCGCTGGCTGACGATCTCCAGGGTCGAAGAGCATTGCTGTGCCCCTGTTGGGTGCCAGACACCCTGCAGACCTGATCGCATTCTTCCCCTCGGCCATTCTTCCCCTCGGCTGGCCTTCGGGAAAGGTGTTTACTTTGCATTTTGTGGAGCCCAGATACCAAGACCCAGAGATGCACAGCAGCTTGCCCAGGGTTCCAGAAGCCAGGGTGTAACCCGTCCACCAGGCTCTAAAAGTGTTTGCCATTCCCACCACGCACACTATCATGAGAAAGAACTGCCCTTTGCTGGGGAAAGCGGAGCCTTTTGGTGGGTTCCTTGCTTGTCCCCTGGAGCCTAGGACCCTGTGATGAGGTATCGCCTGCAGCCTTCCTTTGTGACAGCCCTGAGCCAGCTTGCTCCCCACTCCGCCTGCTTCGAGGCTCTCTCCCTGCAGAGCTCCCATGTCGCCTGCCTCTGGGACCCAGCGTGCCCCTCCTTACCCACCGGGTTTCCCCTCACCCTCCTCACCGGTCTTTGTGGCTTCAGCTGCCTCTGTCTCAGTCCCCATATGTTCCAGGTTTAGCACCTCTATTTTGCCTTTGATCTTGTCTTCCCTTTACTCCTGGAGAAAGAAATGGCAACCCACTCCAGTATTCTTGCCCAGAGAAACCCATGGACAGAGGAGCCTGGCGGGCTACAGTCCATGGGGTTGCAAAGAGTCGGACATGATTGATTGACTGTCACTCACGCCCTCCCTTTTCTCTCTGCATGTGCCAAACAAAACACAACAGAAAACAGAACAATCAAAAAACCAGACTCCGGATTTCCAGTCCCTGTCAGTCATCCCACAGTCTTAACACCTGCCTCTTCTGTGATGTCCCCAACCACCGCCTCCCTCTCCCCACTCACTCCTGGCTTTTCTGTACTTTAGGCTTTTGGTACAAGTGATTGAATTGATCCTTAATTGTTCTTTAACTTCATGTCCTTTCTCCCCAGTTATTGATAACAACAAGAAGAATGATAATAGCTTTTTTTTTTTTGAGTCAGGTATTGTATTAAGTGTTTCTCTTATTTAATCCACCAAGTAATCTTAGGATGTAAGTACATGCATTCTCCCTGTTTCACAGATTAGAAAATGGAGGCTCAGAAGAAATAGCCACCCATAGCTACTAAGTGGAGAAAAGTGGAAAAAAAAAAAAAGATTACTTGTCGTGTCTGACTCCTTGTGACCCCATGGACTGTAGTCCACCAGGCTCCTCTGTCCATAGAATTTCCCAGAATACTGGTGTGGGTAGCCTTTTCCTTCTCCAGGGGATCTGCCAGACCCAGGGATCGAACATGAGTCTCCTGCATTACAGGCTGATTCTTTACCATCAGAGCCACTAGGGAAGCCCAGAAACTGGGATTCAAATCCAGTTTGACTGGTGTGGTGTCATCTTACCCTTTGTGACCCCTCGAAAATCCCCTGATGAGCATAGAAAAGAGAAAAAATGGAGGACTCTTCTTGTGCCTCTAGTATGGCATGTCCTAGGGGTGGCTTACTGTATTTTTCTCATGCTAAAAATGAGATATTGTGGTCTCCAAAACTGAGACTCAGTTTAAATAATTTCCTCAAGGTCAAAGAGCTAATAAGTGAGACATCAAAATTAAAGCCGGTCTTTGGTCCCCTAGAAATACCACCTCTGTGCATGATGAGCTCCTACTGTATGTCCCGTTTTTTAGTCTCTGCAGGATGTTAGTGAAAGTGTTTGATTAGATTGATTGACCAAAAGCAGCGTTTCCTTTTATTCTGTTAGAAGGGAGCATGTGAGAAATAGTCCACTGGGGAAGAGTAGAACCTGCAAGGAATGTTAGTTTTAGAGAAGTGACAGTGTAATAACAAAGGTGAGGTGGAAGAGCTTCTCAAATGGCAGGGTGCAACTGTAGAATTTTGTTTATCTCGAGAGACTGATTTTAAACCTTCCTGAATTTTACCCTAGTGGAGCAGGGTTGTCTGAAATTAAAGGACGGGAGAGAATGATTTCGTATTTCTGTTTTTTTCTTTTTGAAAAACAGGTTTATTTGAGCTGTAACTCACATTCCATACAATTCCACTCGTTTAAAGAGTGTAATCAGTGGTATTTGACATATTCAGAGTTGTGAAGCCACAAGCACGATTTTCGAATATCTTCGTCACCCCTGAAGAAACCTTGTCTCCACTAGCAGTCACTCCCCGTTCCTCCCAAGTCCGTCCCCACCAGCCCGAGGCAACCCACCAGTAGTCTGTGATAGTGACTTTCGCCTCTTCTGGACATTTCATAAAATGGAGTCATACAATACGTGTTCTTTTGCAACTGACTTCTTGCAGCGAGCGTCACGTTTTCGAGGTCATCCGTGCTGTCGCACGAATCCGTGCATCATGCCTTTTTATTGGGGAATAATCTATTATGTGCATAAACCACGCGGATAACAGTCTTCACCTGATGGACACTTCGCTCGTTTCCCACTTCTTGCTATTGTAACACTGCTGTGATGAGTTGTGCACGAGGTTTTGTCCGGAAGATCCTGTGTTGTTAGCTTTCCCTAATCAGCTGACTTCCTGCCCCTCTCAAGTACAGAATTAAACGCTGGTGGCCAGTTACCCTGGTTTCTTTCACTGGTAGATTCGAAGACTTTTGACATTCTCCCTAGAACTCACCTTTCAAATTAATTAACAATTAAAAAACTAAACAAGAAAGGATCCATTTATGTTCTAAAAATATGTTACAGTATGTTAGAATTTTGTTGCTCAAAACAGGCATCCTCTGACTACCCAGTACGTCTGGTGGTTCGTTCTTGTTTGCTTGGGGCTTCCCGGGTGGCTCAGATGGCAAAGAATCTGCCTGCAATGTGGGAGGCCTGGGTTCGGTCCCTGGGTTGGGAAGATCCCCTTCAGAGGGGATGACTAAAGCTCTTTGGTTCTTGGTATTAGTATAAGTAACCCGGTGTGCAGAGGACAGGTCTGCAGCCGATGTAGCTCCTGGGTCTTGAAGTTTGTCCTCCACGTTTGTTTTTCTCAGCAGTGTTTCTGCTCTCTGCTGCCTGCGCTGCCTGCCAAGGGCACAGTTGATGGTGGTATTCGCAGAGATGTGTGTCAGCGTGAGGGTCAGAGGAGACTCAAGTGTGGACTCTTGAGCGATGGGCACCCCGTCTGCTCTGCACACATGGCCCTTTGTAGTCTCAGTAACTGGAGAAATGCCGGCTGTGTCGCTGGGTTTTCTCCCAGCCTGCTAGGGGTGGCATCTTCCAGGGCTGGATGTGAGCTTCTTAGCATTCTATGTGGTGGGCGAGCTCTTCATAAGGAACCGCCGAGGGCTCACGTCACCATGCCTTTGTCAGTGGTTGCCATCTCTTGCGTGCTGTGACCATGCATGAGGTTTAAAACAATTATGGCTGTTTAGGCAAAGATCAAGGTCAACTCTCTGCTCTGTCAGTTACTAGTTGGGTGACTTGGGGCCAGTTCTGAGCTCTGATTTTGTATCTGTCAAGGGGAAAATACTAACACTTATCTCCTCGGGTTGCTGTGATGATTCAAAGGACAAATTCTCAACGCATGGTACTTGGCATGTGTGTGTATGTGTGTGTGTGTGTGTGACATTAGTAGTAGCTGTGTTTTGAGCTGTGGTGGCCCCACTGGAGGAGCTATTTTTAGACAAGAGTGATCTGCTCGCTGTCTCCAGCCCCATCCGAGCTGGGGACCTGCATCTGTCTCTGTCAGTAGTCTGGGAACATACCTCTTGGCTGATACAACCTCCCTTGTGCCAGTCCTCTGAGTCCTCTTTGCACCCGCAACCCAGGCAGTGCGTGGGGACTCCCTGCTGTACACAGGGTGTCAGTGGTCCCGCCCAGCCTGGTGCTGGTCGCTTGTTGATGGAAGGTCTTGGGCTGTCTTGCACTTGGCTGCCTGGGTAGCTGCAGCCCCTCTGAGGCTGTGGTCCCCTAACCATATACGTTTATCATCTTATATGAGCCATATAGGGACTCCTGTAAGCACTGTGATTTAATTTGAGATCCAGCGTGTGATGTGGCATGGTGTCTTAGCTCTCGGTAAAGATAAAATAGGAGGAAAAGAGAAAGGGAGAGAGAGAGTGAGTGAGAGAGAGAGAGAGGGTGACATAAAGGTCGATTCTGCTTAGAAATATGAACATCTTAGGGTGAAGATGCTTGGTCTGCAGGGATATAGTTTGGAAAATATATTTATGAGCATTATTTTCATTACATTGACTAAAGGAAAAGAGTAAAATCTTTCCAACCTTTGGGGGAGTACAGGAGGCTGAATGAGAAGGCGGTGTACTGGGACACTGAGTATCCTAGTGAACTGAGGGTGAACTGAGGCATTAAAACTTCGTAAGCACTTTAAAAGGCTTTTTAAGTTGTTGTTTTTTTTTGCCGGGCCAACAGCATTATGAGATCTTAGTTATGAGACCAGGGAATGAGCCTGTATCCCCTGCATTGGATGCATGGAGTCTTAACCTTTATAAAGTAAGAAATGCTGTGCAATTTTCTTCATTCATTCATCCAGAAGTGTTTATTATGCAGCACATGTGGGCTGCAGAGGACACATGGGCTGTGGAGGGGCTGGTCCCTTCCTTCTGCTTACGTCCCTATGTGATGAGAACAGCGACCCACACTGTGACTTGAACCTCATGGCCATGTCGAGGCTCCTGCTCTTCAACCTCCTGGTCTGGTGACCTCAGGCAAGCTCCATAATCCCTCTCTGCCCTGGTTCCCTCATCTGTAACTAGAAATGATAATAGCACCTATTTCAGAGGGAGTGGAACATGTACGTACCTAGAGCAGTGCCTGGCATGGGGAACCATCACTGTTAGTTATTATTTGATTCTTTATTTGTTCCCTTCTTTCTTATCATTCCCTCCTCTGTCATCAGATGCAGGGAGAGACTTTGTTTTTCTTTTCCTGTTGTAACTAGTGTCTCTAGTTCCCAGGATCCCTGAAGTGAAGTGAAAGAGTTAGTCGCTCAGGTGTTCGACTCTTTGCCACGCCATGGACTGATGCCCACCAGCCTCTTCTGTCCATGGAATTCTCCAGGCAAGAATACTGGAGTGGGTTGTCATTTCCTTCTCTAGGGGATCTTCCCGACCCAGGGATCAAACCCTAGGTCTCCTACATTGTGGGCAGATTCTCTTCCCTGAGACACCAGGGAAGCCCCATATAACTACATATTGCAACCAGTTGGAATTTATTGTGGCTACAGGTCCATGGGATTCCCCAGGCAAAAACACTGGAGTGGGTTGGCCATGGTAGGAGCTTAGTAAATATTTGAGCTCAAGAAATGAGTGAATGGATGAATGAATGAACACTGGGCTGGGCTGGATGTTCCATCTGCACTGGTGAACCACATGTGGTGCTGGCCTTCATGGGGCTGGGGGATAGTGAAGGGGAAATTGGAGATATAGTAACAGATGGTGAAGAGGGCATGCAGGCTGAGGCCCAGGTGGACTATTTTGGATTATGTAGTCAGGGAGAAAGTACCATCTTCAGACTATGTTGCATGTGGTTCAGTGGTAAAGAATGCACCTGCGATGCAGGAGACCTGGGTTCGATCTCTGGGTCTGGAAGATCTCTTGGAGGAGGGCATGGCAACCCACTCCAGTATTCTTGCCTGGGAAATCCCATGGACAGAGGAGTCTGGCGGGCTACAGTTCATGGGGTCACAAAAAGTCAGACACGACTTAGGGCCTGAGCATGCGTGCACACACGCATGCACACACGCACGCACGGTTGACTAATAAGCGGGACCTCTTTTTCCCTTCCTCCATTTGGAGACCTAAAATAATTTGTGGCTTCCTTTCCTGACTTTTAAAGCATTTCTACTCAATTATTCCCTCTTCAAACAGGTAAACTATTATCTGCATGTTCTAAAGTTTTTAAAAGGACGGCAAACAAGCTTTTATGATTTAAGAGATTTTAAAAAGTCAACCCATGTAACTGAAAACTGATTATGAAACACTCACTCACTTGTTTACTTTTGGTTGCTTGGAATTAGGTTTTTTTTTTTTCTATTTTGGTATATGGGATATTTGTTGGTTTTCCTTCATCTTTCCTTTGTCTGTTTGGATAAATTCAGCTAGCAAAATTCTTTCCGGGTGCAGTAATAATAAAGATTTTGCTTAGTCTTAGGGTGAAGTTTACATAGTCTTAGGGTGAAGTTTAGCTCTTTACAAGTACATTCTTTTTTTTTAGAATTTAAAATTTTTATTTATTTTTGGCTGTTCTCCCTTTTTCTCCAGTTGTGGTGTGTGGGGGCCACGCTCTAGTTGCAGTGACTGGGCTTCTCATTGCCATGGCTTCTCTTGTTGCTGTGGTGCATGGATTTACTTGCCCTGCAGCATGTGGAATCTTCCCAGACCAGGGATCAAACCCATGTCCTCTGGACTGGCAGGTGGATTCTTGGCCGCTGGACCACTAGGAAGGCTCACAAGTACATTTTTGAATGTTAGCATTACAGGTTCTTCTGGCCAATGGATAGTGAGACAATTGAAAAACATTAAACCAAAATATGCCTGGTGGGCAGGAACCATCTTCTTTTATTAGGTGGGAGTCCTCATTAGGGTGGACTCTTCCATCCCTGTCCTACCTTGGGAATGACTGACAGTGGGCAGCAGAGAGTCGGTAGAAGCGCTGACTCCGCGCTACGTCTCCATCACTGCCAGCAAGAAGGACGGACTTCTCTGCTGCAGCCAGTACTTTTATAGGTATGGAGGCTAGCTTCAGCTCTGCACCCCAAACTGGTGAAGACTGACCATCGTATGGCTTAGCTTCTGGCACGCGGGAGGTGTGTGTGCCGTTAGCTAAAGAAAGAACCGTGCTGGGGAGGGCTTTTCATTCATCTGCTCTGCATACAGCAGGTTCCCTTTCGAAGCTGGAGGAGACATTGCTCTGTAGCACAGACCTGGAAAACAGAAAGCTGTGCATGTGTGTGTTTGGGAGGCGGATGCAGAACCGTCTCAGTCCCGCATGTAAAAATCATCAGGCAGGGATTTTCAAGGTTTTGCCCAGGCCTGGTGATTTCAGCTTCTTGTGTTGACTGTCAGCACAATTTCTTGAACCCTGCCCAATGCCTTGGAACAGTTGCACATCACTTTGTGCTCAGGGAGTCCATTTAAATTGAATTGAAAGATTGAATCCATTAAAATGGAAAGATACAGAAACCATTGCCCGGTCTGTATTTAGGTAAATTTATATTTAGGTATTTACATTTTCTTTCTCTCTCTTTACGTTTTTCTTGAAATGCTTGCAGGAACCCCTTCTGGCTGAAATTAGAGAATGAAGCTGACTCCCAAGCCCTTGAGCACATGCCTCTGGTGAGATAGCAGGAAATCTGCTGGGGAGTTCAGAGGGCACGAGGATAATTAGCAGAAGTTGAAGGAGGAAAACCCCTGTGATACAGAGTATGACAGCGAAAGTAACGAATATTTGACTTGGGAATGCATTTTTATTTTTGGCAGTGGATTTTCCTCCCACGTTCAGCCTGGACTAACATTGGAATTAGTCCGCATTCCTGAAGCACATGCCGATTGCGCGCTCAGTCGCTCAGTTGTGTCCGACTTTTTGCAACCCTATGGACTATCGTCTGCCAGGCCCCTCTGTCCATGGGATTCTCCAGGGAAGAATACTGGAGTAGGTTGCCACGCCTTCCTCCAGGGGGGCTTCCTGACCCAGGAATCGAAACCCCCGTCTCTGGTGTCGTAGGCAGATTCTTTACCACTGCCCACATGCTGATTTTGGCTGAAGTCTGAGACATGCCAGCGACCAGGGGAAGGCCATCTGGGTTTTAGACATTGACCATGGACTTTGTGTTCATGGAACTTCTCCTTAAGCCAGAGAAACGAGAACTGAAAGGCATTTTCAGCGAGGTTCTCATGTACAACAGCCTATTTTAATAATAGTGCTTCCTTAATGTCAGCTTTAAATGAGAACATTGTTTTTCTTCTTCTGTAGGATTCAGGTTGTCTGTGTAAAACTTGTTAGAATTCCCCAGTGATCAGTTAGTTCAGTCGCTTAGTTGTGTCTGACTCTGCAACCCCATGAACCGCAGCACGCCAGGCCTCCCTGTCCATCACCAACTCCTGGAGTCCACCCAAACCCATGTCCATTGAGTTGGTGATGCCATCCAACCATCTCATCCTCTGTCGTCCCCTTCTCCTCCTGCCCTCAATCTCTCCCAGCACTGGGGTCTTTTCAGATGAGTCAGTTCTTCACATCAGGTGGCCAAAGTATTTGAGTTTCAGCTTCAAAATCAGTCCTTCCAATGAACACCCAGGACTGATCTCCTTTAGGATGGACTGGTTGGATCTCCTTGCAGTCCAAGGGACTCTCAAGAGTCTTCTCCAACACCACAGTTCAAAAGCATCAATTCTTTAGCACTCAGCTTTCTTTATGGTCCAACTCTCACATCCATACATGACCATTGGAAAAGCCATAGCCTTGACTAGACGGACCTTTGTTGGCAAAGTGACATCTCTGCTTTTTAATATGCTGTCTAGGTTGGTCATAACTTTCCTTCCAAGGAGTCAGCGTCTTTTAATTTCATGGCTGCAATCACCATCTGCAGTGATTTTGGAGCCCAGAAAAATAAAATCAACCACTTTTCCCATCTATTTGCCATGAATTGATGGGACCGGATGCCAAGATCTTAGTTTTCTGAATGTTGAGCTCCCCAGTGATAGATTACTTTAAATGCCCTTCTGATGACCTGGAAGTCGTGGTTGGTTTTGAACTCAACAGGAATCATTGCATTCTTTTATGGTTATTCTCTATTATATTTCGAGACCCAAGAGGGTTTTCACTACATGGTCACAAGGCTGCTGTCGGTTAGAGCTCTGAATTTTAAAAGGTTGTTAAGCTTCCCAGGTAACTCAGATGGTAAAGAATCTGCCTGTAATGTAGGAGACCTGGGTTTGATCCCTGGGTCGGGAAGACCCCCTGGAGGAGGGCATGGCAACCCACTGCAGTATTCTTGCCTGGAGAGTGCCATGATAGAGAAACCTGGTTGACCACAGCCCGTGCGGTCTCAAAGAGTCAGACATGACTGAGTGACTGACGCTTTTACTTTCAAGTTTGGAAAAGTTGGAGAGCAGCCTGTTTGTCCTCTACTTTCCCAGACCAGAAAATGAGAGGCACCTTCAGTGGTCCCATTGAATTCTGTACTTACCCTTTATCATATATATAAACATACATGCCTCCCTTTGTTCCCTTTCTCTGTTTCTTTGTCCCAACACCCCAGCCGAGTGCCAGGCCCACATGGGCATTTGTGTTGGTTTTCTGTTGCTTCATAACAATTTGCCACAAAAGCGTAGTGGCTGAAAACAGCATGGGTTTATTATCCCGCAGCCTCCCTGAGTCAGGCGTTAGGGCACGCTTTGCCAGGCCCTCGGCTCAGGGTCTAATAAGACTGTAATCAAGGTATTGGCTGAGGCTGCTCTCATCTGAGTCTCCGGCTCGTCTTCCAGGTTCGTGAGATTATTGGCAGAATTCAGTTCCTTGAGGCTGCAGAACTATAGAACTCATGGTGGCTTTTTTTTTTTTTTTTTTTTTTTTAAAGAGAGGCACTTTTCTGGCGGTCTACCGACTAATACTCCATGCTCCCAATAGGGGGGGTCCCAGTTCGTTCCCTAGCTGCAGAACTAGATTACACATGCCACAGCTAAGAATCTGCATGCCACAATTAAAAAAGACCCTGTGTGCAACAGTGAAGATTGAAGACCTCACATGCCGCAACTAAGACCCCGCCCAGCTGAAGAAATAAATACAGATAAATAAATAAGTAAATATTAGGGGAAAAAAAGGGTCCAAGTCTCTGTTTTAAAGGCATCACCTGATTAGGGCTAAATAAAAATAAATAAATATTAGGGGGGAAAAGGGAGTCCAAGTCCCTATTTTAAAGGCATCACCTGTTCAGGACAGGCCACTCCAGGTTACCTTCCAGTCGATGAATTCAAAAGAAGCCACCTGCCACAGTGCAGGTGACAGAAGGGACACGAGCTTGATCCCTGGGTAGGGAAGATCCCCTGGAGGAGGGCATGGCAACCCATTCTAGTATTCTTGCCTAGAGAATCTGGACCATGACTCAAGCGACTTCCGCAGGCATGTGAGTCTTTCTCTGATCCCCTCTAACCACACGCACGTGCTCTTCTTTTTGCTGTTCAGCCACTAAGTTATGTCCCACTCTTTTGTGACCCGTGGATTGTAGCCTGCTGGGTTCCTCCATCCGTGGAATTTTCTAGACAAGAATACTGGAGTAGGTTGCCATTTCCTCCTCCAGGAAATCTTCCTGAGCCAGGGATCGAACCTGGATCTCCTGCATTGACAGGCGGATTCTTTATCATCTGAGCAGCAGGGGAAGGCCATGCACATGCTGTGTCCCCTGGGAATCCCTGGGCTGTGAGATGCATTAGGTGTGGGAAGAAAGCCTTTCCTCCAGATCTCCTGGCTTCCTTTCAGATCAGTTGGCTGTAAGAAATCACACTGAACTGTGGTCGTCTGTGTCTGATTTGGAAGAGCACGAAGGATGTGTGCTGTGTGGTGCCCACATGCTGTAAGAGTCTCCATGACCTAATACCGCCCTGCCCAGCCTTAGAAGCTTCCCCTGCAGACAATGGCCCTGCTTCCCTGACAGTTCCCAGGCGTGGGTGCCACCTTGTATAAACATGGCTGCTTTTAGTGCCTGCAGAAGCTAAAGGATGACACATTAACAACAGCTGGAGGATCTCATTCAAATTCGGAGGGAAATACATGAAGGCTAGAGTCTGGTAATGTCCAAACATAAGAGAGTCTTTGTCTTATCTGATGAACAATCGGATACATTCTGAGTGCTTTTCTGGATGGTAAGAACCAGCGTTTCTGCTGGAAGGACCACATCATTCTTCTTTATGATAACCTACCCCTGTTTCTCAACTCTCCTTTCGCTTCCAACATTAATATGTCGGTTCTTTGGACTCCCTTGAGAACTGAAGTATCTTGGTGGCTGGTCCCCACGAGCTGGTGCAGAATTAGCAGTCACACGGTTGGCTTTGGAAACGTCTGGAGTATACAGTCAGATGCTAACGTCCTGGGAGCTGGAAGCATAGGGTTTGGCCCTCCTGCCAGAAGGGAAGCACACTCCGGGGGAGCTCCACAGGGAGAAGGGGTTGGCACTTTCACTTTTATTAGTGATTTTAATCGCGGGAGCCACACTGCACCCTCCCAACTCTGCAGGGACAAAACCCTAATGTCGGCGAAAATGCCCTTGTTCACGAGCATGATGAGACATTTTCCCTAGGATGAAGGCGGGGACTTGCCCTGTGCAGAAGGACAGCGTTTTCAAGAATTTGTGTGTAGAACTTAGAATAAAAAACAAAATAAGAATTTGTGTGTAGAACTTAGAATAAAAAACAAAATACACTGAAGGACTGTTATTTTGCAACCCTGGTCCGGTTGACTCAGATGAACAGGAATGTCGTTGTATGCTTGCCTGCAGCACCTGATTATGGGCTGAGTTTGCAGCCTGATTGGCCACCTGATGTGAACGTACAGAGCACAACTTAACTGCCAGCCCTCATCCGTGTTCATTTCTTTAGCTCATCAGAGAAGTATTTATCACTATGGAGGGTGACTATACATGTAGCCTTCTAGAACTCCATGGAACAAGATGTCAATCTCAGATGGATTGATATGCCCTATGTCTTTTTGCCTATGGTTATTTTTTTCCTTCTTCGTAACAGTTTTTTCACATATGCCAACTTTTAGCGAGTGGGAAAGAAAATGATTTTCCCTTTCTGGCCAACTTGAGTAGAGGGTAGAGTTGACTCCTTTTCTGGGGTTTATCATTATGGATCTGATGATGTGATCAATAAGGAGGTAATAACACCTCCATAGGCTGACAAAGTAGATAATTTGTACTTTCTTCCCTAAATTCCCTTTTCACCACCTTCATTATTTCACAGTTAATTTTTCTGTAGGTTCATCCAAAGGCAGTTGCCTGCTAGTTTGGCCCTTTCTTACCGAAGCAATGTGAATATTGAAATAATTGTCAGTTAAAGAAGATCCAGTTTCAGAAACAGCTGTCCAGTTCTTCATCATCTGGCAACTTAACATGCGAAATATGAGGTGCTTAAGATGCTCAGCACTGAGGAGAGAATGTGGAGAAAAGGGGACCCTTTTGTACTATTGGTGGGAATGCAAATTGATATATTCACTGTGGAGAACGGAATGGAGGTTCCTTAAAAAACTAAGCATAGAGCTACCATATGACCCAGCAAACCCATATAGAAAGCCGCCATTTCAAAGACACATGCAACGCAGTGTTCATTGCAGCACTATTTACAATAGCCAGGCTCTGTATCAACCTAAATGCCTATCAGTAGAGGACTGGATGGAGAAGATGTGGTACATATACACAGTGGAGTATTACTGAGCCATAAAACGGAGTGAAATTGGGTGATTTGTAGAGATGTGGATGGACCTAGAGACCGTCATACAGAGTGAAGTAAGTCAGAAAGAGGAAAACAAGTATTGTATGTTAATGCATACATGTGGAACCTGGAAAAATGGTAGACATGATCTTATTTGCAAAGCAGACATAGAGACACAGACATAGAGTACAAACAAACATGGATGCCAGGTGGGAAGAAGGAGGGCAGAGGGATGAATTGGGATATTGGGACTGACACATATATATATATAATGTATACACTACTATGTATAAAACAGATAACTAACGTTATCTGTTATCTCCAGTCTAGCTGGAGAAGGCAGTGGCACCCCACTCCAGTACTCTTGCCTGGAAAACCCCATGGGCGGAGGAGCCTGGTGGGCTGCAGTCCATGGGGTCGCAAAGAGTCAGACAGGACTGAGTGACTTCACTTTCACTTTTCCCTTTCATGCATTGGAGAAGGAAATGGCAACCCATCTAGTGTTCTTGCCTGGAGAATCCCAGGGACGGGGGAGCCTGTTGGGTTGCCGTCTATGGGGTCACACAGAGTTGGACACGATTGAAGTGACTTAGCAGCAGCAGCAGTGTCTAGCTCAGGGAACTCCGCTCAGTGCTCCGTGGTGACCTGAATGGAACGGAAATCCAAGGAAGAGGGGATATATGTGTACATGTAGCTGGTTGACTTTGCCGTACAGCCGAAACTGACATGACATTGTGAAACAACTGTATGCCAATAAAAATTAATAATAAAGAGTGTGGTAACATTGTTAATTCTGTGGGGCTTCAGGGTAATTTGAGAAGACTCACAGTCTGTACCTGGGCAAGGCAGGTCTGGAAGGAGGCTTCAGCGAGGAGTGAAACCTCTCAGGCAAGCGGGGTGGGCCAGTGACGCTCCCGGAGCATGTCGGCATGGACATCTGTTTGCGTTTCTAACTCAAGGCCTTTTTATAGCATTTGTCCCTCTGCCAGGCCCTCCTCCAACTGCCTCCAATTAAAAAAAAAAAAAAAAAAATCAAGTCCCATCTAACTGAAATTCTTGTTTGTGAGTTAGCGCTGGAAAAGCTTTATAGGACTATTTTCAACAAAGAAGGAGTTTTAAAACTCATTTTATCACTTGTCTTCAAATTATAAGCTGACTCTAGACAGCATCTAAAGTTCTTAAATCACTGAAAGGGTTTCAGTTATTTCACTCTTTCGTATAGGGCTCTTCTCTTCTTACTTCTTTCCCAGAATTGTGTTTTTAGAGTGAAGAGATGAAATTATCCGAAGTGTAATTTGCAATTTGCATCCTATGTGACAGTTGAGACAACACTAGCTAAACTGCTAAGAGAAGAGCAACCCGTGTCTTCTTGTAACGCCAGTGTTTACTGTTAGTATACCCTGCTTTCTGTTTCAGGGGGTACTGACATTGGAACTGGGGACTTTTCGGCCTGGCGCAAATCTGTAAAACTGGTAAATCACCTGTTCCTTCATATTTTGAAGTGGGGCTTGTTAGACGAACTTGTTTGTGAGACCAGGAAAAACGTCTCTTCGCGTTTTGCTATTTTTGATTCTGTAATGTGTGTTAATCAGTGCTGACGTGGTGATAAGAGCCACTCTCGCCCGTCCAACCTTCCTGATGTGCAGGGCAGACTGAGATGGCAAAGCTTAGATATATGGAAATGAGAGCAGAACTGACAGAGCTTTAGGATAAAGTTCTTTTTACGAAAAAAGAGCAGAGAGCAAAGAGACTTGGTTAAGAATTCTGTCGTTTTTAGCACTGGGTCAGTTCTGATGAAGCTCTAGGAAAGGGAATTTATGTACAAGGTCTGACTCTAGGCCTCTTTATTATTTATTAATAGCAGCAGTAATATTTTCATGACACTTGGGATACTGAGGTATATAGCTGGAACCCATCCTCGTGTTAATAGGTGCATCACTGGTAAGCATCTAATAAGCATGGGCTTTGCTTAATGAAGTAAAGGGAAAACACAGCCCCCGTGGCACTGTTGTACCAGAAAGTGGGTTCATGTGTCCACTCCTTGCTGACCTGTGGGATCTTGCCAGGGTGGGGGGCGGGGGCTGTGTTTGCCTCTTTCTCTGCTGATTCTCTCAGTGTCTCAGTCAACCCCACTGCAGCTCGATACCTTTTACTTCCTTCCCCCAATCCCCATCCCAGCCTCCCAATCTTCTGGGGGCTGAATGGAATATAGTGCTTTTGGTTTTATTTTTTTTTTCTGGTAGGTGTGTCTGTGTGTGTTTAGCTGTGCCATGCAGCGTGCATGATCTCAGTTCCCCGACCAGGGAACGAACCCGTGCTCCCTGCAGTGGAAGCATGGAGTCTTCACCACTGGACCACCAGGGAAGTCCTTGGAATACAGTGTTAACCGTGCCTCTGAAGCATCTGCAGGTTCTATCCCTGGGTCGGGAAGATCCCCTGGAGAAGGAAATGGCAACCCACACTAGTCTTCTTGCCTGGAAAATCCCATGGATGGAGGAGCCTGGCAGGCTACCGTCCATGGGGTCAAAAAGAGTCGGACACCACTGAGCGACTAACACATCACTTCGCTGAACCATCTGAGGGAAAGTGTGGGAAGGCCAGGGACAGAACGGAAGGCAAGGCAACAATAACAACAGCAGCAAAGGGGACGTGGGAGCTGGGGTAAAGGAGACGGAGCACAGAGGACTTGGACGGGGAGATTAAGAGGCTGGTGACCAGTGAAGTCGCACAGTCGTGTCCGACTCTTTGCAACCCTGTGGACTGCAGCCTACCAGGCTCCTCCATCCATGAAATTTTCCAGGGAAGAGTACTGGAGTGGGTTGCCATTTCTTTATCCAGGGGATCTTCCCGACCTAGGGACTGAACCCAGATCTCCCGAATTACAGGCAGTTGCTTTACCGTCTGAGCCACCAGGGAAGCCCAAGAGAGTGGTCAGGGTAGGTAAGTCTCCCCAGCATCATCTGAACAGGTACCACGTGCCAGGCATGGTCATCTCTGTCTCACTAGTATCCTAAACAGTTGTCATTATCATCCTTGTTTTTTTATTATTATTATTGTTTTGATAGTGCCTTGTAGCTTGTGGGATCTTAGTTCCCCGACCAGGGATTGAACCCCCGGCCTTGGGCAGTGTGTGTGAGCCCAGAGTCCCAGCCACTGCACTGTGAGGGAATCCCTTATCCTCGTATTAGATAGGAGGCATCTGTAGCACGAAAGGAAGTCATTTTTCAGTTTCGCAGCAGCCCTTTCAGGGATCAAAGCACAGCAGTCTTGGCTCCTGTTCATACCCCTCACCATTACACTGGAGTCAACAAAGGGTGGGATGAAAATCACAACTAAAGGTGGGGATTTTTCAGATTATTGCGCCTCTCCCAGCCTCTACTCTTGTATTAGTTTTCCATCTTCTCAAACCCAAGTACTCCTGTCCTTTTTGTTTTCGCATTCTCTCCATAATTGGTTCCCTTCCCTTTCAGTTCAGTTCAGCTGCTCAGTCATGTCCGACTCTTTGCGACCCCATGAATTGTAGCACGCCAGGCCTCCCTGTCCATCACCAACTCCTGGAGTTCACCCACACCCATGTCCTTTGAGTCGGTGATGCCATCCAACCATCTCATCCTCTGTCGTCCCCTTCTCCTCCTGCCTCCAGTCTTTCCCAGCATCAGGCTCTTTTCAAATGAGTCAGCTCTTCGCATCAGGTGGCCAAAGTATTTGAGTTTCAGCTTCAACATCAGTCCTTCCAATGAACAAACAGGACTGATCTCCTTTAGGATGGACTGATTGGATCTCTTTGCAGTCCAAGGGACTCTCAAGAGTCTTCTCCAACATCACAGTTCAAAAGCATCAATTCTTCTGCATTCAGCCCTCTTTATAGTCCAACTCTCACATCCATACATGACCACTGGAAAAACCATAGCCTTGACTAAACAGACCTTTGTTGGCAAAGTAATATCTCTGCTCTTTAATATGCTGTCTAGGTTGG
>SJYX01003886.1:642693-669738 GCA_006410675.1 Oreotragus oreotragus | reverse complement strand
CAAAATATTTATGGATATATAGTGGGAAATATGTACAAATTATTCTAGTGGAAAATATATCAAATATTCATGGTGTGGCATAGGTATAACTATCAACTTATTTAGAAAAAATAATAAATTGAGATGGCTATCTTAATCCTTACTCAAAAATAAATTCCAGATGTAAGATAGATTCAAATATTTTTTTAAATGTACTAATAGAAATATAGTTACTTTTAAAAATTAATCTTATAGTGAAAGAGTCCCTTCTGATGAGGGTATAAAACCCAGAGACCATATATTTAAAAGAATAATAAGTATGGCAATAAAAACTACATTAAGCAAAACTACCATGAGCAAATATTTAAAATAACAGCACATTGGAAAATATTTACAACACTTTTGACACCAAAGCTAATATCCTTATAATAAGAACTCTGAAAAAGCCTTTATTAAAAAGAGAAGCATCCTATATTAAAAAATGGTAAACGACATGGATCTGAGAATAAAGAGACAAGTGAATGACAATAAACATGAAAAAAATACTCAACCTCACTAGTCATTAAAAAATTCACACTGAAAAATACTGGCATATCATTTTCATCTCAAAAGTCATTTGGTGATGAGTATGGCAGGGAATGGGGAAGTTCTGCTAAATTGGTTGGTAGGAATAAATATTGGTATAATGCCTTTGGAAGCGCAATCTCTATCAAAATATAAAATGTGTGTATCCCTTGTGTCCGTTACTGAATTTCTAGGAATTCACCCTGCAGATACACTGTGATGTATGTAAATAGAAAGGTACATAGGTATTTGTGACAGCATTGTAGCCATAACCAAAAGTCAGAAAATAAGTCAAATATCTTCAGTAGGGATCACTTAGACTGTGATATACACACATACTGTGAAGCATTATTCAGCCAAAAAGTAAGCTAGGTCTACAGAGAGTGATATGGGGAAATGTCCGAGGTACATTATGTGATAAAGCAAGCAAGATACAGAACATTGCTTAGCATAAGTCCACTTGTAATTTTTTTTTATATTATAAAATTTTTCTTCTTTGGAGAATGGCATTGAAACATGTATAATGTCATATATGAAATAAATCGCCAGTCCAGGTTCAATGCATGATACTGGATGCTTGGGGCTGGTGCACTTGTACTTTTTAAAGCGTACACATATGTGTGCAGATGCTCACCTACACAGGGAAAATCTCTGAAAGGCTAGGCAAGAATGGCAAACCTGATGAACTGAGAGGAGTAGGACAAGGAAAAAGGGTAGGTGTTTTCTTTCCTCATTGTATACCCTTCTGTACTACATGTGTTCATAGTGATGGTGATTTTTTTTTAACTTTTTGAAACTAATTTTTTTTTTACTTTAGATTTTTAAAATTTATTTCATTTTTATTGAAGAATAATTGCTTTACAGAATTTTGTTGTTTTCTGTCAAACCTTAACATGAATCAGCCATAGGTATACATGTATCCCCTCCCTGCTGAAACTCTCTCCCATCTCCCTCCCCATCTCACCCCTCTAGGTTGATGCAGAGCCCCTGTTTGAGTTTCCTGAGCCACACAGCGAATTCCCTTTGGCTATCTACATCATCAAAAAGTCTACAAACAGTAAATGCTGAAGAGGGTGTGGATAAAAGTGAATGCTCTTGCACTGTTGATGGGAATGTAAATTGATACAGCCACTATGGAAGAAGGTATGGAGATTCCTTAAAAAAACCAGGAATAAAACCACCATCTGACCCAGCAATCCCATTCCTAGGCATATACCCTGAGAAAAGCAAAATTGAGAAAGACACATGTATCCCATTGTTCACTGCAGCACTATTTACAATAACTAGAACATGGAAGCAACCTAGACATCCATCGACAGATGAATGGATAAAGTTGTGGTACATATACACAATGAAACTAATTTTTATCTTATATTGGAGTATAGTTGATTTACACTGTGTTAGTTTCAGGTGTACAGCAAAGTGATTCAGTTATATATATACATATATCCATTTTTTCAGATTCTTTTTCCATATAGGTTACTACATAATAATAATTAGAGCTCTCTGTGCTATATGATAGATCCTTATTGATTATTTTATATATAGTACTGTGTCTATGTTAATCCCAAACTCCTAGTTTGTCCCTCCCCCCCCACCTTTCCCCTTTGGTAACCATAAGTTTGTTTTCTGCAACTGGGAGTCTCTTTCTGTTTTGGAAATAAATTCATTTTTTTAGATGCCACATCTATGTGATATCATATGATATTTGTCGTTCTCTGCCTGTCTTACTTCACTTAGCATGATAACCATCCATGTTGCTGAAAATGGCATTATTCCATTCTTTTCCAAGGCTGAGTAATATTCCATTGTATATAAGTAACACATCTTCTCTACCCAGTCCTCTGTTGATGGACATTAAGATTGCTCCCATGTCTTGCCTATTGTAAATAGTGCTGCAGTGAACAATGGGGTACATGTATCTTTCCAAAGTATGGTTTTCTCCAGATATATGCACAGGAGTGGGATTGCTAGATCATATGGTAGGTCTGCTTTCAGTTTCTTTAAGGGACCTCTGTACTATTCTCTGTGGTGGTTGTACTAATTTACATTCCCACCAATCCACCTTCTCCAGCATCTGTTGCTTGTAGTCTTTTGGATGATGGCCATTCTGACTGATGTGAGGTGATACTTCACACCATATGCATTTTTCTAGTAATTAGTGCTGTTGAACAACTTTTCATGTGCCTTCTGGCCATCTGTATGCCTTCTTTGGAAAATGTCATTTAGATCTTCTGCCCATTTTTTGATTGGGTTTGCTTTTTTATATTGATTGTATATTTTATATTGATTGTATATTTACTCATAAGGAAACTGGGCTTTGAAAAAAAAATGAAAAGATTAAATAACTCTCTAAAGCTCACTCTGTCATGGCCAGGATTTGAGTTTCATTAAGATCTGTTTGACTTCAAACCCACAATACAATCCTGAACACTGTCCTCCAATTCTTCACAACTGATCAGGACACTGCAAGATCATTCTCTCTCTCAGTCTCAGCAGGCTCTGGCAGAGCGAAGATTCACAAGAATTATCTAATGAATGAATAAAAGGTACATGGATTTAATAGATTATTCATGGATCTTAGTTCATCACAATAATTAGGTAAAATTCAGAAAACACCTAGTAAGGAAACAATAAGACCTTTCCCTAGATTCTCTCATTAGCACTATCTTGTTTTATGGCATAAGTCAGCCAGCTCAGATTCCCCAGGCTGTCCCATATATAAACAAAGTCACATGACTCAGTTTAAACCAATGGAATGTTAGGGGAAGTGATGAATGCTACATTCTGGACTTGAATATCAACAAATGTTTTAATATGTCTTAGAAAACAAATAACATTTATATTGTTCTGTGAGTTGGAGTAAACTCCGGGAGTTGGTGATAGACAGGGAGGCCTGGTGTGCTGCAATTCATGGGGTTGCAAAGAGTCAGACACGACTGAGCAACTGAATTTAACTGACTGATAGGATTTTATATAGCTGGATTTTTTCTTTATAACCCCAAAATGCTACTCCATTATCTTTTAGCATTTAATGTTATGGATGAGAAGTTCAGTATTTTCCTGATTATTTTTCCATTGTAAGTAACTTGTTCTTTCTTTCTGGAAGATTCTAAGAGTTATATCATCTTGGGATTTCAGATTTTACCAAAATATTGCCTGCTGAAAGTTATTTGTTATCAGTCCTGCTTTGAATTTGATAAATCCTTTTAATCTGCAAATTCAGATCTGTCTTCAACTCAGGATACCCTCTCTCCTTATGACTTGTTAGGGCATTAATTCTCTTTGTTTTTGAACTGCTATTTATCACATGTTGAGTCTTTGAAATACTTCTCCCCAAACTTCTTTTTCCTCAGAACTTCTTTCTTTAGATCCTTTCTCAAGGCTTTGTGATATTTCTCCCACTTGCCTCCACAGTGGCCATCCTCTTCTTGAACTGGGAAATCATGTGGGTTTTGGTGCACTTGAGACTCCTTCTGGGTCCCTGTCAGCTTTAGTTCAGACTTTCACCAGTCATGCTCCAGCAAGCAATTCATGGAAAGGGCTCTACCAGTTCTGACTCATTTCTTTCTCTTCTGACTTCTAAGACCACTTGGTTGAATTTGCTTTTCATTTTATCTATTCACTTATGTTAAGACTAGCGGGTGGAGTCTCTTAATTGGTGTCAGGCACACAAATGTGGGGGAAATATTTTCTACCCCCAAAAGAATAGCCATTTACAAACCAGAAGATTGTCAGTTGCCTGATATGAAGGGTGCTTCCACATTCTAGCACAAGGTAGGTCCTTACACCTTGCTCTAAGGGCCAGGGCAGATCCAGCTCCTGCTTGGCTTCATGAGGACCAATAAACCAGACATTCTCAAGGCTGATGTCACTCATTCCCTCAGAACAACGTTTACTCAGAATCCTCCATGCAGACCTTTCTTTATCCTGGTAGGGCAATCACCTTTCCAGCTCTGTTTCTGTTCTTGAGAAAGAAAGCCCTCTGCCCAGTGTTCCCTCCTCAACTCAGCCTCAACACTCCCTCTGTCTCTTATACACATCTAACACTTTTGACCTTAATTATTGGCTTGTATTTTTGTTCATGTTTCAACTAAGGTTTCTTGTTGTTTTAGTCACCTAGATTTTAAATTCCATGAAGTTGGGAAACTTATTTTTCACATGTTTTCCCTTTGTGGAAAGGGAAGACTAATTTCTAGGTATTCTGTAGAGATGATGTGGGTAGTGGTTAAGGATATGACCTGTGAAATTTCCTTATTTTATGCAGATCTTGGCCTGACTACTTGCTAGCTGTGTGGCCTTGGGCAAGTTCCTTAATATCTCTGGGCCCTATTTTTCTGTTCTGTAAAATGAGGATAACAAAGGGATGCTGAGAGACTTAAGTAAGGTAATCCACCCAAAGTTCCTGACAGTCAACATTCAACATATTGGAACTCGTATTACTGTTTCTGTTCATGTGGTTGTTGTTTTTTTGTTTTTTTTTTTAGCTTTTTAATAGTAAACTGACAGAACAACACAACGATTTTCTGAATAGAGCAGCTAAAATAGTGAAATAAATCAAAACCTTATTATTCAAAGAATAGTTGAAGAAAACAGATGTTAAGCCTAGAAAAAAGAAATACAGAAACCATGATAACTGTTTTCCAGTTATCTCGAGGGAACACACGCCTTCCATTATAAATTTATTTTAACTATCAGACCACATAAGGTTGGAAACGCATTACATTTGTTAGTAAAACTTAATCGATTCCTTTATCTGAAGTATGTATAATTTTGAAATTTTAGGCAATGGAACTTGTACTCAAAGATATGAGAATAATGAAGACGCTTAAACGGTCATCTGTTCAGTTCATCACTGGTGGAGTTCACATTTTAGTTATAGAGGGCCTTTCTTCCAGGGAGCCTAAATTTCTTTACCCTCATAGCCTCATCTCTTCCCGTGGTGTCCTGCTATGTTAATCCTGTTTTTTTTTTTTTTTTAATTTTACATTTAAGATCTTACTCCCCAGTGTATGTTCCCTGGACCAGCCTTATTGGCATCACCTGGGAGCTCCCAGAGAAATGCAGACTCAGGCCCCACCCCAGACCTCCGGACTCAGAGTCTGCTTTTTGTTTTGTTTTGTTTTGGCCATGTGGCACGTGGAATCTTAGCTCCCTGACCGGGGATCGAACCTGTGCTCCCTGCAGTGGAAGCATGGAGTCCTAACCATGGACCACTGGGGAATTCCTAGAGTCTGTGTTTTTAACAAGATCCCCTTATGATTCAAGTGCATGTTAAAATCTGAAAAGCATCTCTCAAGACACCAGAGTTAACTGTGCTTGGAATCACACGGCAAGCAGATTTCCTGCCTAGTCAGGGTTTCGTAGCTTGGGCTGTTGAGGGAGCTGAGATGCCCAGTCTTTGTCACAATGCCCTCTGCCACCTTGGGGCTTCTGAGGATTCCTGTAGCTCATCTTTCTCTTGTTAGGCTTTGTAGCTATGCCCCTGTGTTTTTTGCCCCTTAATATTTTGTCCCTTTGATTTCTTCATGTGCTCTTAAACTTTTAAGCTTTTTTATTTCTTACTTTTAATACGGTATTTCAGTCAGGTGACAATTTTATAGTCAGAGCCCACATGGTACATATTTAATAATGTCTTATAAAGCACCGCTTGTTACGAGAAAAGGCGAATGTTCTTGAGATGAGGCTACAGGTAAAATATGGATGGAATTTGTGCCTCATCTGGGAATTGATGGAGAAGTATATTTTGGTCTGCTATAAAAGTTCCTGCCTTGAACTTCCTCCTTGCAACAAAGCTATGAAAAGCACAGGGAATTCGCAATTTGCTTCACAACTGAAAAGTAAAAGGAAATTTATGGGGTAATAGTGACACTGAGAAGAAGTAGTTCTTTAAGAGAACTGCATTTTTCATAGGTAACTGGAAACATTTCCAGCTTTTAAAATGAACAGGTGTCTTTTTCTCCCATGATTAGTAAGGTTTTGGAAATGAGTAGGAACAACTTGGTAGCGTTTCTGACATATATTTCAAAACATTTTGGATCTACTTGTTAAGTACAGTGTTTTAAAAGGTGCTGGCACTTGTATTTCTGCTACTCATAAGAATACATTCAGCATTTCTTTTTTTTTTTTCAGCATTTCTGTAATTTGCAACAGTTTTGTAGAAATGAGTGTGATCTGAAATGAGTGTTCTCAAATATGCTTTACCCACATAAGTAATTTTCGTTCTTTAGATTACATCTCTCTCTTTCTGGTTGTAACTGGATTTACTGGGGATAAGAATGAACATTGTCATTTTTCCCCCTAGGAATGATAAATGTAATTACAGTACTAAAAAAATCCTTTCCAGCTGAAGGAACAAACCATGAAGACTGTGGTTTAAGTCTTTGTAAATGTATTTTTCCCCCTTTTAAATCTAAACCATACATTTAGACTTGGTTGTGCTGTGCAGGTGTCCGATTTTAGAGTTTCCTTGACTTTGTGATCTCCCAGTTCTCAGGCATGAATCAGTCCAGTCCTGGGGGGAAAACTGCACTTTCAAATTTATTTTGACTTTTCAATTTGAGTTATTAAACCTTAAAAGCGTTGTGCATTCTTCTCACCAGGATGACATGGTTATCGCCAGTCTAGCATCTAGAAATAGCTTGACTTAGAGGAGATAAAAGTCAGTGGTCGCAAAAGTAAAGAGATGGGAAGACAGAATGACAGACAGGGGGAAAGATCAGTGGGCGTGACCACAGAGACGACACATTTTGCTAGGCTCAGCATTGTAATTGTGGCCCAGGGAGGTCTGAGGATGGACCGCACACAGGGCCCAAGGTCGCCGGCCTCGTGTGGTCAGCAGCCCAGGACAGCTCCAGCAAAGGCCGGGGCGAGCTCTGCTCATCTGTTTCTCCATTTGGCCAGCTTTGATTGAGTCCTTCCCTGGGCTCAGGAATTATATTACAGCTGTAAGAGTAAGCGCTGGGGGTCAAGATAGTTCTTGCCATATTGTGTTGTCTTGAGCAGGTTTTCCTAATTTTGAATCTTCACAAGAAGAAACCTTGGGTCTCTCTTGGATGTTGTGTATAACGTGGTTTGTCTCAGCTTCAGCAGAGGGGCTGTGGCTCTCACTGGGTCTCAGTTTCTTTATCAGGAAGATGGGGAGTTGGCCATTAAACGACATCAGTAGTGGCTTCCAGCTCAGATCCTTGGGATGTCATGTGGCTTGTTGAAGATAAAACAGCTCATGACAGATCCTGGAAGAGGCTTGCAAATGCAGGCCTTTCTTTACCCATCTGAGTTCCTTAAGTAGTAAATGTTCAAACAACAGCACCTTGAGGAAGCTGCTTGCTGAAGGTGAAGCTTCAGATCTTCAGTTGCCCTGATTGTCGGGGGGAGTGACAGACCTACACGGTGTATTAAAAAGCAGAGACATCACTTTGCCTCATGTTGGGAGGGATTGAGGGCAGGAGGAGCAGTGGGCGACAGAGGATGAGATGGTTGGATGGCATCACCGACGCAGTGGACATGCGTTTGAGCAAAGCCCAGGAGATAGTGAAGGACAGGGAAGCCTGGTGTGCTGCAGTCCATGAGACTGCAAAGAGCTGGACATAACTTATCAACGGAACAGTAAGAGAGAAGTAGATGTTTGGCCTTCAGCGCCATCTCAGTCCTTGGCTCTGTGTACTGCGCTTCCTTTAGTCGGTGGAATGACCCCATCCTCAAGTCTGCCCTGTGCCTTCACAAGAGCCAGATAGGTTGGACTGCCCTTAGAATGTGCAGGTTGTAATGCTGATTAAGTGAAAAACGTGTTGAGGCTGGCAAGGGATTTTTGGCATCGATGGATTAAAGCAGATTAGACAGCCTTTCAGGACACTTGTAATAAACTTACAGTATGTTAAAGACATTTAAGAAGAGGGATCGGAAGAAAATCAGGGAGTGGGAGCACATTATGGGTGCCTGAAAGTATTTCACTGAAGCTCCATTTTAGGTTGTCCTCAGCTTGTGAACGGACCTCTTAGTATGTGTTTTCTTTGGTAGTTTTGATTAGTTGGGAATTAGAGACAAATTTTGGGCTTCCCTGGTGGGTCAGATGGTAAGGAGTCTGCTTGCAGTACAGGAGACCTGGGTTCGTTCGATCCCTGTGTCGGGAAGATCGCCTGGAGGAGGGCATGGCCTGGAGAATCCTCATGGACAGAGGAGCCTGGTGGGCTGCAGTCCATGGGGTCGCAAAGACTCAGACACGGCTGAGCGACTAAACACAGCACGGCGCAGAGACACATTTTAGAGGAGTGCACTGTTATTGTCATTGTTTTGTAGGAGTCTTTTGGTGGTAAGTTTCAATAAATGACACTGGTTTTGTTGGTTAAAAGTTGAAACAAATCTGCCTTATTTTTAACGTCTGTGATAATAAAGACTCAAAACTGTAAGCTTAGCACAGATCAGAGAGCTGTGAGAAACAGTAAAAAATATATATATTACTTTCATTATTAGGCATTGTGTATGAAATTAATAATCTCTTTCCTTCCCTATATGGGCTTCCCTGATTGCTCAGTTGGTAAACAATCTGCCTGCAATGCTTGAGGGTCCCCAGTTCGATTTCTGGGTTGGGAAGATCCACTGGAGAAGGGATAGGCTACCCACCTCTAGTATTCTGGCCTGGGGAATTCCATGGACTGTATAGTTGATGGGGTTGCAAAGAGTCAGATGTGACTGAATGACTTTCATTTCACTTCACTCACCTCCTTCCCTATGTCAATTGCTGAAATTAATCTCAGCATTTCTGTTTCATTTTTAGTACCACTGAGTAGTTAAGAATTGGCGAGGCCGTAATTATTAGTGCTATGGGGATATTTAAGTATAATTTTATATGAGGAAATTAAAGGAATGTGCAAACTTGAGGCTGTGTTTTTCTCTTTGGGGTAAATCTAGTCATATATCTCTGTTAGAATTGTAAATGCTGAGTCATTTGATCTTTCCTGGCTGACTTGTCTTGGAGTAATTCACATTTACAACATGCTGTGTATGAAAGCGTGAAAACCAGAACCATACAGCTTCACTACCATCTGCAGTCATGAAATATTTTTTATGTACATAGTAAATCTGGGATTGATTATAGTAGATGAAAGTGGTAGATACTGAAAGTGGTAGCAACTTTCAGAGATAAATAAGTTACCTATTATTCTGATTAAATGTTTTTGCTAGTTACATGATAAGTAATATATGTTTCCTTGTTATTTCTTCTGAGTTTCCTCAGAGATAGATTAACTTTCTTTTCACATATTTAAGGTCTTAGCAGCATTTTCCCCACTCCTGCCCCACCTCGATTTTTATTACAAAATATGTCAAACATAGAGAAATAGAAAAAATAGCACGTTGAACATACATTGAACATGGCTAGGTTCCTTAATTGTTAACCATTATGCTGTATTTGCTTTATCTCTGTGTGTGTGTGTGTACATACATGCATATTTTTTGCTTAACAATTTGAGGCAGACAGGGGTAGGTGAACGTTAGGATACTCACCCGCTACATTCTTAAGTATCTGTCTTCTAAAAATAAGGACATTCTCCTACATAACCATGGTAATATTTCAAAATCTGAAAATTATAATTGTCGCATAATTCTCGATAGCTGATCCATGTTCACACCCCTCTCCCCGAGTTGTTTCCAGAATGTCTTCTCTGATGGTTTATTTTTTCCATGAACTGAGGTCCAGTCAGTGTTCTTGCATTGCAGTGGTATGGCCCTAAGGGTGTATTTTTTCTAGTCTAGAAAAGCTCTCATATTCTTTTTCTATGACACTGCCGTTTTTAAAAGAGACCATGCCACTTGCCGTGAGAATGTTCCACACTGAGGATGTGTCTGGTGGATTGTTTCCCTGCGGGCCATTCAGTTTTCTCTCGCTCCCATATTTTGTGCAAAAAACATTGAAGGTTATTATTTCTTTTACGCTTTTTTTGGGGTAGGGAAGCGATTAGGGGCTTCCCAGGTGGCACTAGTGGTAAAGAACCCTCCTGCCAGTGCAGGAGATGGAAGAGTCTTGGGTTCAGTCCCTGGGTGGGGAAGATCCCCTGGAGGAGGGCATGGCAACCCACTCCAGCTTTCTTGCCTGAAGAATCCCATGGACAGGGGAGCCTGGCAGGATATAGTCCATGGGGTCGCACTGAGTCGGAAATGCCTGAAGCGACTTAGCAGGCATGCATGAAGGAGATTAAGAAAACGTGAAGGTTGTCTGTTAAGAGTAAGTTTCCCTCACACCCAGGCTCCTGTGCTGTTGAGTAGAATGGAGAATAATGGCCTCATTGAAAGGTAATATATATGTTTCTAGTCTTCAGTTGCTCCCACGTGAAGTGATAAGTAGATGTGTTTATCAGTGGATGTCCTAGCTTTCAGAAGTTGATGTGTGTCTTCTCTGAACAGAGTTTTTCTGTTGCCTGTGGCATTTTATTTTCTGTCAGTGCTCTGCCAGCTGTAGCTGTGAAAACACGTGGACTTAACTTTCACTTGCCCTGTTTAGGCGAAGCTCCTTCCTGCATGGACATTCCAATTGGCGCTATGGCCTTAAAATGTCAAGTAAGTGTCCTTTTCTGTGTGCCCTGAAACTCAGCCGAAGCTTTGCTATAAATGGCAAAGCTACTGAGTTGCTGTGGCTACAGGCCAAAGGCTGGAAATAATTTTAGGATCTAAAAACACAGTTTTCATATGAAAATGTTTATTTTACAGGACGTTGATAAGCATGCATGTGTGCTATTCATTTTCATAATGAATCAGTTCCTTTTTTTTTCAGTTGTAAGAATAAACCTTCATTAATATCTAATTTGTTGGGATGGAAGTGATTCCAGTAGGGTTATGATGATTTCATTGTGACCTCCCTTCTGGAGAGGCATAATGAAATGGATACTTTAATCAAATTCATAGGAGGATTCATCTGAATATGCACTTGATCAATAGGAAAGGTGGCTTTCGGCTTTCACTTTTAAATATTGTTTTCTCAGTAAGGGCTCCAGGCTAGGCCCCAGGTTCCAGAAGGCAGTTAAGAAGGAAGTCAGGATATTACAGAGTTCTTAGTTTCCCAAAACTAATTAAATTTGCGTCCTTAGAAGCATGCATCTCTTTGGATTCATTTGGATGTGTGCTTCTAAGAGGGAATGTACAGAAAATTTAGAATATATTTATCATAAGTGAAATTCAGAATTAAGATTAGTAGTTTCATTCTTTATGCTGATGTGTGTTAATCAGTGGACAACTAAGCAAAACTCATTTTACAAGTTTTCATTTGGAATTCTTGCTTCAATGTCTGTTTCTTAAGTATGAAGTCACAAAGCCATTTCATTTCCTTCTTATAAATTAGCAAGTGTATTATATATATATATATTTGAGCTGAATGGGGCCAGAGAAAACCAGCAGGGCAAGACCCTTTCCTTTAGGCAAGTAATATATTTCCCAGGTCAGAATTTGAAAGCAAATGTTCTTTGAAAAAAATGAAGGAGCACAGGGGACTGCAGCCTGGGTCGTCTCCTTTCATTGCACTTTTTCTTCTCTAAGAATACTTGTATTTTCCATTCAATCATTAGGCTAACATCAAGGAAAGTAATATTGACAGTTTGAGAGACTAGAGGAGTTCAGTCATCTGTTTGTAGCATAAGTCTTTTCTGTGGAGTCCTTCTTGAACTTTGGATGGAATTGGGTGAAAAATGCCCCTGATTTTCAAGGCTTCCCCAGCATCTTGTAGTATTTGAATCAAAAATAGACTCTTGTTTTAAAAACTGTCAGAAGAGGCACAGTTTCCTCCCAGCCGGGCTGTTTGTGGCTCAGTCCTTGTTTTGAATGCAGCAGTGCAATGATAAGGCCCCTCAAAACTTTCGACTGGTGTGCACCCATTGGATGGACATTTTTGATTTTTGGTCTTTAAAAAAATTTTTTTTTAAATTTTTTGTTGGATAAAATTTTTAAAGAGTATCATCGATTTCGTCAAAGCCTCACATAAATGGAGAATGAAGGTCTCCTGATTTGGGGTTGCTAATTTATATTATAAACAGGAGTGTTTCTGTTTCAGAGTGAGCCACAGCTCAGAGGCAGCAGTTTTAGGGAGATTGTATCCTCAGTTAATCACTTGGTGATGCTGGTTTAGTCACTAAATCACGACTGACTCTTTGCGACTGCATGGATTGTAGCCCGCCAGGTTCCTCTGTCCATGGGGTTTTCCAGGCAAGAATACTTTCCTCTGGGGGATCTTCCTGACCCCGGAATCGAACCTGGGTCTCCTGCATTGGAGGCAGATTCTTTAGTGACTGAGCCACCAGTTGATCACTTAGGGAGCTGAAAATGTGATGCCTGCGATGTGTCCCGGTGGTCCATGGCACTTTGTAGTTCTATCTCTTCCACTCCTGGATTTACCCTTCCAGTTCAGAATAGGCAGGGCATGGGAGGGAAGAGCTCTGTTACTTGCTCTGTACCTTGAGAGACACTGTGCCCTCTGTAGGGACATGAGGGTTCCCTGTGACAGTCAGTGCAGGACTTTGGAGTCACTGTGATCTGGATGTTTTAATCCTCAAGGTCTCATTTTCTTTTCTATAAAATGAGATTAAATTGTTAGAGTATATCGAGCATTGAGCAAGTATGCTACAAATGGTACCTAACATTACTCTCTATTGACATTTGTCGGTTGTATTATTCAAAACCACTCGTTCGATTGCATCCTTCCTCTTCCCAATCCCTGGTCTTAGAGCTGAAGAACCTTTGGTGACTCCCTCCTGCATGTGGGCTAAAGTTCAGACTCCTTGGTGGGTCCTGTGAGGCTCCCTACATTACTCTCTATTGACATTTGTCGGTTGTATTATTCAAAACCACTCGTTCGATTGCATCCTTCCTCTTCCCAATCCCTGGTCTTAGAGCTGAAGAACCTTTGGTGACTCCCTCCTGCATGTGGGCTAAAGTTCAGACTCCTTGGTGGGTCCTGTGAGGCTCCCTGTGATCTGGCCCTACTCAGCTTTTCTAAACTCAGACTCCCCTTGCTGCTTATATTGGACCAGTTGTGCGGAACACAATGCTGGACTTGTGGCTTCCGTAAGTCTGTGTCTTTTCTCCACCTGAAGTTCCCTCATCACTGAGTTCTCGTACCCTCAGCCCCCTGCCCCACCATCCTAAGGCTAACTCTAACCACTGATCCCTAACCCTTAAGCTGCAATCCTGTCCCTCTCCATTGCCATCTCCTCAAATTCCCTAGTCCTTTTTGAGACTTGTGCCCCCAAATAGCCTTTCTTGTTTCCTTCCAAATTGGAAATACTATCATCCTTCTCTGAATTGCTAACTCTATATTTATAGCTCTCTTAAAACCCTCGGAAAGTTTATTTAGAATTCAAGTCATTAGAAAAATTAAACAATGTTCTGGATTTCCATTTATGTAATATGAAAGTTTATCAATGTATTTTCAAACACTTTTTCAATGAGAATTGAAACAGCAATGTTTGTTTTTCCTTTAGGGGTTTACTTTACTTTAGGGATTTGCTTTATTTACTTATTTTTTCATCTTCCTAAGACCTGAATTTCATGAGACAGATGTAGTTAAGCGGAAGATGCCATTCTTCAAACATTTCTGGGAATCTCAGTACTTGGTAGCTGACTAGGTCATGCTCAAAATAGAAGGGCAGAAATGAAAAATCTACCCAGAGAGTTGCTGGATCTTAGAGCCAGGAGAAACCAAAGTGACTTTCGTGAATCATTATTGTGGTCTGTATTAAGCGTAACCTCAGATGAGTGAGGCTGTGTTCTGAAGAAATTGGTTCTGTCCGTTGATCCAAATGGCTAGTTTTTCTGGTGCTGCCTTGTGAACGAGTGGGCACACCTGTTCTTTTGCAGGGGGCTCCTGAGGCCTGCTGCCCTCCCAGGACCATGACCCTGGTGAGGACCATTCTTTAACTGGTGAGGCCCTGAGGTCAGGCCAGTGCTGCCAGTGTATTGAGTCTAGGGAGCATGGGATTTCCTGGTTGTGCTTAGTGGCTCAGTCATGTCCGACTCCCTGCGACCCCATGGACTGTAGCCTGCCAGGTTCCTCTGTCCATGGGATTCTCCAGGCAAGAATACTGAAGTGGGTTGCCATGCCCTCCTCCAGGGGATCTTCCCAACCCAGGGATCGAACCCAGGTCTCCTGCGTTGCAGGCGGATTCTTTACCATCTGAACCACCAGGGAAGCATGAGATTTCCTTGGGAAACCATACATCACTCCCAACCCCTATCAGCTTCTACTCCTGCCCTTTTGAAATTTAAACTCACCTTGCTCTGATTTTGTACTTGTTTATTGTTGTAGTTTTGGTTCAGTTGGCTCACCATAATGATGAGGTATTTTTATCATCTATTATTGCACATACCTCATGTTATTGCTTTTGATTTATTTACAGATTGAAGGTTTGTGGCAACCCTGCTTCGAGAAAAATCTATGAGCACCACTTTTAGCATTTGTTCCTTTGTGTTTTTGTGTCACATTTTGGTAATTCTCACTGTATTTAAAGCTTTTCTTATTATTATGTTTGTGTATGGATCAGTGATCTTTGATGTTACTATTGCAAAAAGATTTTTACTCACTGACGTCTCAGCTAATGGTTATCATTTTTTAGCAAGAAATTATTTTTAATTAAGTTATGCACATTTTTGCTAAGTCACTTCAGTTGTGTCCGACTCTGTGTGACCCCAGAGACGGCAGCCCACCAGGCTCCCACGTCCCTGGGATTCTCCAGGCAAGAACACTGGAGTGGGTTGCCATTTCCCTCTCCAATGCATGAAAGTGAAAAGTGAAAGTGAAGTTGATCATTCGTATCCAACTCTTCCTGACCCCATGGACTGCAGCCTACCAGGCTCCTCCATCCATGAGATTTTCCAGGCAAGAGTACTGGAGTGGGGTGCCATTGCCTTCTCTGATGCACATTTTTAAGGCAATGCTATTTCACACTTATTAGACTACAGGATAGTATAAACATAATTTTTGTGTGCACTGGGAAGACAAAAAACTTGTGACTTTTGTGGTATATGCTTTATTGTACTGGTCTGGAATTGAACCCCACATGTCCCCTAGAGATATGCCTGTATAAAGCGAATTTTAATTTGAAATGGTAAAATATAAAGATATTATGAATTATGTAGTATAACTTCAAATGATATAGAATTTGGAATGCTAAGATCACCACCATTATCTAACCCGCTTACAGTAGTTACCATATGACAGGAACAGTTTTAAATGTTTTACACATTTAGTTCACCCATTTAATTCTCACACTAATCCCATTAGGTCGTGGCTATTAGTATATTCACGGAAGCACAGAGAGTTTAATTAACCTGACCAAGATCACACAGCCAGCAAGTGGCGGCGTTGTCATTTAAATCTAGGCAGTCTGACTCCAGGAAGCAAGTCAAGACATTCGTCGTCTTTCCTTTCTTACCTATATAGTCTTACTGTTTGGCACGGGACCCCTCCTTCATTTCAGGGAAAAAAGTGGGAAGTCTGCGTTTAACAGTTAAGCAAAATAAGCACAGGATGTACTAAATTTCCAAGCTAATAGGGGATTGTTCAAGAAGTATATTTATGGATGAGGCTTTTACGAAAGTCATAGGGTGAGTATGGGACCCTTGTTATCTGACGCGTCCTACCTACCCAGAGAAAAATTTAGTTGAAGGGATCCTTATGGAATAGCAAGTGATTTTTAAAAATTCTCCCCAGAGCAGTAAAGACCCTTTGATTTAAAGCCACTATCATGCTCCCTCCTTGAGGCTGAGAATGCTTAGGGCCATGGGCCAGGTAGAGGGAGAGCTGACTTCCAGCAGAGTTCACAGGAGAATTTAATATTTCAAGTTTCTCGAGTTGACTGAATTAGTCCATAGGACTTCATAAGTGACTGCTTCCCTTAGCTTTGATGAATAATAAAGTCACCAAATCATGCAGCTGCACATTCTAAAAAAGACACCCCTACTTTCAAGTTGGCACCTTTTAGAAATAAAACATGTCTTGTCTGAAATGTGAAGACTGTAATAAGATCAAATAACAAGGGTGTCATTTCGGAAAACCTGTCTGCCTCCAGGTTCTGTGCTACCCAGTCCACAGCGGGCAACAAAGTCTCATGAACAGATTTTATCTGAGTCCCATTCATACTGTTTTCAGTACTGCTGGATTAACTTCCTGTCGCTGTACAGTTTCTGAGTTTTCTCCCAACCTTATTCTAAACTTTCAGTCTTCATTTAATTACAGTCTTCATGATGATTATTTTTGGGTTTGCTCCCTCCCACGGCCCAGTTCACTGTAGGTTTAATTTTATATCATCTCTGATCTTTGCTAGTTGTATTCTCTCATCTCCCCCAGCCTCCATAAGAAGCTTATAACCATATTCCCTTATGGCAGATGGGAGTGAACGAAACAGTGGATTACACGTTTTCTCTGTCTGGGGAGTGAAGAGGATGCCTAGGCCTGGTACCAGCTGTGAGGAGGAGCCGTAGCTTTCCCCATGATTGTGCTGCCTGTGTAACACGCTCACTCCCTCTCGAAAGACCCGCTTTGTGTCTCCATCCCATTTCTGGATTCTGGTCCAGGTTGTGCCTGTCTCCACATTGCATGCTCGGATTAGGTAGGAAGCAACTGGGATCCGCTTTTAGATTCGAGTCAGCATTTTCACCTAGGACACGGGATGGCTGTAAACCAGCCCTTGTTGTTCTCTGAGGTTTATTACTGACATCCATTCTGCCTGAACATCCCCAGCTGGTGCCGAAGCCACATGTGCACTTGAAACTTCCACCTACCTTTTTGCTTTAGATGTAATTTCAGATTTCGTTTGTTTTTAATGGTGAACTCAGGAGAGAAAGCGGGGTTCCTGCTATGACTCAAGGTGAATTCCTGTGTCCAAATTCTGTATTTCTGGAGTGTTTACACCTGACAGGAATTGACTCAAGGAAACAAAAAGAACAGGAAAAGCCCTAGGCACATATGGTTGACCCAGACACGGAATTTTGCTGGTGACTGGCAAAATCGTGAAAGCTAAACTGTGGCTCAACATTTTTTTCTTTGAATCTTTTATGTAGGAAAGGGGATGTTAAAGGTGGGAAAGTAAGAATAAGCATGTCTTTAAAATAATAAGTCATCACTTTAATGCTCAAAAGCTTTTTTAAAGTGGATAATCAACAGGGACCTACTGTGCAGCGCAGGGAGCTCTGCTGCTGCTGCTGCTGCTGCTGCTGAGTCACTTCAGTCGTGTCCGACTCTGTGTGACCCCATAGACGGCAGCCCACCAGGCTCCCCCATCCCTGGGATTCTCCAGGCAAGAATACTGGAGTGGGTTGCCATTTCCTTCTCCAATGCATGAAAGAGAAAAGTGAAAGTGAAGTCGCTCAGTCTGTCCGACTGTTAGCGACCCCATGGACTGCAGCCCACCAGGCTACTCCGTCCATTGGATTTTCCAGGCAAGAGTACTGGGGTGGGGTGCCATTGCCTTCCCCGGCAGGGAGCTCTGCTCAGTGTTAAGTGGCAAGCCTGGATGGGAGGTTAGGGGGAGAATGGAAACGTGTCTGTGTATGGCTGAGTCCCTTCGCCGTCCACCTGAAACTGTCATGACATTGTCTGCTATCCTGCTCTACTCCAGTATAAAATAAAAAGTTTAAAAAAGATTTTCTAGTTGTGATGTGAAAAAGTCTTTAAACAACTTTAGAAAAGACTCTGAAAACCAGCGTAACTTTCTCCCGTGAGGTGTGTCAAATTGTTGACTATTGGAAACAGGATGTCATTTTCTCCTTCTAGGCTTTTTGAGAGACTTCATCTTCTCCTGACCAATGATTTATTAGATTCCACAGAAAGAGAATGAAGGTGAATTTTGTTTGAAGAAAAGACTTTAAAGAAGTAACGGGTTTTGAGATTTTTAAAAAGCGGACGTTTTGGAGACCCGGGCTTCCTTTGTTAGTGTGACTGGAAGCGGGCGGAGCTGAGAACTGAATGGTGGTGATGGGGGCGGGGGTATTGAAGTGAAAGTGAAAGTTGCTCAGTGGTCTTGGCGACCCATTCTCCAGGCCAGAATCCTGGAGTGGGGAGCATTTCCCTTCTCCAGGGGATCTTCCCAACCCAGGGATCGAACCAGGTCTCCCGCATTGCAGGCAGATTCTTTACCAGCTGAGCCACAAGGGAAGCCCAGGGGTATTGAGACCGAAGCATGGGGTTTCTTTTCTGAAGAAAGTCTTGAGTTCTTACGTTTATTGGGCTGGTGAATTTTATACTTTCCCTGTGGTTCTGAAGAAATACTGTGACCCTCATGAATTCCCAGCACACCTGGGACATGTCTTATGCCCCCTGAAAATTTTCAGCCTCAGAGGCAGCACAGTTTTGTGCAGTTTGGTACGACAATGCTCAGTTTAGAGTCATTACTTCTCCGGAGAGAGAAAAAATCGTGTGTTATTTTGCAAGGAGCCTGTATTAGTTCTGTCTGTTGTAGTGAAAAGGAAAGTTAAAATTTTACTAACTATAAGCAATAGGTCTTTATCTCATGGAATGAGGCCTTTAGGCTCACTCAGGCAGCAAACTCTTATCTCAGGCCTCCAGGCCGACCCCCTTAGGGACCCTCTAGAGAAGCTGTTTGCTTTTCCCTCAGGGACTTTCCAGGAGAGTGTTTTTCCAAGAATTAACTAAAATGTGGTAATGTGGTCTGATCAGCCGTTTCAGCCTGATAAGTATACGAACCTATCCACGTAAAGGTCCAAACCTGCCCACCAATCCGGCGCTCCCCACCCTACCTGCACCTGTTTGTAACTCTTATGCTTAAATACTGCTCTGTAACCATTGTCCGGGGTTCGTCCCTCCTCGGAGGTGACTGAACCCCGGCGCGCCGGCTTAATAAATCCTCTTGCTGTTTGCATCGAATCCGAGTCTTGGTGATCTTTGGAGCGACGGGTTCCAGGAAAAGACTGCGAGGTCTAACAGTAGGTTTCCTTTTTTTTTTTTTTTTTTTGATGGAAGACACGTGGTGTGGCTGTGAAGAGTAAATAGGAAAAAACTGGGCATCTTTTAATCTTGAGTTTTGTCTTAAGCATATGTATGGAAATGAAATATCCCAAACAACAGAGATATCTTTGTTGGAGTGTGAAAGAACGCCAGCGAATTCTAACTGGGAGTTATTTTCAGAGGAAACTTTGAAGCATGAATAGACAAAGGGAGTGATTTTGAGGGTGTGCCTGCTGGAGACGGTGGGAAATCCCGTTGTGGGCAGACAGGCTGCTGGTGATTGGATCAGAGTCCCTCAGACGTGGTGGTGGTAGATGCTGGTGGGCAGACTATTAGGTCCAGTGATCGGTGCTTTGCTTGGCCTACTGAACTTGGGGGAACCAGGGGAGCATTGTCACTGCCTCTGGCAGGCAGTCACGTGTGTGAAGTATATGCAGATCAGAACACCCGAATTTTCAGATGACTTTCAAATATATTTATTTATCTGGTTGGCTGTGCCAGGTCTTAGTTGCAGCATGTGGGGGTCTCTAGTTTCTGCATGCCAACTCTTAGTCACGACATGCAGGACCTGGTTCCCAGACCAGGGGTTGAATCCCAGGCCCTTTCCATTGGGAGTCCAGCGTCTTAGCCACTGAACTACAAGGGAAGTCCTTCAAATGACTTTTAAAAGGGCCACCATTAATATGTTGAAAGACTTTGTATTTATCACCAGAAGTCTAGGAACGTTCCTAAGCTGTTATTGCTGTTCATTCGCTCAGCCGTGTCCGAGTCTTTTTTCAACCCCATGGACTGTAGCCAGCCAGGCTTCTCTATCCATGGGGATCCTCCAGGCAGGAACACTGAAGTGGGTTGCTATTTTCTGCTCCAGGGGATCTTCCCGACCCAGGGATCAAATCTTCATCACCTGCACTGGCAGGTGGATTCTTTGCCGTGAGCGACCAGGACAGCCTGGCTAATACAGTGGATGCTTCTTATTCAAGGATTCTGTCTTTGTGAAGTCTCCTGCTTGCGGAGATTTATTTATTGTCCCCAAATCTGTACTCCAAAATAGTGCTTTAGGCTGTGAGTTCAGTGGTAAGGAATCAGCATCATATATCAGATAAGATGCTTTTAAACCGAATCACATATAAAACAAGATCAGTTGACTAAAACGTGATGCCCAGAGATGTGGTATTCAAGGAGCCTAGTCCTTCTGAGTCCTCCAGTAACAATAGTCTGGTGTTTGGTTATTCAGTGTTCAAGGTGATTTTTCTAGAACAGAACTACCACACATACTGAGGATTAGGTATATGTAGGAGCTCCTCTCCTTCCCCTGCTGCCCTGTTAATTCTAAAATTTATATGAATGTAGTCCGATCATAAACCATATGACCTCATCAACAGCACCCAAAGTTCTGGGAACCTCGAGGAGGTTCTTTATTTTATTTTTTTAAGGTTTTTTTTTTTTGATGTGGACCATTTAGAAAAGCGTATTTATTTGTTTGGCTTTGTCAGATATCAGTCGCATCATGCGGGAGCTTTCATTGTCACACACAGACTCTCTAGTTGAGGTTCTTGGGTTCAGTACTTGCGGCACACGGGCTTAGTTGCTCCGAGGCATGTAGGATTTTATTTCCCCAACCAGAGATCTAACCCGTGTTCCCTGCATTGCAAGGTGATTCTTAACCACTGGACCACCAGGCAAGCCCCTCGGTAAGGTTCTTGATACCAGTTTATAGTTGGTCTAGCACGGTAAGTGTGGATAGATGTTGGTGTGCTGGTTCAGAACGACAGGTATGGTAAAATCACAGCAGAATTCCAACTTCACAGTTTTTGAGGCAGTTTCAAAGTCAGTATCTAGTGCCTTCTTTCCTCCCCAGTTTCCAGAAACACCGCTATATCTTTATGTGTAAAATGGCCTCTTCTGAGCGTCTCTGGGGTGGTTTCCTCTGGTTGTCTTGTAGCCGTGGTTCCCCAGTTCAGTGTACAATCAGAGTAAAAATAGGCAAAACAGAAACTTGTCTGTCTAGGGGAGGGAGATGGTTGCATGTTTTTGGAAGCTTTTGCATCTGAATGGATGATACGCTATCAGCTCTTAAAAGAAACCGATTTCAGAAAATTCAAGGGAAAAAGTTGTCTGCCGTTTTAGCCTCCCTAGGACTTTTTCTTGCATAGTCTCACACCCCATTCCCACCCCCAAAATAAAAAAAAGAAAAGACACAAAACAGCCCTTTTCTGTGTTTTGAGGAAATGGTTTTGTGAGGCTGTTTGGTTAGACAATGAATTAAAGACTCAGAACTTCCTGGATGGGCTTTTGGGAAAGGAAGTGTGTGCAGCTGTGAAGCCTGAGGTTCGGCCTGCCTCAGGACACTTGAAAAGTTATTCTCTGCGCCCAGAATCATGGGTAACACTGTGGTGCACAAAGCCCCCAGAGATTATATATATTTATTTATTTAAACTTGGTAAAAGACATTACCATCTTAACTATTTTAAGTGTACAGCTCAGCAGTGCTAAGTATATTCATGTTGTCATGCCACCAGTCTCCAAAATTCTTTTCATCCTGCAAAATTGGACCTCTGTGCCCATTAAATACTAACACTCCATTCTCCTCAGCTTCCCAGGTAGCTCCGTGGTAAAGTATCCACCTGGCAATGCAGGAGACCCAAGAGACATAGGTTCCATCCCTGGGTCAGGAAGATTCCCTGGAGAAGGAAGTGGCAACCCACTCTAGTATTCTTGACTAGAAAATTCCATGGACAGAGGAGCCCATAATTCATGGGGTCAGAAAGAGTCAGACACAGCTGAGCAACTAAGCTCATACACAGGCTCCAGTCTCCCCACCGCTCCAACCTAAGAAATCACCGTCTACTTTCTGTCTGTGTAAATCTGACTTCTCTACAGATATACCTCATGTAAGTGAAATCATTTTCTTGTGACTGGCTTATTTCACGTAGCACAACGTCTTCAAGATTCATCCAAGTTGGAGCATGTGTCAGAATCTTCTTCCTTTTTAAGACTGGGTAATATTCTTTGGAAGGATTGATGCTAAAGCCAAAACTCCAGTACATTGGCCACCTCATGCGAAGAGTTGACTCATTGGAAAAGACTCTGATGCTGGGAGGGATTGGGGTCAGGAGGAGAAGGGGACGACCGAGGATGAGATGGCTGGATGGCATCACTGACTCGATGGACATGAGTCTGAGTGAACTCTGGGAGTTGGTGATGGACAGGGAGGCCTGGCGTGCTGCGATTCATGGGGTCGCAAAGAGTCGGAGATGACTGAGCGACTGAACTGAACTGAACTGAGTATTCCCTTAGCTAGGTACACTATGTTTTGTTTGTCTTTCATCTCTTGATGGACGCTTGAGTTGCTGCCGCCTTTTGGGTCTTGTGAATAATGCTGCAGTTATTCACAATACGAGTGTACAAATATCTGTTTGAATCTCTGCTTTCACTTCTTTGGAGATACCCAGCAGTAGACTTGCTGGGTCATAGAATGACTCTTCTTGGCTTTCTGTGGAACCAGTGTGCCGTTGTCCCCCGTGGCTGCCCCCACCAGCGGTGCTCAGTTGTGCCAGTTTCTCAGCATCTTTGCCAGCGTGTGTTACTTTCTGATTTGGATTTGCATTTCCCTAATGATTAGTGATGTTGAGCATGCTTTCACCTGTTCGTTTGGCCGCTTGTGTATCTTCTTTGGAGAAATGCCCGTTTGCCCATTTCTTAATCGATTTGTAGTGTTGTTGAGTTGTATTCTTTTTTTTTTAATATATTCCAAATATTAACCCTTTGCAGATAAATGAATATGACATATCTTCTCTCATCTCCTGGGTTGCCTTTTCATTCTGTTAATAGTATACTTTGAGGTAAGAAAGCTTTTGGTTTTGATGAAGTACAGTTTACCTATTTTTTTCTTTGGTTTCCAGTGATTTTGGTGTCATATTGAAGAAATTATTGCCATATCCAATGTCATGAAGATTTTCTCCTATGTAGGGTAAAAATGAGCCTGATAGAACCAGGTTACCTTGTACTACCGTGAAACTGTGACTGATAGCTGGTATCAGTCACAGGCTGATGTTCAGTGAACTTCTATAAAACGAATTCCAGTGACCATGAAGTCAGTTGAGCTCTGTTGTCATGGAGATACATATTGAAGTTGGAAAAGATTTAGAATACTTTTTGTTTTTTTAACTCCTTGGCTATCTCAAAAACATAAAAATGTTCACTTTAACTATTGAAAGGCATACGTTTAATAGATTTAAAAGAGAATTTTAGTAAGTGGATCCCAGCATTTCCCAAGGCTTCCCTGCGGCTCACATGGTAAAGAATCTGCCTGCAATGCAGGAAACCCGGGTTGGATCCCTTGGACATGAAGATCCCCTGGAGAGGGGAATGGCTACCCACTCCAGTATTCTTGCCTAGAGAATCCCATGGACAGAGGAGCCTGGGGGGGGCCACATTACATGGGGTCGCACAGAGTCAGACATGAGTAGGTGAATGACACACACACAGTTATAAATGTAACCCAATGTTAAATGTGTTAATTATGTTAAATGTATTAGTTATATTAAATATAAAATATGTTGATGCTTTAAAAAATTATTCCATTCTGCTTCCCCACACTAGGACATTGCCCATGTGATGTTTATCTCTGGCATTCCCAGGGGGCCATCTTCATGCTTTTCTTCAGCATGCATTGTCTGCCCCACCAGGCTCTTAAACGTAGAAGCATAAACGTTTCTAGTAATATCTTTATGGTTTGGGAATGTGGCTTCCTGCCTTTTAAAACTTGATGTGATCCTTTGTGTGTGCTTTCTAAACACCTGCATTTGAAATCTTTCAGGTGTTTTGCAGTAGTTTTCTCAGATAGCTGGATTCCATCGAGCCAAGAATAATAGAGAGTCCAGACTGTGAGCTGTATGGTCAGCCCTCCTAAGAAAGTATTTCATTCATTTTTGTTTGCCATTTCTTGGGTCTCTTTTGCTGCTCTTACCCCAAGTTGAGTTTTCCAAGCTGTCGTTTTATGTCCTGACCAGTTTCACACACACACAAGTGAATTTATTGTAGTGCATACAGGTCTTCGTAAGGATATGCGTTTTTATTTTCTTTACATAACATGCCAGTCACGGAATTGGTTTATCTTGCCTTAGATTTGGCAGACATTGAGCGCTGGCGCTGTAGACCTTTGCTATGCATATTCTACAGCAGTAGCCAGTCTTTCTGCAGGTGACTGGCATCCTGTTGCTGTCGGATGCTGTCAGCCCCTTAAGGCACTTTGATTGTCGACATCATGCTGGCTCGGGCTGTACACTCAGTTGTACTTGTGCAGGCGCTGCTCCACAGGAGATGGGACTCTCAGAGAAGATTGGACTTTCCATAGAAACAGCTGTATACCTGGCGGCAAGGGCAGTGTTCCCAGAGGAAGACTCAGCTGGAAGGAGATCACATGTCAGCCCACTCCAGCCCTCCAAAGCCTAGTTCCTGGCCACTAGGAATTGCATGCGTTTCCTGCAGTCATCTGTAATCACCTACGATCATTTACTTCTTGGATGCTCTGAGCAGAGGTGCTGTGTCTGGTTTCTCTGTTATCCACAATCCTTAGGATGGTGACTTGGATGGAGAAAATGCATCAGCCTCACATCTGGTAGAGTCTCTTCATTCTCCATCTCTTTTTCTCCAGTGCTTTTTCTTCCTCCCTGCAGAAAACAGAATCATGTACAGTAAGAAATAATGTGGAATGACCTGGGGGGGCGACTTGTTTGGGAGATGGAGACTGCTTCTGTGTGAAAGCTTATGTTTGAGGCATACTGGGGCAAAAGACCCTTATAAATTAAGAAAAAGTAAGATTAGAAACATTTTTAAATGCAGTAGTGAATACAGGAGAATGGTTAATAGTTATCTCATTGATCATAGGTAAATAGAGACTTTTAAAAAGTTAAATGACTTGTCTCTTAAGGTTGATTCAGTGTCCTCTTGCAATCTGAATTTAAGTTAGGTTAATAAGGCTAACTGGATTTCCGTAGCAGTGTTCATGTGGCCCAGCATCCAGTACCTGTCAAGCCCAGCCCTGTTGAGTTTGTTTTCCTCCTGTGAAGATCCAGTAGGACTGTCATGCTGTGTGAGGCTGGGCCATGGAGTGGCAGGTTCCTGACAGGGTCACCAGGGCCTGGGACATCAGGGCCACAAGCTAGGCTTGCATCATGGCATCAGCGCTGCTCCACCTCTTGAAATCCAGCTGTGAGTCAGAGTTTTCATCTACTTTCTTTTTTACTGGGAGGAAAGAGTCTGTTAGATAAACCTGGGAATTGATAGCTGGTGTGTTGTATTTGGATTTGTAGGTTGGATGTTTTATGTTGACCAGTTTGCACCATTGTCGTATAAATTAGAGATGATGGATCCAGCTGTGGTTTAATGGTGACCGCTCCTGAATGTGGATTCAAAAGATCAGAATTTGTGTCTCATTTCTTTCNTTTGGATTTGTAGGTTGGATGTTTTATGTTGACCAGTTTGCACCATTGTCGTATAAATTAGAGATGATGGATCCAGCTGTGGTTTAATGGTGACCGCTCCTGAATGTGGATTCAAAAGATCAGAATTTGTGTCTCATTTCTTTCTGTTCTAGCTGTGTAGCCTCTAGAAGGGTTAACCTCTTCACTCCTTAAAGGTGTCAAGAAGATGAAATGTGACTGGTACTGCTGAACCTGTATTAGTTCATTTGAATCAAATGAATTTGGGGATCAAATTGAGTAGAGCCTGGATTCTGGATGTGGGGAGTCTTTGAAGATGATCTAATTTCATTGTGTAACTGAGAGTTAGAGAAATTTAAGTGTGTTTCCTCTGTTTCCTCTGTCAGTGGCAGTGTCATGATTAGCACCCAGAACACATTTACTCTGGGACGGGGTGTCCGCTCCGGGTTAAGAGTGTGGGTCTTGGATTGGTCTACCAAGGATCTGAATTATCCCCTCAGTTTACTGTGTCTGGAACCTCAGGCAGGCTACTTACTTCTTGCACTTAGTCTTCCTGTGAGGTTAAATAGAAGTAATACTTTTTTTAAAAAGAAAATTCATATGTATGTGATGAAGATTGAATGAGATAAATTTATGCAAAGCTCTCAGCACTATGACAGCACCCAGAAAGCATTCAATATCATTATTGTTTCTTAATCAGAGGACATTACTGTTGATCCCTCAGTGTGCTTCTCTGGATACTAGGCTGAAATTCTGTATTATCAGAAGGTTGGTTATTGATAGGCATTGCTCAGTACTTTAATAATAAGTAAGTAAATTTAAATAAATTTAGGTAGTCTTATCTTGCGGGGAAGGCAATGGCACCCCACCCCAGTACTCTTGCCTGGAAAATCCAATGGACGGAGTAGCCTGGTGGGCTGCAGTCCATGGGGTCGCTAATAGTCGGACAGACTGAGCGACTTCACTTTCACTTTTCACATTCATGCATTGGAGAAGGAAATGGCAACCCACTCCAGTATTCTTGCCTGGAGAATCCCAGGGATGGGGGAGCCTGGTGGGCTGCCGTCTATGGGGTCACACAGAGTCGGACACGACTGAAGTGACTTAGCAGCAGCA
>SJYX01003886.1:618716-639493 GCA_006410675.1 Oreotragus oreotragus | reverse complement strand
AGTCGGACAGACTGAGCGACTTCACTTTCACTTTTCACATTCATGCATTGGAGAAGGAAATGGCAACCCACTCCAGTATTCTTGCCTGGAGAATCCCAGGGATGGGGGAGCCTGGTGGGCTGCCGTCTATGGGGTCACACAGAGTCGGACACGACTGAAGTGACTTAGCAGCAGCAGCAGCCTTATCTTGATGAATAAATGGCTGTTTTTTTTTTTGTTGTTGTTGCTGTTGTTGTTTTTTGACCATCCTGGGTCTTCATTGGGGTGCACAGGCTTTTCTCGAGTTGTGGCACATAGGCTTAGTTGCCCTGAGGAATATGGGATCTTATTAATAGCTTCCCAACCGGGGATTGAACCCATGTCCTCTGCGTAGCAAGGTTGAGTCTTAACCACTGGACCACAGGGAAGTCCCTAAATGGCTGTATTTTTATAACAGAATGTCTGCATTCTGCAGCTCCATCTTTTAAATGATTTTGTACCTCTTGCACTTCCCGGTCTAGGAGGCTGGAGGTGTCTTCTTTTTTATTATAGGCATCAAAGAGACAGGGACAATCTCCTGATTCCCCCTCTTTTGGCGTGGCTTTGTGTTTTGAGCTCGGGTGTGTCTGATCACTCAAGGAGGAACAAAGCCGCACTGCGGAGATCTGAGGTGTTGGGAAAGTGAAGTGAAGTCGCTCAGTCGTGTCCGACTCTTCGCGACCCCATGGACTGTAGGTTACCAGGCTCCTCCGCCCGTGGGATTCTCCAGGCAAGAGTACTGGAGTTGGGAACCCATCCAGTTTCCTCCATCAATCCCATTCTCTTTCTGTCAGCCACCCTCCTTACATAACCCACGTGGGTTTCTAAGGCCGAGGTCTGCAGAGGTGTTCTGTGTCTAGCAAAAGAGTTTAGGGTGGAGGTGGGGGTCCATATGTGTCACCAAAGTGAGTAATGGAAGTGGAAAGTGCTGGATGCTAGCACTGAATGAAAGCCCAAAAGTGTTAGTTGCTCGGTTGTGTCCAGCTCTTTGTGACCCTGTGGACCATAGCCCGCCAGGCTCCTCTATCTGTGGAATTCTGCAGGCAGGAATACTGGAGCGAGCAGCCATCCCCTTCTCCAGGTTATCTTCCTGACCCGGGGATTGAACCCCGGTCTTCCTCACTGCAGGCAGATTCTTCACCATCTGAGACACCAGGAAGCCCAACCCTGAGTGCCATCAACAAATTTGAAAATTCGATCTGCCATAGACAACCTAGTTCATTGCCTTAGAAAACTTATCAAGTATTGGTGAATTTTAAGCATTTAAAAATACTTTCTAATCTGTTTTCAGCTTTTTAATCAGATGATTTGATAGTCAAAGAGGTTATGTTCTGCAGACCCCAGGGCCTTGTTTGTTTTAAATAATTACAGGAAGCCCTTTAATTTCCATGAGATTGAGATTTTTGGAGGCCAGGAGGGTACAGTGATTACGTCTAAAATCGTTTAACCTTGCTACTGTTGACATTTTATTTATTTATTTTTCTAACCAGCTCATTGATTCCCCCCCCCCGCCCCACCGTTTGTTTCACTGGCAGTAACTAATAGTAACTAATTTTTATTCTTGTATTGCAGACCACCATGGAGGAGTAGGGAGACGATTGGGGAAGGAGTTACCAAATTTGGCCAAAAAAAAAAAATTTCAGGACACCTCATCCCATTTGAATCTCATACAATGAACTTTTCTGTATAACTACGTCCCATGCCAGAGTTAAATTTGAATTTTAGTGAAACAAGGAAACGTGTTTAGTTTAAGTATGTCCCATGCAATATTTGGGATATACTTAAATACTGAAAAATTTATTGCTTCTAAACAAGAAATAGACCCATTTGTTTCTTAGATAGGAAAGGCAGTTCGATAAGCCTCTGCTTTCTTAGTACAGAGCAGCACCCAGAAGTGTGTGGAAGTCGTAATCCCAACCTACCCTTTTCAAGTCTTAACTCTTCTGAGTTTAAAGCACTTTTTTTTTTTAGCTCAGGAAAGTTGGATTGACATAAAAAACACACGTGTCTGGAATTATCTCTGAGTCCTTTATAAACAAATGGCCAAGACTTGGGAGGGCACACCTTAGGTTACAGAATGTTTTCCTGGGCTGGGCTCCAAAGCTTCCTGACTCTGGAACAATAATGGGTTCTTTCCATGCTACTTTATGTATTTATTTTACAGCATTCTTGTGCCTTTTATCCCTTCAGAGCCACTTAGAAAACATATTTGGGTCCTGCAGGAGCAGACGTACAGAAATTGTGGAGTTGTTTTATGTTCAGAGGCTCCATGTGCTGAGGGTGAGGGACCCCCTCCCCACTTCTTCCCCCTCCTCCCTTCTCCTCCTGTTTCCCCCTGTCCTCCTTCCTCTCCCGGCTCCCCTTCCTCCCTCCCCTCAGCCTTCTTTCTTTTTCTTTTTTAAAATAATCATAAGAAAAAAAATAATCATAAGGATATTATTCCTCAGTATGTGCTTGTAAATATTTTTATTGGAAAATTTTGACTGATTTCTACACATCCTGATAGGGAAGTAGGGTATTTCTTCATGCGATAAATTCCTTAAGGAGAGATCTGAAGAGTTTTGACCTTTGAGTTTTCTTTTCTCTTTCAGTTTCCTTGCCGTCTAAAAATCTTACAGTTCTCCTTAGGAGGCAAAAACAAAGCTATCACTGATGATAATGACTAAAACATATGATTGGAATTCACATTTTAAGTTTAGTGAAATGAAAGTCATTCAGTCGTGTCTGACTCTTTGCGACCCCATGGACTAGACAGTTCATGGAATTCTCCAGGTCAGAATACTGGAGTGGGTAGCCTCTCCCTTCTCCAGGGGATCTTCCCAACCCAGGGATCGAACCCAGGTTAAAAGTGGATTAAAAGTGGATCCGCATTAAAAGTGGATTCCTTACCAGCTGAGCCACAAGGGAAGCCCAAGAATACTGAAGTGGGTAGCCTGTTCCTTCTCCAGCGGATCTTCCCAACCCGGGAATCAAATTGGGATCTTCTGCACTGCAAATAGTCAAAGCTACAGCTTTTCCAGTAGCCATGTATGGATGTGAGTTGGACTCTAAAGAAAGCTGAGTGTTGAAGAATTGATGCTTTTGAACTGTCAGTTCAGTTCAGTTCAGTCGCTCAGTCGTGTCCGACTCTTTGCGACCCCATGAATCGTGGTGTTGGAGAAAACTCTTGAGAGTCCCTTGGACTGCAAGGAGATCCAACCAGTCCATCCTAAAGGAAATCAGTCCTGAATATTCATTGGAAAGACTGATGTTGAAGCTGAAGCTCAAATACTTTGGCCACCTGATGTGATGAACTGACTCATTGAAAAGACCCTGATGCTGGGAAAGAGTGAAGGCAGGAGGAGAAGGGGATGACAGAGGATGAGCTGCTTGGATGGCATCACTGACTCGATGGACATGAGTTTGAGCAAGCTCCAGGAGTTGGTGATGGACAAGGAAGCCCGGCGTGCTGCAGTCCATGGGGTTGGAAAGTGTCTGACAAAACTGAGTGACTGAACTGAACTGCATCGCAGGCGGATTCTTTACCAACTTGAGCTATCAGGGAAGCCCCATTTTAAGTTTAATAGTGACAATTCGTTTATAAAATATAAGATGTCAGAACTAGGAGGAATCTTACATTTGATCTAGTCTTAACATTTTCCTCATTAGAGGAAATAGAGACTCAGAGATGTGAAGTGACTTCCTGAAAGTTAGTGGCAAAGTTTGAGAGCAGGTACCTGGGGTGCCTAACACGGCAGAGCTTTCTCCCAGCTGTTGAAGAAAAAGTTCAGTATTAAAATTAAAATACTCAAATGCCCAAACTCTGATTTTAACAGTTTTTTTGTAGAAGTCTTTCTGAAACACTTTATCTTCTGAAGTTAAAATGGACAGGGTAGCATGCACGTTAATCTTCTCTCAGTCTCACTATTACCAGCATTGTCTTTTGAGCATCAGTTATTCTTTGTGTTTAACGCCTAGATGCCCTTTGCTTCTGTGAATAAAGTCATCCCCCATAGCTGAGGTTTTGTTTTCATTAGTTTCAGTTACATGCAGTCAACTGGGATCCAAAAATATTAAATGGAAAACTCCAGAAATTAATAATTCTGTTTTATTATTGTTATTTTATTATCTTTATTATTTTATTATTATTAGTTATTCTCCCTGCCTTGCAAGGTAGATTCTTAACCTCTGGGCCACGGGGGAACCCTTCGTACTTCTAATATGATATCTGCTGCTTTGGTTTTTATTCCCATGTCCATTTTCTTTTCTCTATGAGGCAAGGTCCTCTGTTGTCTTATGTCTTTCGCTTAGTGTCCAGTGCTGAGCTGGGGTGCTCAGTCTCTGCCCAGAAGTAAGTATTTGTCGAGTGACATCTATAGTGGCTTGTCATTGGCCATTATTACTTAACCTGCTGGATATCAGAGTTGTCTTGATAGTTGACGTTGTCTTCTGAGTGACTCCTGGAACGTAAGAAGCTATGTGATACCTGTTAATTGGTCTAAATGTATAAAATGTTATAAGGCATTAGACAGGCCTCGCCATTTCTGGGGAGAAGGCAATGGCACCCCACTCTAGGACTCTTGCTTGGAAAATCCCACGGATGGAGGAGCCTGGTGGGCTGCAGTCCATGGGATCGCAAAGAGTCGGACACGACTAAGCGACTTCACTTTCACGTTTCACTTTCATGCATTGGAGAAGGAAATGGCAACCCACTCCAGTGTTCTTGCCTGGAGAATCCCAGGGATGGGGGAGCCTGGTGGGCTGCCGTCTGTGGGGTCGCACAGAGTTGGACACGACTGAAGCGACTTAGCAGCAGCAGCAGCAACTGAGGCAAAGAAAGGGAGTTTGAAGTGACCAAGGACATATAATGAAAAACATTGAATCAAAAAGACGTCCACCCGGTCTTATCCATGAGTAGGCAGAAATGGTATTTTTCTTTGAATGAAAATCCCCAATGCCAAAGCCTTCAGAATAACACTNCAACTGAGGCAAAGAAAGGGAGTTTGAAGTGACCAAGGACATATAATGAAAAACATTGAATCAAAAAGACGTCCACCCGGTCTTATCCATGAGTAGGCAGAAATGGTATTTTTCTTTGAATGAAAATCCCCAATGCCAAAGCCTTCAGAATAACACTGAGATGTAACTCGTTCATGTGGTAGGTCAAATAATAACATTTTCCTGCCCCCTGGTATCAACCCCCCATAGATGTGCAGGTCCTGATTCCAAAACTTGTGAATACGTTACCTTACGTGGTGTAAAGGACTTTGCAGACGTGATTAAGTTAAGGATATTGAGTTCTAGAGATTAGGTTGGATTTTCCCAGTGAGCCCAGCATAATTACAAAGGTCTTCATAAAGGGAGGTGTTGAGGGTGGGGATCAGTCAGAGGAGATGAGATGGCAGGACCGAGGCAGAGGTTCCGGTAATGCAGGGCCATGAGCAGCTTCTAGAAGCTGNCCAGTGTTCTTGCCCAGTGAGCCCAGCATAATTACAAAGGTCTTCATAAAGGGAGGTGTTGAGGGTGGGGATCAGTCAGAGGAGATGAGATGGCAGGACCGAGGCAGAGGTTCCGGTAATGCAGGGCCATGAGCAGCTTCTAGAAGCTGGAAAAGGCAAGCAATGAGCCAGGAATCCAGCTCTGCCAGTTCCTTCATTTGTGGGCCAGTAAAACCAATTTCAGATTTGTGACCTCCAGAACTGGGAACGAATACATGTATGTTGTTTTAAGCTGCTGAGTTTGTGATAGTTTGTCACAGCAGCAGCTAGAAACGAATGCAGTCGGCTTCAGAAGAAATTTAAAATTTCCCAGTTCCTGTTGGGCTATGAGTGCCCCCAGATGCTTGGACTGAATGAAAAGAAGAGAATCTCACATGGTCCCAAGCTTGAAAACTTTTGATTTCTACATATTCTGAAAAGATCAAAGGAAGAGCTCTCACACAAACTCCACGACAGGCTCTGCAGCAACACACGCACTCTTTCTCTCTCTCTCACACACACACACGCACGCACGCACGCCTGCACTTTCGAGGAAATGACTGAGAGAAGGAACGTATGTTTCAGTTGACTTTAATGGCTGAATGGCTCCATTGTGCAGGTGCTGCCCAGATTCTGAAAGATGCTGTGGTAAAGGAAAGACCCAAGCCCCAAACCTTTCCTGTACACTGTCGGCATTAGATATATTCTGTCAGAAGTAACCCAACCCTTCCTCTTTGAAATGTCTGCTCGCCACACAAACATGTAAATGATGTTTGGCATGTTAAACACTTTTATCAGTACCATTGAAAGTATGTTATGAAATGTCCTCAGATGCCTTAGGAAAATGATTGTCATTTCTTGTCTGCTAATCAGGTGAGCAATTTCTGTGCAAGTGAGGGGTGGGGTGGGAAAGGCCTCAAAGGCCTGGGGTTCTGAGAGGTGGGGTTCCCTTTGTAATGAAGAACTTTGGCTGTGGGAGAAGGCTACTGGTTATTATTATTTTTTAATATGCTTATTTATTTTTCAGCTTGTGCGGTCTAGTGCTCTATATGCTTATTTATTTTTCAGCTTATGCGGTCTAGTGCCCTGACCGGGGATTGAACACGGGCCCCCTGGACCACCAGGGAAGTCCAGCTGCTAGTTAGTTTTGAAGCAGAGCTGAAGGCAGGGCCTCTTCCATGCTTCTGGAGCAGTCAAGAGATGAGGTACTAGTTTTATAGTCAGAGTGGAAGGTGATGAGTTACTTCCTGGGAGTTGCTTGTGAATATACTCTGACCATGTGGGGTCTTAGCTCTCCAGATTGAACCCAGGGGCTGAACCTGCACTTCCTGTATTGGTAGGGGGAGTCTTAACCACTGGACCTCCAGGGAATTCCCCATATGCAGTGGATTTTTAAGGGCGGATTAGTTTTCCCTGTAATCCATCACAGTTGGTAATTCATGAAGTTACGGCCTAGTGATTTAAGTTCTTCGAGAAGTTGCTACACATTGTATGTTGTTGTTGTTCAGTGGCTAAGTCCTGGCCAAGCCTGTGACCCCATGGACTGCAGCACGTGAGCCTTCTCTGTCCTTCACTCTCTCCCTCAGTTTGCTCAAATTCATGTCCATTGAGTCGGTGATGCCATCCAACCATCTCATCCTCTGTCGTCCCCTTCTCCTCCTGCCCTCGATCTTTCCCAGCATCGGGGTCTTTTCCAATGAGTGGGCTCTTTGCATCAGGTGGCTACAGTCTTGGAGCTTCAGCTTCAGCATCAGTCCTTCCAATGACTATTTAGGGTTGGTTTCCTTCAGGAGGGACTGATTGGATCTCCTTGTTGTCTTAGGGACTCTCAAGAGGCTTCTCCAGCACCACAGTTTGAACACATATGTCTTTTTGAGCATGATGGACAGAATGCAGTGTCCTTCTCTCATTTGCACTTGGTGTCCCCCTCACTCACTCATCCCACAGAAAGGAATGGTGTAGCGTGTAATTGTGTGATCCCAGCCACGTGACCCTCTTGAGTGAACCAGGGAGAAGCAAGCATGGTTTCTTAGTGTCCACCGAGCTGCGTTGGCTTCAGGTTAGTTGGTTATGACCTTTGCCTTGTCACCATAATTTAAAACAGGTCGATGATTTCTGCGTAGAGAGGGCATCGAGCCCCACCTTGTCGGCTGAGGTTGGCCATTTGGTTACATGCCCCACACTTGGGCGTGAGCATAAGGTGTGAAGTCTGTGTGCCTTTCTTTGTTTCTTTCCTTTTTAAAAAAGATCTATTCATTTTTTAAAGTTTCTGGCTGTGCTGGGTCTCTGCTGATCCGTGCAGGCTTTCTCTGTTGCAGTGAGCGGGGGCGATTCTCTAGTCGCAGTGTGAGTCTTCTCACTGCGGTGCCGTCTCCTGTGGCTCCCAGGCTCTCTAGCACAGGCTTAGTAGTTGTGGCACAGGGGCTTAGTTGCTCTGCGGCATATGGGAACTTCCCGGGGCAGGGATTGAACCCGTGTCCTCTGCAGTGGCAGGTGGCTTCTTAACCACTGAGCCACCCAGGAAGCCCTCCCCATATCTTGATGATGATCTGGACTGGAGGTCTAGGTCTGTCGCCTTAAACAACTACACTCTTCGTCCTTAGAGAGGGACGGTTTTCCCAACAAGACCTGGACATCACTTTCCCCCAAGTTTTCATACCACTTGTGTCCCCTTGCTATTCATAAGTAATCTTTAAGATTAAAAAACTGCATCTTGAGAAAGCTGCAACAAGAGTAACAAGGGGAAAAAGTCATGTATTTTTATAAACACTCAGCTGCTGATCTTTTCTCTTTTATTCGAAGGTGAAAGCTGGTTATGTAAGGAGGGTCTCATAGAGAGTTTTAGAATTTCAGAATGAAAAGAAGTCTCAGATGAACGCACCAAATAGCCAATTAATCCATTCAACCAGAAAGACTTAGTGAACACCCACTGGGTGGAGGATTCTGTGCTGGGAACTGTGCTTATTATATGTTGAACACCACAGCGGTGGTCCCTGTCTCACGGAGCTCATACTTTAGGGGGTGATGGACAATATTCAAGTAATTGGGGAAGAAAAGTCTCTAATCAGAAGCTTAAACAAACTACGGCAAGTCCACTGTAGGAGAGGTTAAGGAGCTCTAAGAGCATATGAGGGGAAGGGACCAGATCTAGTCTGGGGGAAGGGGGCAGTGGATGTTTGAACAGATTAAGAGGATGATCGGGGATTAATTGGAAGAAGAAGGAGGGAAGTGGGGTCTACCCAAAGGTTTGGCAGCCTGGGAGAGGGATCCTCTTGAAGTGTTAAACCAGCGTCCTTATAGAAGGAAGTTGAGTGAAGAAAGGAGAAAAGGTGATATTTTGTGAGCTGTGGTTGTCAGAATGTCCAGGAGTCAATTTGACAAGATGTCCATTTCTTTTCCCCTCTTTTTTACAGCTGCCAGTGAGACCTTTGTACTGTTCACTGGCTCCACAGTCACATCAAACAAAATAAGAAAGAGGAGGAAGTGACATGCTCACTTCTTAGGCTTTACTTTAAATCCTGGTATGGTTTTATTTGGGAGGGAGTTTGAAATGGCAATCCAAAATGATCCCCTCCTTGGGACATCCTAAAACTTATTCATTTAAACGTTGTTTTTAACACTTTGCTGTATTCACTTTTTTCCCCCCATTGTTTTATGTTCAAAGGCGTGCTTCCTAGGGTAGTTGATTTAGTCTGCCTCTTTCAGACTGTATCACTGTGTTGTTCTGTTTTAATTTGTGAGAAGATATAGTCACCATATTTATATTTTTCTGTAAAATCTTTGACATTTTATTAATCCAGCAAATCTCCATCCTGAGAAATAACACAATATCTTTTCTGATATGGGTTTATCTGACTTGCTCTACGCCATTCACCACAGGCATGTAGGTATGCAGTGTTCACAGAATTGACTGGAAGCGGCTTAGGAAAATGACATGGAATATAATTTACCTCGTAAATCACTGATCCTATTAACATACATATTCAAGATGTGACTCTATAGCGTTTTTTGGGAGGCAGTTTAAAAAAAAAATTTATTTTGTGTGGGCGTATAGCTGGTTGGCAATGTTGTGATAGTTTCTGGCGACCAACGAAGGGACTCAGCCACAGATACACACTATAGACACCCACTTCCCCCCAGCCTCTCCTCCCTTCCGGGCTGCCATGCCACACTGAGCAGAGTTCCCTTGCTATACACTAGGTCCTCGTTGGTTACCCGTTTTAAACAGAGCAGTGTGTACCTGGCCATCCCAAACTCCCTAACTATCCCTTCCCTCATCCTTACCCGCTGGGAGGCAGTATTACAGCCAAGGAGAGAACCTGCTCTGGAGATGCTGGGTCCAGGAGCCTTAGAGTCTTGGTCTCAGTTACTCACCTCGTGCTTTAGGAAGTTTTAGGATCAGATTCTGGACCCACTGTCCGCTGTTGGCTTTGCCTCTCAGAGCCAGCTTTACAGCTAATGAGGCAGACCTCCAGTCTCCAAACGCCCACGTGGGTCCTCCAAGGGCCTTACGGTAGAGCACCCATTTAGACTAATGGGTTCAGTTGCTCAGTTGCGGGCAACTCTTTGCAACCCCATGGACTGTAGCCTGCCGGGCTCCTCTGTCCAGGGAATTTTCCAGGGAAGAATACTGGAGTGGGTTGCCATTTCTGCCTTTCACAACCTGCCCACATTGGTTTATCCTATTTGGTGTATCAAGCTACCATAGCTCCCTTCTTCAGCCTCCTTTGGCTGTTAGAGAATGAAATAAAATAAGTCTTTTAAGAAATAGCTTTTATGTTTCCTGCTTTTTAAAGTGAATACCTTCATTAAAAATGTATATTTTTCTAGAGCTATTATACAGAGTGAAGTAAGTCAGAAAGAGAAAGATAAATATTGTATACTAATGCATATATCGGGGAAGGCAATGGCACCCCACCCCAGTACTCTTGCCTGGAAAATCCAATGGATGGAGGAGCCTGGTGGGATGCAGTCCGTGGGGTCGCTAAGAGTCGGACACGACTGAGCGACTTCACTTTCACTTTTCACTTTCATGCATTGGAGAAGGAAATGGCAACCCACTCCAGTGTTCTTGCCTGGAGAATCCCAGGGATGGGGGAGCCTGGTGGGCTGCCGTCTATGGGGTCACACAGAGTCGGACACGACTGAAGCGACTTAGCAGTAGCAGCAATGCATATATATGGAATCTAGAAAGATGGTACCGAAGAACTTATTTGCAGGGTAGCCGTGGAGAAACGGACATAGAGAACATACTTATGGACATGGAGAGAGGGGAGGAGACGGTGAGATGTCTGGAGAGAGTAACATGGAAACTTACATTACCGTATGTAAAATAGATAGCCAATGGAATTTGCTGTATGGCTTAGGAATCTCAAACAGGGGCTCTGTATCAGCCTAGAGGAATGGGATGGGGTGGGAGATGGGAGGGAGGTTCAGGAGGAAGGAACTAGACGTATACCTATGGCTGATTCATGTTGAGGTTTGACAGAAAGCAACAACATTCTTTAAAGCAGGTATCCTTCAATTAAAAAATAAATTTAAAAAAATGTGTGTGTTTTATGTACATGTTTATAAAGGTATCAGCAGGGCTTCCCTGCTAGTTGAGCGGGTAGAGAATCTGCCTGCAATGCAGGAGACATTGGTTCCATTCCTGGGTCGGGAAGATCCCCTGGAGAAGGAATAGGTTACCCTCTCCAGCATTCTTGGGCTTCCCTGGTGGCTCAGACGGTAAAGAATCTGCCTGCAATGTGGGAGACCCGGGTTCGATCCCTGGGTGGGGAAGATCCCCTGGAGGAGGGCATGGCAACCCATGCCAGTATTCTTGCCTGGAGAATCCCCATGGACNTCCCCTGGAGAAGGAATAGGTTACCCTCTCCAGCATTCTTGGGCTTCCCTGGTGGCTCAGACGGTAAAGAATCTGCCTGCAATGTGGGAGACCCGGGTTCGATCCCTGGGTGGGGAAGATCCCCTGGAGGAGGGCATGGCAACCCATGCCAGTATTCTTGCCTGGAGAATCCCCATGGACAGAGAAGCCTGGTGGGCTACAGTCCGTGAGGTCGCAAAGAGTCGGATACAACTGAGCAACTAAAGTGTAGCGTAAAGGTATGAACACATTAATGAGTTGAATAATTATGAACAGTTGTTTCTATCTTACAGGGTTTTATTTTCACTTCTTAGAATATTTTATTTTTTAATTAAAAATTTCAAGAGAGAGCCTTTTATTTAATAAAGCACAGCTTCATCAGTTTATGATTTACTCTTCTTTTTAAAAACATTTTAATTTATTTCTATTGAGGTATAATTGACATACAACAACATTATGTTTCTGTTCTGTAGCTTTAAGTTGTATAAGAAAGAAGTCACTTGACACACCATAATGCTTTGGAATTGGATCTGTTACAAAATTGGGCTGTATGTGTAAGTTCATAAAAAGAGCCCACAGTTTTGTTGAAAGAGAGATGGGTCTGTATGTATTGATTTTGAAGCACCAGCTCTGCCAGAGACCAGGCAGATCACTCCAAGAACCACTCTGTTTTTAACCTTTGAGTTTTTTTTTGGAGAAAATGAATAGGCTAGCATGTTGGAACTGTTTGTTTTAAGTAGGTTTAGTTTTGTGTTTTCAAAGCAAGATCAGAGAAAAAGGAAAATTCTATACTACTTATGCATGGCTTCCTAGATAAGCAGATGATTTCTAAGAAACACTACAATATTGTTTTGAAGAATAAAGCTATTTCCTTATTCATCCTTAAGGCTGTGTATTTTTTGTTTGCTTATTTCGTCAATTAAGAACAGCAATTTAAAGAAGAAAAAAGTTCATTTTTACCTATCATAGATTGCAATGGCTAAGTAATTTGAAGGTGCCTGGTTAAGAGTATATATACGTTGGTGGATCACACAAGTTGGTGAAAACCAGTGTTTCCTACTCATTTCCAAGGCAGTGTAATTTGCTATTTATGCACTTGTTTGATTATGAAGAATCATAATATAAGGAAGCCACTTTCATTTTGACCTATTGGAATTATACAGTATAATGCTTAAGTAATCTTAAGTTTTTCTGGTTAAGTGCATATACATGTATGTACATTGATGGATGAGGAAATTATTAAAAGCCCTTGAAAGCTGCAGAAACCTGTTATTTGTGCATTAGTATTTCAGATCGGCATAATACATGTCGTCAGGTTTTCTGTATTCTTGGGTGGGGTGGGGAACACGTGAACCTCTACATTTTAAAATGATTTATTTATTTTCTCTAGCTGCGGCAGTGGGGCTCCTCGTTAGCTGTGTGACGAGTGGGCTTCTCGTGGTGGTGGCTTCTTTTCCCGGGGAGCACAGGCCCTTGGGTGTGTAGTCCCCGGTAGTGTTGGCACACGGGCTTCCTCGCTGTGGCTCCTGGGCTCCAGAGCACAGGCTCAGTAGTTGTGGCTCACGGGCTTAGCTGTTCCGCGGCATATGGGATCTTCTCGGATCAGGGGTCGAACCCATGTCTCCTGCATTGGCAGGCAGATTCTTTACCACTGAACCACCAGGGAAGCCCCCTAAATTTTTACTTACCACTCTGCTCGTTCCCTATCAGTCTTCTCTTCCCCCACCCCCATCATTTCTTCCTCGATAATACCATGCCAGCTTTGTTCAGACCTCTACCCTCTATGCTTTTTAGGTAGGCTGTGTGAGGTCTGAGGGCTGAAATGTGACTGGCCAGAGCTTTCATTGCTCAACTCTGTTCATTAGAGTAGCTCTGGGAGCTTTAAATACAGATGCTTGGGCTCTGCCCAAGGAGATTTTGATTTACTGGTCTAGGGTAGGACATGGCTTAAGCCCTTGAAATGGGTTCTTTGTAACTTGTAGCTGAAAGCGTTGGAATTGACACAGCATAAGTAAGGTGACCACAGAATTCATCATTCAGCTCTGAAATGTTCCTCAATGTCCTCTGAATTCCTACCTCCCACTCTTAGGCTTTTGAAGTGGTTTGGGCCAACACACTTTTATTCCAGCATGAAAACATTAGTGGGTTGTTTTGCTTCATCAACGCTTTCTTAGATAAACCAGGTTGTATGTGTTTTAAGCTCTTGACACTGACTTCATTAATGATACCTTTGCAGTAACATAGTGTGATGGTTATTGGTCACTGAATTCTGGGAAGCTGTTTCTGGTTCCAGAGAGATGAAATTGATAAAGACTAGAGGGCAGAATATGAAAAGAACTTAAAGATGATCTGTGAACAAATCATACAACTAAAGTCATAAACATCTGCCAGACAAATCCACATAAGGGAAATATGTTTTAAGAAAAGCAATGCTGAATTCATAAAAGGCTAAATAACCAAAATGTTCTTAGAGGGAAAAACATGCACAATGAAGAAAACATTTAAAAAAGAGAGTCTTGATAAAATCTGATCTCTGGTGGTAAATGTTATTTCTCAATCACATCTAAAATTTTACCCTGAATTATGTGTTCTGATTGACAGCTTTGTTCATTTTTTCCCTTGAAAATGAATAGTCAGTGCCTGCTGAGTTGCTTCGGTTGTGTCCGCCTCTTTGTAACCCCATGGACCGTAGCCCGCCAGGCTCCTCTGTCCATGGGATTCTCCAGGCAAGAATACTGGAGTGGGTCGCCATGCCCTCCTCCAGAGGATCTTGTGGATTCTCCTTATTTCAACCCCCTTATGTATTATTGTGTTAATTTTCCCTGCCACATTCAGATGAAAGGTATTATGACATTCAAGATGAGTAATGATGTAAGGAGAACTTCCTCTATTGTTTATCAGTGCAATTTCAAAACATTCTCTCCCAGCAAGAGACGACAGTGACTCAGAAAATCCTGTTGGAGCTGAATGATATTGTAAGAAACCATTTGGAAACCACCGTCTGACATTTGAGCACCTGGGACTCTGACCTCATTCCATTGCCCCACCTCCTTATACATTTAATTTTGAGGGTGCCATTCTTTTTAGGCTACGACTGGTTTCTTGTCCACACTGATGAATTCACTGCATAGCAATGAACCCGAGTTATCACTACTGATGATTTGGTTCTTGCTCTTAGAAATGTTTCTTCCTTGACTAAGTGGCCTCAAATGCACCTCTAGCAATTTTTGCTTTTTTAAAATCCATCTTTCAACTTCCATCTGTGCCTTCATCCAGACCTGCCTTGTGGGTATGTATGGAGACTGGCTTTTGTCTTATTGTTTTCCAAGAACAAAAGGGGCTTTAGGCACAAGAGTTTCAGGAAAGTTTTTGTCCCCAAGATTGAATATTTTTCAGTTGTATTTTCTACAAGTATTTCTGAGGTGTACAGACATGCCCAACTATGGTAGTCTGTGTGGACTGTCTTAAAAATGAATTATTATTATTAAGGGTTTGACAGAAAAACTTCCCAGGAAGCCTTCTGCTTTGAATGCTGGTGAGAAGAACCCCTTAGATGAAGCACACCACATATTGGTCTCTTTTCCTGCCTTGCCTCTCTGTTGCACCTCCTGTAAGGCAACCCTGGTCCTAATGGTTTGGGAACAATTTGAGTAGCTTCCTCATTTTTCTCTCCTGGAATTAAACATCGTTTCTTGGAAATGTAAACAAGAGACTTAAAATTCAGTTGCGGTAACGCATTTGGCAGAGGAATTGTGTATTGGGAAAAGAAAAATAGCCTGGAGTGAGTTTCAGTTTTGCAGATAAGGAAACTGGCTTTATTTAGCCAATTGGAACAATACTGGACCTTGTACCCTGATGACAGTACTTTCTCTTCCCAGAGTCTACCTGGGCTTAAGACCAACTTCCAAATAAAACTTGAAAGTAAATGGCACCAGACAGAAACCGAGCCCTATAAGCTACTAAGTTTTTATGCTATGGTTCCATCAAAATAATTTATTTGCCTTCAAAATGAGCTTAGAACAGAACCAATGTCTGAGAGACAGCTTTGCCTCTGCCCTTAAGATGACAGCATCCTTCCACCCCCTGTCCTTGGTTGTAAGCCTGGCCTGTAGAAAAAATAACAGGGAGAATGTGGTGCAAGTGCATGTTGGGACGGGGCTGATGTTTATCTATTATTTAGTGAGCTTCGAAAAATGAAAGTAAGTGTAACTTCTTAAGTCACTTCCAGATTCCTCCCAGAGAACTTTAAGTGGCACTGTATTGAAAAACAGAAGTGAACTATTGTATTTTAACTCATTTTTTAACTGGAAGAAAATGGCTTTACAATGTTGTGTTGGTTTCTGCTGAACAACAACGTGAAACAACCATCAGTTCAGTTCAGCTCAGTCATTCAGTCGCGTCCCACTCTTTGCGACCCCATGAATCACAGGACGCCAGGCCTCCCTGTCCATCATCAACTCCTGGAGTTCACCCAGACTCATGTCCATCGAGTCAGTGATGCCCTCCAGCCATCTCATCCTCTGTCGTCCCCTTCTCTTCCTGCCCCCAATCCCTCCCAGCATCAGAGTCTTTTCCAATGAGTCAACTCTTCGCATGAGGTGGCCTCCCAGCGTCAGAGTCTTTTCCAATGAGTCAACTCTTCACATGAGGAATTCAGCTTTAGCATCATTCCTTCCAAAGAACACCCAGGACTGATCTTTAGAACGGACTGGTTGGATCTCCTTGCAGTCCAAGGGACTCTCAAGAGTCTTCTCCAACACCACAGTTCACAAGCATCAATTCTTCGGCACTCAGCTTTCTTCACAGTTCAACTCTCACATCCATACATGACCACTGGAAAAACCATAGCCTTGACTAGATCGACCTTTGTTGGCAAAGTAATGTCTCTGCTTTTTAATATGCTATTGATCATAACTTTCCTTCCAAGGAGTAAGCATCTTTTAATTTCATGGCTACAGTAACCATCTGCAGTGATTTTGGAGCCCAGAAAAATAAAGTCAGCCACTGTTTCCACTGTTTTCCCATCTATTTCCCATGAAGTGATGGGACCGGATGCCATGATCTTCGTTTTCTGAATATTAAGCTTTAAGCCAACTTTTTCACTCTCCTCTTTGGCTTTCACCAAGAGTCTTTTTAGTTCCTCTTCACTTTCTGCCATAAGGGTGGTGTCATCTGCGTATCTGAGGTTATTGATATTTCTCCCGGCAATCTTGATTCCAGCTTGTGCTTCTTCTAGTCCAGCGTTTCTCATGATGTACTCTGCATATAAGTTAAATAAGCAGGGTGACAATATACAACCTTGACGTACTCCTTTTCCTATTTGGAGCCTTTCTGTTGTTCCATGTCCAGTTCTAACTGTTGCTTCCTGACCTGTATATAGGTTTCTCAAGAGGCAGGTCAGCCCCTCCCTCTTTGGCCTACCTGCCTTCCCTCCCCCATCCTGGCCTTCTAGGCCATCACAGAGCTGGAGCTGAGCTCGCTGTGCTATAGAGCAACTTCCCATGAGCCATCTGTTTTATACACGATAATGTGTATATGTCAGTGTTACTTTCTCCATTCATCTCAGCCATAAAAAGGAACAAATTTGAATCAGTGGTAGTGAGGTAGATGAACCTGAAGCCTATCATACAAGGTGAAATAAGAAGAGAAAACCAAATATCATATATTAAAGCTTATATGGAATCTAGAAAAATGGTACTGATAAACCTACTTGCAGGGAAGGAATGGAGATGCAGATGTGGAGAACAGACTTGCGGTCATTTTTTTTTTTTTAATACCCCAGAATAAATCTCCTTTTCTGTTGTGAGAGTAAGTGATCTGAAATTTCTTTTTTTATGCATGTTTATCAGAGGTGATATCACGAAATGGTCAGATGGTCTGTGTCAGGCAAACATTGAGGGTAGGTATCTTTGGGGTTGTTTGTATTAATACTTGAATGCTTTGGATGGGAAGTCAAGGGGTCATCCTCTCAGGCAGAGGACTGTGGCGAATTTAGACACACCTTTGGACCCAGGGCCAGGAGAACTTGGTTCTCATCCCGGGACCAGTGACCTACTAGCTGCGTGGGCAAGTCAGTTCATTTGCCCGAGCCTCCCTGCTTCCTTCTGTGAAGTTAGGGTGTCGGCTCCTCTGTGTGGTTGCCTCCAACACTGTGTTGTTGTGAGCTGGGGCTCACACATTTGAAGCAGGAAGTCACAAAGGGTCATCTGAGCTGCATTCCTGTGTGGCTGGGGAGGCTGAGAGAGGCCGCCGTGTGGCAGGGGCAGGGTCCTCGCAGGGCCAGTCTGGACTTCAGGTTCCCCAAAGGCTCCACAGTCTTAGATGTGCCTGACCCTTCTCTTTAAAAGGCAGACTTCAAGCCTGCTCTCTGTTGCAGTTAGGTGGTCTTACTGTCTTAGACTTATTTAGTCAGATTCTCCTTAGAAATTGATCATTTTAAGAAAGTTCCTTGAAGAAGATAAAAGCTCTCCTCCGAGATGGGCCCCAGATATTTTTTTTTCCCAACCTGATAAATTGTCATTTTCTTCAGGGCAGCAATGGAGAAACAGGCATAGAGAACAGACTTATGGACATGGGGGGAAGGGAGGAGATGGTGAGATGTATGGAGAGAGTAACATGGAAATTTACAATGCCATATATAAAACAGATAGCCAGGGGGACTTTGCTGTATGACTCAGGGAACTCAAGAAGGGGCTCTGTGACGATCTAGAAGGGTGGGATGGGGCGGGAGATGGGAGGGAGGTTCAGGACGGAGGGGACATGGGTGTACCTGTGGCTAATTCTTGTTGATGTGTGACAGAAAACCACAACATTCTGTAAAGCAATTATCCTTCAACTAAAAAAATGAAGAAAGTGCAAAAAGATGTCATTTCCTCACATCATATTTCTCTATTCACTTATTCTTTCACTTTTTAGATGAAAAAAAATTTATTGAAGTATTGTCAATTTACAATGTTAAGTTAGCTGCAAATATACAGCAAAGTGATTCAATTTTGTACACCCACCCACACATTTTTAAAATATTCTTTTCCATTATACAAGATATTGAATGTAGTTCCCTGTGCCATACAGTAGGATCTTGTTGTTTATCTATTTTATATATAGTTCCATTCAGTTCAGTTCAGTCGCTCAGTCGTGTCCGACTCTTTGCGACCCCATGAATCGCAGCACGCCAGGCCTCCCTGTCCATCACCAACTCCCGGCGTTCACTCAGACTCGTGTCCATCGAGTCGGTGATGCCATCCAGCCATCTCATCCTCTGTCGTCCCCTTCTCCTCCTGTCCCCAATCCCTCCCAGCATCAGAGTCTTTTCCAATGAGTCAACTCTTCGCATGAGGTGGCCAAAGTACTGGAGTTTCAGCTTTAGCATCATTCCTTCCAAAGAAATCCCAGGGCTTGTATATAGTAGTGTATGTTAATCTCAGGGCTTCACAGGTGGCGCTAGTGGTAAAGAACATGCCTGCCAGGAAAGAAGACATAAGAGATGCAAGTTCAGTCCCTGGGTCGGGAAGATCCCCTGGAGGAGGGCATGGCAGCCACTCCAGTATTCTTGCCTGGAGAATTCCATGAACAGAGGGGCCTGGTGTGCTACAGTCCACGGGGTTGCAAAGAGTCGGAAAGGACTCAAGCGACTTAGCACCCGCGAATGTTCATCTCAAACTCCTAATTCACCTCTTCCTCCCTTTTCCTTTTGATTACCGTAATTTTGTTTTCTGTGTGAGTCTGTTTCTGTTTTATAAATAAGTTCATTTGTATCTTATTTTTTAGATTCCACATAGACGTGATATCATATGATATTTTAAAAATATTTATTTAATAATAACTAATTATTAATTAATGATAAATATTTGGCTGTGGTGGGTTTTAATTGCAGCATGTGGGATCTAGTGCCCTGGCCAGGGTTCTAACCTGGGCTCCCTGCATTGGGAGCATGGAGTCTTAGCTATTGGACCCACAGGGAGATCCCCTTCGTTTGATATTCATTAAGTATTTTTGAGAGTCTATGGAGCTAGTTTGACACAAAGATAAATCAGACATAGCCCCTGTCTTCTGGAAGCTTTACACCCTGTNCCCATGAATCGCAGCACGCCAGGCCTCCCTGTCCATCACCAACTCCCGGAGTTCACTCAGACTCGTGTCCATCGAGTCCGTGATGCCATCCACCCATCTCATCCTCTGTCGTCCCCTTCTCCTCACACCCCCAATCCCTCCCAGCATCAGGGTCTTTTCCAATGAGTCAACTCTTCGCATGAGGTGGCCAAAGTACTGGAGTTTCAGCTTTAGCATCATTCCTTCCAAAGAAATCCCAGGGCTTGTATATAGTAGTGTATGTTAATCTCAGGGCTTCACAGGTGGCGCTAGTGGTAAAGAACATGCCTGCCAGGAAAGAAGACATAAGAGATGCAAGTTCAGTCCCTGGGTCGGGAAGATCCCCTGGAGGAGGGCATGGCAGCCACTCCAGTATTCTTGCCTGGAGAATTCCATGAACAGAGGGGCCTGGTGTGCTACAGTCCACGGGGTTGCAAAGAGTCGGAAAGGACTCAAGCGACTTAGCACCCGCGAATGTTCATCTCAAACTCCTAATTCACCTCTTCCTCCCTTTTCCTTTTGATTACCGTAATTTTGTTTTCTGTGTGAGTCTGTTTCTGTTTTATAAATAAGTTCATTTGTATCTTATTTTTTAGATTCCACATAGACGTGATATCATATGATATTTTAAAAATATTTATTTAATAATAACTAATTATTAATTAATGATAAATATTTGGCTGTGGTGGGTTTTAATTGCAGCATGTGGGATCTAGTGCCCTGGCCAGGGTTCTAACCTGGGCTCCCTGCATTGGGAGCATGGAGTCTTAGCTATTGGACCCACAGGGAGATCCCCTTCGTTTGATATTCATTAAGTATTTTTGAGAGTCTATGGAGCTAGTTTGACACAAAGATAAATCAGACATAGCCCATGTCTTCTGGAAGCTTTACACCCTGTTAGTGACACCCTCGGTGTGTCCTACGGGCCGTGTGCCAGTGACACCCTCGGTGTATATGACTGTTGCTCTACTAAAATTATGTCTGTGCCAAGTCACTTCAGTCGTGTCCTGCTCTTTGTGACCCCGTGGACTGTAGCCCACCAGACTTCTCTGTCATGGGATTCTCCAGGCAAGAATACTGGAGTGGGTTGCCATGCCCTCCTCCAGGGGATCTTCCCGACACAGGGATCAAACCTGCATCTCCTGCATTTCTCGCATTGTAGGTGGATTATTTACCACTGAGCTATGAGGAACCCCAAATTACTTCGAATTTTAGCAGAGTCTGGTGGGTAGGAAAATTATTCTCTTGTATTGGCTGCACTGAAGTCTGCTTTGATATTTTTCCCTAAACTTACAAGAATAAAGACAAATTGCTGTCCTGAATCGTAAGTATAGAGGTGTTTTCTGCATTTG
>SJYX01003886.1:587031-607023 GCA_006410675.1 Oreotragus oreotragus | reverse complement strand
GTGGTTTTAAAAAAAAAAAAAAAAAAAAAAAAAAGGAGAAATACCCCCAAAACAAAAACAAAAGTGAATGTGATTGTAATATCCTGACTTTCTGTTTTATTGTAAATTAGATGACACAAGGTTTATGGTAATAGAGCGGGGCAAGCGCGGCCCTTAGCACGCAGCCTTTGCCGTGCATCGATGCTGTTCAGCCGGCCAGTCGGGTCTGACTCCTTGCGACCCCATGGACTGCGGCACGCCAGGCTTCCCTGTCCTTCACCGTCTCCCGGAGTGTTTTCAGATCACCACCAGACACATCCACAGCCGAGTGTCGCTTCCGCTTGGGCTCAGCAGGAGGGGACGGAGGGGACGGAGGGGACGGAGGGGACGGAGGGGAGGGCGGGCCCAGCTCACCCGGCTTCCGCTGTTGTAGTGCGGTCTGGCCCCACCGTGTGTGGGGGCGCAGGGACTTGTGTTTTCGGGAGCAGTATTTCTTTTAACTTTAATGTTTGAGGAATTGGTTGGGAGTTTTCATCTACCTTACACATCTTTTATATGGACAAGTGGTAAAATGGAATAAGCCTTGGATCTGGAGTCAGATGGGCTTAGGTTGTGTTTTGGTTCTGTCATTTACTTGTAAATATACCATTTAGAGTGCTTCCCAGGTGGGGCAGTGGTAAAGAGCATGCCTGCCCATGCAGAAGTCGTAAGAGACGTGGGTTCCCTCCCTGGGTCGGGAAGAGCCTCTGGAGGAGGAGATGGCAACCCACTCCAGTATTCTTCCCAGGAGAATCCCATGGACAGAGGAGCCTGGGGCGGGGCGGAGGGGTCGGGTTTGGTCTGTAAGATTACAAAGAATCGGACATGACTGACGAGAGTTTGTACACATACTATTTAGAAGAAGGGGGAAAAGTAGAAATAATAATAATCTCTCTCGACCAGTTGGAAAGATTCAGTTCAACTCAGCCAGCCCATGTCTGAAAGTACATGTGTATATATGAAATTTGAAAGTTAACATTTTGGATTTCAGCGTGCTTCTGCCTATACTGGTATCTGTAAATGTAAATGTAATGACAGGTCCATCCTCCTGGAAAGTAAGGTAGTGAGAAGGGATGGTTCTATTTCTGACTCTTTGCTTTTACCATGGAGCTTTAGATAAGGCTGGATTTTTATTTGACAGATGGGGAAATTGAGGCCCAGAGGATTGAATGAACCATGCAAGTCCTCGTAACATGCGGGAGGCAGAGCTGGGGATCAGAGTGGAGTGAGAGGCAGAGTTTGTCCAGTGTTCCACTGTATAGCTAGCCTGCTGCCTGTCATACTGTTTTCCCAGGCTTTCCCTCCCCTTCTTCCTCCTTCTCAACCTGGTCTACCATTAGTGTAGGCACGTGTGTGCTCACACACACACACACAGCAAAGGTCTAGAAGGATGCAGCGTCCAGTCTCCTTTCCAGTGGAAACTGCCAAACTTTAGATAAGGCTGGATTTTTATTTGACAGATGGGGAAATTGAGGCCCAGAGGATTGAATGAACCACGCAAGTCCTCGTAACATGCGGGAGGCAGAGCTGGGGAGCAGAGTGGAGTGAGAGGCAGAGTTTGTCCAGTGTTCCACTGTATGGCTAGACTGCTGCCTGTCATACTGTTTTTCCAGGCTTTCCCTCCCCTTCTTCCTCCTTCTCAACCTGGTCTACCATTAGTGTAGGCACGTGTGTGTGTGCGTACACACACACACACAGCAAAGGTCTAGAAGGATGCAGCGTCCAGTCTCCTTTCCAGTGGAAACTGCCAATATCATTCCTGGCTACCCATGGCCCATGTTGCTGATCACTTACTACAATAGCTTATATTAAAGGGCTAATTCTATTAATAATTCTTTTTTTCTGGGTTTTCCTTTTCATTTGTAGTTTTGAGACCCATGTGAGATCTTTGAAGTACCCGCATTATTTTCTCTTTCTCTCAGTGTCCGTGGACCGAATTACCATGCCAGGCATCTCAGTAAAAGCTTGGTACACATATACCTGAAAACCTCCCATTCCACAAAATCACACATTGGAAAGAATATGGTTTATAGGAAGTAGAGGGTCAGGGTACATCTAAGACATGGGTCTCCACCTGCTCAGACCATGGGGGGCATCTGCATGGTGGGCTAGGTGCTGCATGGAGCACCAGCTTCATGATACGCTGTGTCCAGCTCCTGTCACCTCCAGGTGCAATGCCGTGGTGGGGGCAGACACGCAGGAACAGTGTGACTCTTGTTCTATGCTGCAGCCAGTCCCCTATTGCCTGTCTGTGACAGAAAATGTCCGGTAGTGACAGACAATACCCAGTGTTACTGATGCCACTAAACATCACTGAAGACTCTTGAGAGTCCCTTGCACTGCAAGATCGAACCAGTTAATCCTGAAGGAAATCAAGCCTGAATATTCGTTGGAAGGAATGATGCTGAAGTTGAGCTCCAATACTTTGGCCACCTGATTTCGAAGAGCCAACTCATTGGAAAAGACCCTGATGCTGGAAAGATTAAAGGCAAAAGAAGTGGGTGGCAGAGAAAGAGACGGTTAGATAGCATCACTGACTCAATGGACATGAATTTGAGCAACGTGTGCAAGATCGTGGAGCACAGAGCCTGGCGTGCTACAGTCCGTGGGGTCATAAAGAGTCGGACATGACTTAGCAACTGAACAACAATGTTTACAAAACATTTTGAATGTTTATTCATTCTGAACATGACAGTGGCCTGCATTAAATATCCCCCAACACCAGAAAGTAAACGTATCTNATGTGCAAGATCGTGGAGCACAGAGCCTGGCGTGCTACAGTCCGTGGGGTCATAAAGAGTCGGACATGACTTAGCAACTGAACAACAATGTTTACAAAACATTTTGAATGTTTATTCATTCTGAACATGACAGTGGCCTGCATTAAATATCCCCCAACACCAGAAAGTAAACGTATCTCATTGGGTTTTCTCGATAAATGTAATGAAATGTTCCTGGTAAACTATGGAAACAAAAAAAGGTCAAAGGGTATAGTGCAGAGCTTCTTGTGGGTTTTGAACCTGTGGTAAAATCAATGAACTGAACTGCAAACTGGGAGACCAGGATAGGATCCTTCATAGGAACAAAAAGACATCTTTCCCCATTTAATAAAACAGTAGTGATGACAGCTGTCTTCTCAGGATCTGTAGCCCATGTCTGTCTTTTACTTTTCATAGCTCACTCGTTATTTTTATTAATCCTGTGGAAATGTATTTTGTGTTATCTTGCATGCCAGTCATCGTAAGATGACCCGTTTGTCTAATACTGCCTCCCTGGACCCCCACAATCTGATGAGTGCTCCACCCAGAAGCCTGTTCTATTTTCTCGCTCATTTCTTCTCTGCTTGGCTTCTGTGTACATTAAGATGTTGGGAGTGGGAAAGGACCACGGTGTTTGTCAAATGAAAAGTGTACTCAGCACTGAGGCTTTGAATGCATGGGGAGAGGAGCGTTTTGACTTTCCTTCTTCATCAAGTGCAGTTAGACTGATACTCAGAACAATGATGAGAAGGTTCTAATTAACTCAGTATTTGAAACATGGTAAAATAAAGGAGATGGGCAGTTCTTTACAGAAGACTTTTATGAACTTCACTCTGAAACTGCAAGCTTTGGGGAGTTCTGGTTTTCTCTGGTTTTCTGTGGCTGCCTTGTAGTTCTGCTCCCTCGGTTTGGGAATCTTTCTGTCTAAAGGCCACTGGGAGACCTCAGCACAGGGATCTGTTCCCTCCTTCCTCTCTCTGAACTCTATTTTAGATCTGCAGTCAAGTTTTGAGGCTTTTTGCAAGCTTTCAACTCTGAGGTATTTTGGAAAACTGTAATTGTGTTTGTTCTCCGCTGTATGCGTGTGGTTTCTTAAAACACGAGTGTGATTATTTTCTGCATCCTTTCCATAGCAAACACTTCCCCCTAAACTACAGGTTTCAAAAGTGGGTTCTCCAGTGCACTTGGCCATCTGCCTTGCAAATGCTCTCACTGAGAAACTGTCTCCAGGACCAACAACTTGATACAATTTTGAGGCTTTATAAAAGGTGGCTTCCAACCTTGTGTTGGGGTTTGCTCCTCAACAGGAGATAGACCTGCCCAAAGTGCCCAAAGCATTGTATTTTCCAGCAAGCCATGCAGTGCTGTTGAGTGATTATGAAACTTAATTTGATGATGATCAGGGTGGTCTTTAAAATAGCACTTTGGGTAGTTTTTATCTATAAAATAGTAATTTGTGGAAGACCATTAGCATGGAGCCTGGACTCTGAATTCCAGCTTTGCGACTTTTTTTTTCTAGTACTTTTATTGTGTCTTTTTCTTGTTAAAATTCCAGTCTACCTGGAATTTACTTTGGTATGAGGAGTCAAGTTTGGCTATTTATTCTTTTTTAAATAATATTCGATGTTGGGGGTAAAATATTACATAATACAGAGTTTACCATTTTAACCACTGTTCGATATACCATTCAGTGGCATGAAGTACATTCACAACTTTTTTAGCCGTATGTTATAGATCAAGTTATTTTACTTCTTTTTGTCTCAGTTTCTTTATCTGCTAGTAGGTATCCCTGTCTCTGTCCCTATGTACTATCCCTCCATCTCCATTAACTTTGCCTTAAATTATATTTTTTTGGAATCTAGTTGCTTTACAGCGTTGTGTTGTTTCTGCTACACAGCAAAACGAATCAGCCGTGCATATGCATGTACCCCTTTCCTATGGATTCCATTCTCATCAGGTCACCACTGTGCATTAAGCACAGTTCCCTGTGCTGTCCAGAGTGTTCTCGTTACTTATCTGTTGTATCCATAGAGTCAACAGTGTGTATGCGTCATTCTCAGCCTCGTAATTCCTCCTGCCCATCCTCTCCCCCGTGGTATCCCTTTTCTTGTTCTCTATGTCTGTGTCTCTGCTTCTGCTTTGCAAATAAGATCATCTACACCATTTTTCTAGATTCCACGTATTTGTGTGGCTTTTCTCTTTCTGACTTACTTCACTCTGTACGACAGTCTCTCGATCCATCCACGTCTCTACAGACCACCCAGTTTTGTCCTTTTTGTGGCTGAGTAATATTCTATTATATATGTATACCACATCTTTATCCATTCTCTGTTGATGGACATTTAGGTTGCTTCCGTGTCGTGGTTACTGTAAATAGTTCTGGTATGAACATTGAGGTGCATGTATCTTTTTGAATTATGTTTTTTTTTTTTTCTGTGAGGTTTATTTATATGAGATGATGAGTTCTTGGAAAACCCTTGGTGTGCCTGGGAGACAGTAAGTGCGTTCGTGGTCATGGTGACTTGCAGTCCTGGCAGGCTCTGAGTTTGCTGGTCAGAACTAGTGCCTTATGTGTGGTGCACACATACAAATGTTTAGATGGGGCCGTTTTTGCTCACTGACTCAGTGTGAAGACTAGAGAATTCTCATTGCAAACACTGGGTAATTTTACATCATTTTTGTGTCCACTTTAGCATGGGTCTAACATGCAGTTTGAACTTCAGGAGGACAGAAAGATTTGTTCAGATTGGGATTTCAAATTGTTTGCAAAGCCATTAATAGTGAAAAGATAAAATCTATTTTGTCTTCAAGTTTAAGGCATAATTCAAGAGACTTAGAGAGGGTAGACTTCTGAGTCTATTCCGTGTACCTTTTCAGAACCTTTGATAAGAGCTCTTGCTTTAAAAATTAGATGTGAGCAACAATTGTTTGTTATGCCTGAACTCTAGATGAAGTAAATCATGTGACCAAAATGAGAGGAGAAAGAGAAGTCACACGAAAACAAGTATGTTGTTTACATGCTTTCAGAAACATGCTTAAGTCTTTCAGAAACCATATATTGGAAAATAATATACCAGTTTAACATACTTTCTTAAATAATATAAGCTGTATTTCTGTTATAGTTGCTAGTAAGTGATAACATGCAGCAGTTTCTATCAACAGTCTTATTACATTTTAGTTCAGCAAAAAGCTTCCAGCTAGATCTGTAAAAAAAGGATACAGAAACCATCTGAAATAAACTGTTTCTAGACTTAAAAACTCCATGTTCTTACAATGGAATCTACTATATTCTGTCACAAAAATGCCTTTCTTATCAGTGCTGCCCTAGCTAAATGTGAACTTTAAAAATTGGAAATCAGGCACTTTGTAGACAGTTCGTGCTTTGATTCATATTTTAGCATTAAGAAAAAAAAAAAATGGCCCCAGGAAGTGTTTCTGGAAGGAGTCAAACTTCTCAATTCCCTTGGTGTGTAGCCTACAGTATTTTTGTTGTTTTAGGAATTGATCATGACTCTAAGTATAACTGAAAGGATACTCATTTCTAAAGCATGGATCCTGATTACTTCCTTAAAAAGTGAGTGATAATATAGCAATTAGATGCTGTCATCATATTACACACACTTGGTCAAGGTGTCAGTACAAAGCCATCATTATAACTGAACTGGGTAATAATATCTAGGGCAGAGTGTGGGAGCGGAAATAACTCTGGGTTTTGGTTCAGTAAGTCTGGGTTCCAGAATTCATCATGGCCCTTGGGCCATGGGACCAAGCCTTTAGGTTTCAAGAAGTTGTGATGGGAAAGAGCAAGGCATTGGCTTTATGGAGGCAGCTATTAGAAAGTCCTTTGCTAGCTCATTTTCTTTCCTCAGTTTTCATGTTTTTCCTGGGATGATGTCATATATGAACACCGCTTATTTACATGCTGATGTGTTGCAATCTACATTTTAACCAAGACCTTTATCATGGGCTCCAGACCCAAAATCTCATGGCCAACAGACCACTCTACTTGGTTGCTCCATAGATAACATTAAATCAGCGTATCGAAAAGTAAACTCATCATGGCTCTCCTCTCCCACCATTGCCCACAAATCTGGTTTTTCCTCCCTGCATTCCTTTTCAAGTAGCATGCTTCCAGGCATTTTCCCAACCCAGAGACCTCAAGATGCCCTCAGCTTTTCTTTCTCTCTACTTTCTATATTTAACAGATCACTAAGCTCTGCCAATTCTACCTCTTAAATATCTCCCTGATCCATTCCCTCGTATAATGATGTTCATTCTTCCATTGCAGATGACCTCACCTTACTCCTGGCCCTTCTCATTTCTCACCTGGATTTTTATGTCGTCTCTCTAACTACTGTTTCCATGCATGCCTGCTGAGCATCAACCCCGTGTACCAAAGCCATAATGCCAGTGGCAGTTCCTCAGCGAGCTACCCCCTCCTCCGTTCTTCACCTGGGCAGCATCTGTTAGTCTGGAGTGGTTTATCCGTTCTGCCCCGGTGGTCTCCCACACACCGTCCAGAGACCCGTCTTACAGGTCAATGCCTCTCTGAAGTCTTTCTCAGCCTGTCAGACAAGTTGGTATTTAACCATACTGATAAATATAGATCTTGTGTATGTATTGTACATTTTTCTTTGATTTCTCTTCTTCCCTTGTTGGACTCTACTTGAGGTTATGAATTGAGTCCTAAATTCATGTCGCTCTATACACCAGCTGCATAATGTGCCCAGCTTATAGAGACCTCCTATAAATGACAGTCTGAGTGTGGATGGTCTTCCTTGGGGCGGGAAAGCTTAGGGAAGATGCCGCTAAGCCGTGGGACTGCCCCCTACCTCCTCTCTCACCCCTGCCAGCATCTGGGACTTACTGCTGAGTAGGCTCACCTGTGGGGACTTTGCTTGGCTCTCTTCACTTAGATATGTTGTATTATGGGATCAGAGCTACAAATGATAAGTCAATACTTTTTTGGACAGGACCAGGCATCTGTGCGTGCCGTGGCCATCCCGGCCACCCCACTCTCGTTTCTTGGCCAGTCTTCAAATCACCCGGCACTCGCTCTCCGTTCGTCTGGTTTGGCCCCTTTCCTACTGTCCTATTGACTGGTTCATACTTGGATCTCTCCTAAGACCTTGACGGTCTCCTGCTCCTTCCCTCTGAGCTGGGCAGGGCGGCAGTCCTTTCAGGAGCTTCAGTGACTGCCCACCACCACCCCACTCAGACATCTGCATCTGTGCCTCAGTCGGCTGCCTTCTCTCCTTTCCTGGAGGGGAGCCATCCGTGGCCCCGTGGGAGGCTGCCATCCCTGCCTCTGAAGATCGTCACCCTCTGAGCCCCGCTGGATCCCCTGCTGTCCCGGGGGCACCTCCTCTGCCTCAGCACTCTCCCGATGGATTGCTGTTCATCCTGGGAAAGGTGCCTCCCCCAGATGTTCCTGTGACTTCCTGTCTTCGTTCCTTCAGTGGTGCGCTCAGTCACTTTATTTGTGAATTTCTTCCTAATCATCCTGTTCAAATTTGCAGTTCCCTGCCTCATACTTACTGCTTCCTTATTCTACTTTATTGTTCTCTTTAGCATGAACCACCATCGGACATGCTACATATTACCCCTGTTAGTTTTGTGTAGATCACCCCACTAGAATGTAAGCTCTGGAGGGTAGGAATTTTGCCAGTGTTCACTGCTGTTTGCCCACCATGCAGACATATTCCTGGCACGGGTGCTCAAAAGTATTTTTTGAGTGGTGCTGTCAAGAAGGAGTTTTCTCAAACAGAAAAGCACAATCAATTGTCTGTTTCCCTCTCTTAAAACTATAGGCTTCCTCGGAAACTTCAAGTTTTTATTTTATCCAAAAGATAGCAAAGCTGAATTTAAAATTTCCCCAAACACTGTGTCTGTTTTCAAAGAAAGACATGAAAATGAAATAATAATTTAAGGCTTCTCTGAACATTTTTGTACACATAAAATGTCATTAGTGATTAAAAAAAAACAGTATTTCTATTATGTATAAGCAGGTTAGTATGGATTTTCAAATGCACTGTACATAAGATTGGCTTTCTTATAGAATATTACATTTAAATATTATACTAACTTTAGATTTTCTGAATCATATCTACTTAAAAACATCACTGGTGATATCTTTAAGGTTTTTTCTGTCAAAAATAAAGTTTGTGTTATGATTCCTTCTTTGACCTTATAAGCATATGGTGAAACTGGCTCACGACTTGTGGATAGCTTTTAAAATTTTGCCGCATTTGAGACTAATCACCATTGATATAATTGACACTATATGATATAAACTTTGAATTCTGTATGATTTCTGTTTCAAAGTGATGGCTATTACCCACACTCTACTTGACGTTTAACACAAGTATTTGGGGAACTTGAATAATGAATTATCTGGCTCGTGGACCTGTACTTTAGAATTAATAAAAGGAAAAATTCATAAAAAAATAAAGTTTGTGTTATGATTCCTTCTTTGACCTTATAAGCATATGGTGAAACTGGCTCACGACTTGTGGATAGCTTTTAAAATTTTGCCGCATTTGAGACTAATCACCATTGATATAATTGACACTATATGATATAAACTTTGAATTCTGTATGATTTCTGTTTCAAAGCGATGGCTATTACCCACACTCTACTTGACGTTTAACACAAGTATTTGGGGAACTTGAGTAATGGATTATCTGTCTCGTGGACCTGTACTTTAGAATTAATAAAAGGGAAAATTCATTTCTTTATCTTAGAACTCTTTAAAAATGTACTTTTTTTTTTTTTTTGCCATTTAGAAAGTCTCTTGGAAGGTCAATAATTTTATCTTTGATAAAGATCTTACATGGTCTCATGCCTGAGATTATTTATAGCACTGTAAAAAAATGATATTTGATTTGCCTCTAAAAGGGTTCCTTTTAATGAGAGACCAAATCAATAATATATGTGAAAGGGCTGTTTAACTCTTAAAACATTCCATCCTCTCTACTTTTGGTGGGGGTCATGTTAACTTTCTTAATGTTTCTATTTGCTATTTTTGAAGTTTATAGTAAAATAATCTGGGACTTCCCTGGCAGTCCAGTGGTTCAGATGTAGGCTTCCAATGCAGGGGGCACAGGTTTGATCCCTGGTCGAGGAACTAAGATCCCACATGCTGTGTTGTGTGGCCAAGAAAATATTAAATAATAGTATCATCATCATCTAATTATTGATGATTGTGGTCATCTGACATTCACGACTGAGCACGCACACACACACACGACTCTTTCACAGTCTATTGGATTTGTAAAGCTAACAAATGAAAAAATTCTGGAAAAAATTTATGATGAGGTCATTTTTATTATAAAGGGCTTTCTTTGCACCAAATGACGTTTCTTTTATGGTTGAGGGTTTTCATATTGATGTAATCAAGTCACAACTGTGCGTTGTTTCGTTCTTGGTAGTAAACCTGGAATGATGGTAAGCTCCAGCCAGGCTGAGGCCGCGGAGTTCACAGGTAGCTGCTCTGTGTTCCTCCCTGCTCTGTCCACAGCAAGTCCACTCCCGTCCTTTAACTCCAGTGTAATCATGTGAGTCTGATGCATTAGGGCCCTTGGGACTCACTTTCTTTGCATTCCCCGTATTACTCATCTTGCAGCACTTGTCAGATCCCTTAATCACTAATAACTAGTTTTCCTGCAATTACTGTGTGACAGACTGTCCATCAACTGGCTGGTGAGTGATTGTCATCAGCTGCTCAGCTTTAGTCCAGCAGCAATCATGTGCTTTACTGAAGGGCCCCTTGAGCTCTAGAACCTCCCAGGGAAAGCTCCAGAGATTCTGTTCTCCCTCTTGCCATTCCAGAGAACCCAAGGGTCTGCTCATAGCACCTGAGCAACTGCCCTGAGTCTGACCTGCCAGAGGGCTGGCCCACACTATCTCCTGTTCCCTGGAGCCCCTTGCTGTGTCTCCCCTTGGGCTCCTCTGCACCCTGGGGGACCCCATTCCTGGGAAAGTCTGTGACTCTGTCTCTCCTCCTGTCTGCCTAGAATTTAACCTTTCTGCTCTGCGAGATCGTTAAAGTCGAAGCCATGCCCTGATTTCTTTCTTTTCTCACCTGTCATCTGTTGAGTTCCAGGCACTGCTATTCACTCGTTTTTCCAACATTTATGAGGTCCAAGTGTACCCAGCATGTACGGTGGTTGGCATTGTGATGAGTGAGGGTATCTGTCTATGTGGATCAGTGGATGGAGCTAGAGAACACTGTTAGGTGAGGTGACTGCTGAGTTAGTGGTACTTGGTCTTCAATCCCTGGGCTGGGAAGTTCCCCTGGAGGAGGACTTGGCAACCCACTCCAGTATTCTTGTCTGGAGTCCCGTGGCCAGAGAAGCCTGGCGGCCTGTAGTCCCTGGGGTCCAGAGTCGGACACAACAGAGCAGCCACGCACGCCCAGTCGTAGAGCGGCCTAATATCATTTATAGTGTAGACGTGCCGTCTCTCCTTGTGAGCTTTCCCGGAGCTGTCCCTTTCACTTCTGCTTCCCACCTGATAGGGTTAGTAATTTCTGTTACTCTGGGAAATTTCAGGTTCCAGGATAATGTTTGTATTTTATGATCATTTTTAAAAGCATTCATTTTTTAGAATTGTAATAAAACTGCAACATGTCACATGAAATTTACCCTGTTAACCATGTTTAATTAATTGTCCAGTTCAGTGGCACTGAGTACATCCATGTTGGTGTGTGCCATTGCCATCACCCATCCACAGAGCTCTTTTCACCTTGAGAAACCGAAACTCTCTCCCCGCTACACAGTTCTGCCTTTCCCCGGCTTTTGGCGACCATTGTTCTAATTTCTGTCTCTATGAGTTGACTCCTTTAGGAACCTTGTGTAAATGGAGTCATCCAGTATTTGTCTTCTGGTGACTGGCTTATTTCACTTAGCATAATCTCAAGGATGACCCATGTTGTAGCCTGTGGCAAACTTTCCTCCCTTTTTAAAGTTGAGTACCGTTCCATTGTATGTATAGACCGCATTTTGCTTTTCCATTCGTCCCTTGGTGAAGATTTGAATTAATTCTACCTTTTGACTATGGCAGTAATGCTACTTAAAGCATTCATGTTTCCTAAGAAAATTAGTGTTTTCCCTTTAAATTGGTATTTCTCATTTTAAAGATGAGCTGTTTTTATTATGTCTCAGAGCCAAATTTCTCTTAAAGGAAGTGGGAAATGATTCATTAGCTAAACAGAATCACTAGGGAATGGGTCATTTCATAGAAACTGTAACCATTTAAGATGTTTTGTTTTGAGCAAATTTACATGAAAACATTTTAAAAAATAGATACTGCCCTGCTCTCTTGAACATTTTAAATTTAAGTTAGTTTAATTTTCGAATGTGTTAACTAGTCCTAGATTATTCAGCATTGAGAGTGTTATTTTGGTGCTAAAACTACATTGTGCTATAATATTAAGAAGGGTTTTGGGCATTACATTTAGAATTTTTAAATTTAAAATACTGAAATTTTAAAATGTGTATGTATATTATTACTCTTTGTTAATTTTTTGTTGTTGTTGTTGTTAGAAGCACACTTTCTTGTGACCACTTTTCTTTGTAGAATCTATTTGTTGCTTCTAAAACGCAGTGGTGCTAAACAGGCAATAATATCATTTGTTAGAATTATGTTGAAGAGGAAACAGCCTCTGAGTGAGCCTTTTAGAGATTAAGTAAAATGATTATACTTTGGGACAGGAACCCCTTCTCCCACCAATTTTATCTATGGTGGTCTTTTACAATTTTATTTCCTAATTTTTTTGGCAATGCTTTGGATAGGAGAGGTACCATAAAGAAATCAGTGTTTGCTATCAACATTTCAACAATGCATCTGTTCTATAAAAGGCTGTGCGTGTGTGCTAAGTCACTTCAGTCGTGTCTGACTCTTTGCGACCCCATGGACTATAGCCGACCAGGCTCCTCTGTCTGTGGGGATTCTCCAGGCAAGAATACTGGAGTGGGTTGCCATGCCCTCCTCCAGGGGATCTTCCCCACCCAGGGATCAAACGTCTCTTATGTCTTCCTCATTGGCAGCTGGGTTCTTCACCACCAGCACCGCTTGGGAAACCCTCATATGTAATCACCTCTTATATAGGTATCTACTGTTAATAAATTCACCAGACCAAGAGTCTGGATCTGTCTTTTTTTTTTTTTTTTTTTGGCATTTACCAAAACTAGCTTCTATTTCTTCTGCTTGGGAAGGGTAACGTTCAAACTAACTTACAAATTTTTCACTCATAATGCACCATTGTTTTTGTCTATTGTTTCATCTCTGATTTATTGTTATAAAGCATTTGTACATATGGTGTACTTCTTGTGTTTGTTGGCTAGATTTTAAACTCCTTCCCAGCCCAGGCCATTTTTCCTTGCTAGAAATACTGTATTCGGAACCCAGCATTAGCTAACATAATGACAGAGACTGTTCTTAGAGTCCCTCCCTCTGTGTGGATGCTGCTGTAAGGATTTGTGTGTATCATCTCATTTAGTCCTTCCAGTAACTCAGCGAAGCCAGTGCTGGTACTACCCTCATGTTACAGGTGAAGAAGCTGAGGCATAGAGAAATTAAGTAATCATTTCCAAGTGCACACACTAAGTAGTGGAATCAGGGTTTGAGCTCCAGCTGTCTGACCGAAGAATCTCCTTTCCTACTACCTTCAATGAATATTTATTAAACTCTTACTGTATACCAGTGAACAATGCAAAGATCCCAGCCTTCACAGAACTTATATTCTGGTTGAGGAAGAGAGAAAATGAACAACCAAAATACATGAATGAATGGTACGCTGTGTTAGAAGGCTATCCAAGCGCTAAGACAGGAAAGGAAATGTAGAACAGAGGAAGGGGAGGTAAGACAGACGGGTTGACGTTTTAAGTAGATAATCGGGGAAAACTTCATGGTTCATACCTTAACAATTCTCTAGTTTTGACGAGTTTTTTTTTTCTTATTGATCTCTTAGAGATGTAGCCTGAGGTCTTGACTGACTCACTCAAAACTTTCACGACTCCGTTATTAGTTCTGCCTTTGTAACCCTGGAAGCGACCTGGTTTTCTCTCCAGAATCAGGATGAGGCAGCCCATGGGCTCGCTTCACTGCCTGGGGCAAGTCTCTTACCAGAGCACTGCCAGGTGTGCAGGTGTCTGGGGAGTGGGCTCTGGGTGCTGAATCTTGGCGCCGGGTGGCGCGTCTGTCCTGGAGTGGGGAGGGAGGCTGGTTAGACCCCTGGGACATTGTGCAGCAGCGGTTCTTTAGAGAAGGGTATCGCTGAGATTCTTCTAGAGAGACCCCCTGCCTGCCTAGGGGAGAATGGATATGGATTGTCCAGACAGGGCAAGTGGCCCCAGACCACCTTCCATCCAAGGATTGTCTCTGAATCGTGGACCCAGAGAGGGACCGAGCAAGAGGGCGAAGGTGGCCTGGCCCAGAATTTTTTTTTTTTTGTACCCTCTTTCTTCCAATAAGAAAGTTAGTTGAGAATTAGATGATATTCAGACCCAAGTAGGAAAAAATAAGTGACGTATTTGAAAACTCATTCTAAACTCTTCAGTGGAACAGAGTGCCTATGTAAGATTAGGATAATTGGCAGTTTAAGCCAGTTTCTACTTAGCAAGTTTCCTGTAACCACTTCCAGAGTTTAGTCCCTCAGGTGCCATTGTTTTCAGTACTTTCTCTTTTGAACGCAATGTTTCTAACTTTCTTGTCCTCTGGGTTTTTGCACAGAACATGTTGACTTGATTTTTATTGTATTTTGGACAAATGAAAATGCAGTGACGACTTAATCGCCATATCTTCCTAATAACCTAGCTGTGGGCTACATGATCTGGCCATTACTCCAAGGAGAAAGGGTGGGCCCTTGTGGGAAACTTGGTCAGCCTTGGACTTAGACATACTTAGCTGTGAATGTGGTTACTGATTTCTGCGGCTTTGGGCAAGTCACAGAAGCTTTCTGAGGCTAGTTTACTCATCTATAGGTTGGTGGTGCTCCTTGCGTTGGTTTAAATGAGTTACTAGACGCAAAGCTCCAGATAACGGTGTCTGGCTCAGTGGGAGTGCTCAAGGGGTGATAACAAATACCCACCTGGATTTTACCTCTTTATTTCTATCTTTTTTTTTTTTTTTTTAAGCCCAATAGGAACCTTTTACCTTATGGTTGAGGGTTTGCCTCCTTTTATCTGTCAAAGTAGTCCTCTGTGTTTTCCTTTTCTGCAGAAACCATGTACTTAGTAAATGTTGATGAATCTGTCAATAATTTATCATCTGGATAGTGAATGTAAACAAATAGGAAAGGAGAACGTGTGACTTTTCTGTATTTAAGTTTTGTTTTAGTTTAACCTAGGCAACTGTTTCTCTGTAGGGATTGAGAGAGTCTAAGCTCCATGTAGGGTTTGTTATTTCTGCCCTTTTAACGCAGAAACTGGAACCCAAACCCAGGATGATAAGGGTGTGTCACATAGGTAAATTCTCACTGACTCATTGGACATGGAGGTCTGCTCATTTAGTCTGTTCATTGTAGGCTGGGCATTCATGTGCCCACTGTTAACACCTTATACCTTTATTTACAATCAATAACACTCTCAAAAGAAGGAAAAATCCAAAATAGCTCAGTTAAAGGATTAGGGTGATCCTGTAGGCCAGATCCTGTACAGCTAATAGTTTTGCATGTGACTTTCCTATTGAAACTCTCAGAGATCTTAAAAGATGTTTATTGTAATGTGACTCATAGGAGAAGGGAAAGAAAGAAGTTAAGAGGAGAGATGATCATATACTACTTCATGTTTCACTCTTTATTTGATGACATGTTTAAATAATTTATAAAATACTTAAATTAGTTTTGCATGTGACTTTCCTATTGAAACTCTCAGAGATCTTAAAAGATGTTTATTGTAATGTGACTCATAGGAGAAGGGAAAGAAAGAAGTTAAGAGGAGAGATGATCATATACTACTTCATGTTTCACTCTTTATTTGATGACATGTTTAAATAATTTATAAAATACTTAAATTTCTAGAATGAATCCCACTTGACCTTAGTATGTTAATCTTTTTAGCCAAGTGTTTAATTCTGTTGACTCATTTTAAATTTAGATTCCCACATGTATTTAGAAAGGAGATTCATATATAGTTTCCTTGTTGTGTACTTTTTTGTTAGATGATGATATCAGTATCATCTGTTACTATTTAAATAAGAATTTGAAAACTTTCCTTCCTATCACATGATTTGAAATGGTTTAAATATGATCAGAATTGCCCCTTAAAATGTTCCCAGAGTTCTTCCTCTGAAGGCATCTGACCTGCTTTTGTTTATTTATGTATTTATCTATTGGAAGGTCAGTTCGGGAGGTAGGTTTTTGATTTGTGTTTCATTAGTACACACAACAGGTAGTGTGATTCCTTAAGTAAATCTGAAATATTATTTACTGAACATCTGCAGCTCACACTGATTAAGTCCTGCCTAACTAAGGGCGAGCTGATTTGTTATTGTTGAGTCGCTGTTTTCAAGAGTGCTTCACGGCGTTTTACAGTCATGCACACCATTCCTAGATTTGGATGTTAAGGACTATCGCGTATTTTTATTGTTGAGATGGTGATGCTGTCAACTGTATGCTTATATTACTGTGTAGGCCGTTATTGCTCTTTATTTTAATTTTTCTTTATTTGTTCATTTGTTCATTTGGCTTCATGGACTCTTAGTTCAGGGTGTGAGCCCTCAGTTGCGGCTCATGGGCTCTCGTTCCCTGACCAGGGCTGGAGCCCAGGCCCCCTGCATTGGGAGCGCAGGGTCTTAGCCAGTGGGCTACCGGAGAAGTCCCGTTGCTGCTGTCTTTGGTACCCTTGGCCAAGGGAGCCAGTTTTACCGCAGATCATGCAGCCGACACGGTTATCCATCCTTAACAGACAGCAGGGTTGTCCAGTACATTGTAGGTACTTAGTAATTCTGGTAAATGAAATACTTGTTTAGTATCTACTACGTGTTTGTTTGGGAAAGGTATAAAAGACATGTTCTGAGAGACAATATGTTGTGAATGTAACATTGAATTAAATAGTTTAAATATTAAGGCAAACGTGTATTCAGATATATCAAATGATTTGATTAACGTACTCATCTGGGGGAGAAACCGTTTTCAGATGGAGAAAAAAGTAAATATTGAGTTCAATTACCCTGTACCTGGCCTGAATTTACAAACTGATATAGAGAGCTAAAACTGTTTCAGTAGTATTTTTGTTTTTCCATATGAATTGGGCTATAATGGTAGGAAATGGGAATCACAACTCTGTAGTAACAATGGTACAAAAAATAATTGTTGATCTAAATTTAGATTATAATATTTATTTTAAAATGTGTTAAAGGTATTGATAGTTGATAAGATTGTATTGGATTATGTTGAAGATTTATTGACAAAATATTCTTTCCTTTTCTCTTAGATTTATCTAAAAACAGACTGGTTGAAGTTCCAATGGAATTGTGCCATTTTGTATCACTGGAAATTCTTAATCTGTACCATAATTGTATCAGAGTCATTCCGGAGGCCATCATTAATCTACAGATGCTGACTTACTTAAATTTAAGGTAGGTTGACACCTTTAGGTAACCGAATTTAATTAAAAAAGGAAAAAGATCACTTGCATTTCTGTCAGTTTTTTTTCTCTTTGATCTTGTCTGATCACCCTTTGAAATAAATCACATGAAGATTATTGAAGAAATATCTTTTATAATACGTTTGTAGTGCCATTAATATTGTTTTTGGTGCTTGACTTCTCAGTGTCAATAGGGCAGGATGTTTTGGCTTCTTAAGATAATTGATAGAGCATGATTTATACTTTTTGTCTGTTTGATACTTGGGAGGTTGTTGGTCTTTGACGTAGATTTTGGAGGAGGAAGGCTGAAGGAAGTGAGAAAAGATTGATGGTTGAGGCAAATTAGAGCCTTCCTGGTTTTGGAGGTTATTGGAACCGTTGGATTTGCTACCCAGAGTGTATTGAACCTGTTCACCTTAGGTCACTAGAGAAGGTTGAGGAGGAAGACTGAGGCACGCTAGCAAGATAGGACTTTGCTGTCTTTAGCCCATTGAACTAGGTCAGTGTTTGCGGAGGTTGGGTCAGTGGTCTGTAGTGACTCTGATTAAGCACAACACAGTGTAATTAATGTACTGAGTGGCCTTGAAGTTAAGAAAACAGTTTTAAGGCCTAGCTTTTAGACTTCTGCTGCTGTGACTGTCAGCTTTTCTGGCCTGATTTTGACTCCTGATTTTGACTCACATCTGGGATATCAGGAGAGGGGGGGAGCTGTGTTATCAAGTCTGTCTCTACTATTAAAACAAAGTTGCAGAGTTCAAGCCTGAGTAGCCATCACTCTTGTCAGCTGCATTATCTTACTGTGCAAAGGATAGCGCCTGACTGGCAGGGTTTGTGCTCTGTAACAAATATGCCAGCCTTCAAAGAGCAAGAGTCCCAGTAAACCAGGTATAGTATTAATTTATGATAGAGAATAATCTCATTTATATTTTAGGGTTTTTATTTGGTTATTTGGTTTGGTTCACCACTGATAGTTAGAAGTCTTCTGCAGCTTTCTTTGTTGTCAAAAATGCGTTTCCTTTGCATTTCATTAGGACTGTATATCTTTTCCCTTGGGAGTGAAAAATAAATCTTAGTCATGTTTTTAAGTGGCCTTTATTTGATTTTTGGTAAGTAAGATGTAGGCTATTATTATTATTACTACTAGAAGCTCAACAAAGCCAACTTTCATATTTTCCAGGTTTCTAGTTCATTTGAGTTTTCTTGTATAAGAACCATTCATACCGTTTCTGCTGCAGCAGAATATTAATTACCTGGAATTGCCTGATGGAGCCAGCATAGTGATGTTTATAGATATGGCTTATTATCTCCCTAAAACATCTGTCTTCTAGTCCCAGCCCACATAGGGGAAATAACCCAAGAGCCTATGTAGTTGGTCTGTTTATTTTACTTACCTACTCCTGATGCTTTCACCTCCAGCAGCCTGCTTGCAACAAGTAAATATATTTAACTTTGCATTGTTGTATAGTATTAAATATATATACACTGAGAACTTTGGGGGTAACAGATGACATATTTCTTCTGGCATGATATAAACAATAAAATTCTACAAATACTAGGGAATCTAATCTCAGCATTTTTATTTTGCTTTAAAAGCAGTAATAAAATTATTTTTGATAGAATGACTTTTATGTTGAGGCTAGTTGAAGGTAGAATAATGTTACTGTTCTCAGATGGTAGAAAGACTGTATTGGAATATGAATCTCAGGAGTCTTTCAATTAAGAACAGAGAGAATGTATTGGAACTGTTAATAGTTGAAGTTGTGTTTGGCATATTGTAAACAGAGTTTTGTGATATATTTCTAGGTAAAAGAAAGGAAAGAAGTAAAGGGGTCATTAAGCATCCGACTTTTAAAACTTTGTTTTCTTCTTATAATGGTTTCATTTCTCATTTGATTTAATTTCTCTATTTTTGGTCCCATTTATATGGTGGTGGTTTAGTCACTAAGTTGTGTCTGACTCTTACAACCCCATAGACTGTAGCCCACCAGGCTCCTCTGTCCATTGGATTCTCCAGGCAAGAATACTGGAGTACATTGTCATTTCCTTCTCCAGGGTATCTTTCCAACCCAGGAATCATTTATATAGGTCATTTTTATTTTGTTTTGATTTTCTTTGCTCACATTTCCTACTTTAATATTACCATCTTTTAAGACATGTTCTCTAGTGTTGAATCAACTCTTCAAAAGAATTGATAAATAAATGGATGAAATTTTAAAAAATATATCTCTTATTTTTCAGAGATACGTCTCCTCTAAAATCTTTGAAAGGCTGGCGCTATATGTACATATGTGATTATCATTGGTGACATCTATCACATTTACTTTAAGAAGGTAACCTAAAATAGCAACACAGGGCACTTTTTAAAGTGAGCAGGAGATGGTCATCTTTTCTATTCATTTGTAAGGCCTTTAACTCCTGTTTGATTATTAGGTTTTGAAATGAAAATTCTAGGAATAAGACCTTTGGAACTGAGTTTTTTCTTTGTGGGAGAGATTTGAGGTAGAATGTTAAATGTGCCTGAATGGTTTATTTGTAGCTTGTGAAATGGTGGGTGACTGTCACGTCTGTTTATCTATAAATGTGTAATACAATAATGTCTAGAAAATGCCAGTGGCATCTAGTTAAA
>SJYX01003886.1:550239-577478 GCA_006410675.1 Oreotragus oreotragus | reverse complement strand
TCCCTTCTGTTGCTTCTGTCTCTGCATTTCTTATGAAGAGCTGGGGGGTGAGGTATGTGTTTGTGGGGATGTGGAAGGGTGTGAACTAGAGTTTTATACTAGAAGGAGACTCTCAGTAAGTGTTGAGAGGTAATAATTTATCATACCAGAGGTTGCTTGAAAAAATTTTGAATTTAAATGAACATACCAATTTGTTTTAAAAAGTTCTTACTACAGGCTTTTAGATTTTTGATTGCTAAAAAATCAAAATTGACATTACTCCTAAGTCAGTTAAGTATCTATCTTTCAACAGATTTCTTCATTATTTCTAATGTGGTAGAAGGATTTTCCTGATGTGAGAAAATTAGAGTGATCTATAATCTCATCTCTTCTTTTTACATAGGAACAGGGAGGTTAAGATACTGCCCTCAAGTTGCACAGTGGAAGTCGCACAAAAGACATTTCCACAAAAGGATATGGCCACATGATGGGAGGCCAGTAGTATTAATAGCTTGTATTTCCTGTCAGAATGTTCACATTTTCCTCTGTTAAATAAAGAGCTAGATTTTAAAATATGACTTAAGCCATAGTATAACAACACTAAGATTTTGAAAACCCAAGAGTCAGGGGAAGAAAGAGTCAGGGGAAGATAGCTCATGAGAATACCACATGTAGTTTTGCAGCGCAGCCTGGTCTCCCTGGAAACCTTCTCTAACCAAAAATCATCTTGACACACTTAATTATGTTGGCTTTCATTAAAAGTTACAACTTGAAAAAACAGGTCTAGTCTTTCTAAAAATGTTATATTCTGAAAATGAACGTTTCCTGCTTTAATAATCTTGAACCTACGCTAATATTTTAAATCCTTGTCATTTTTGCATTCTGAAGGTAAGTTTGCAACTACCAGTCAGTCAGCTAAAATGTATTAATCTTGAACATGCATCTAACCCTTCTAGAGACTATTTTGGTAATTGCCCAGAAGGGTTGTGATGAATGAGAATCTTAACTTCTAAAGTCTTTCTTTGGGTTGCTTCGGAGCATTTTGATTAAACCAGCGGAAAATACGTGTATTTTAAGTCATTGCTGAAGTTCTGAAGTTCTTTGTTTTTTTTTAATCTAAATGAGAATTGGCTGGCCCATAAAACTTGAATTTGAGTGTTTATGCGATTATATAATGCATAACAATTACATTCATTTCTGTTTCAAAAAGAATAGATTTAGTAAATATATATGACACATTTAAGATTTTTGTTTTAAAGACATTTCCACAAAAGGATATGGCCACATGATGGGAGGCCAGTAGTATTAATAGCTTGTATTTCCTGTCAGAATGTTCACATTTTCCTCTGTTAAATAAAGAGCTAGATTTTAAAATATGACTTAAGCCATAGTATAACAACACTAAGATTTTGAAAACCCAAGAGTCAGGGGAAGAAAGAGTCAGGGGAAGATAGCTCATGAGAATACCACATGTAGTTTTGCAGCGCAGCCTGGTCTCCCTGGAAACCTTCTCTAACCAAAAATCATCTTGACACACTTAATTATGTTGGCTTTCATTAAAAGTTACAACTTGAAAAAACAGGTCTAGTCTTTCTAAAAATGTTATATTCTGAAAATGAACGTTTCCTGCTTTAATAATCTTGAACCTACGCTAATATTTTAAATCCTTGTCATTTTTGCATTCTGAAGGTAAGTTTGCAACTACCAGTCAGTCAGCTAAAATGTATTAATCTTGAACATGCATCTAACCCTTCTAGAGACTATTTTGGTAATTGCCCAGAAGGGTTGTGATGAATGAGAATCTTAACTTCTAAAGTCTTTCTTTGGGTTGCTTCGGAGCATTTTGATTAAACCAGCGGAAAATACGTGTATTTTAAGTCATTGCTGAAGTTCTGAAGTTCTTTGTTTTTTTTTAATCTAAATGAGAATTGGCTGGCCCATAAAACTTGAATTTGAGTGTTTATGCGATTATATAATGCATAACAATTACATTCATTTCTGTTTCAAAAAGAATAGATTTAGTAAATATATATGACACATTTAAGATTTTTGTTTTGGGGCCTTTCTGTATATTTAGAATATTATAATGCTAAATATATGGTAATTTGGCTTCTCTATAGCTTTCAATAATTATTCTGCGAGACATAGCTTAGGGTTAATAGACAATTCAGAAGGGATTCATTTGATTATCTGAAGAAGCTACTGGATCTGGAACTTATAACTTGATAAATTATCACTACTGAAGCAATATGGGGCATTAATGTTTATTTTTAAAATTTATTTCTAAAATTATATCTTTTAAAAGTGAACTCTCCCCTCTAAAAAAACAAAAAAACATACTTTCTTTTAGACCAAATGGGGAAAGACATGTTCTAAAGAACCAAGCTATTCTAGGAATGTTGCTTTTTCAGCTTCTAACCTGGAGTATCTTATCCAAAAACATCTAGACTATTTTCCTCTCTGTCCTCCTCCTCATTCCCCAACTAATTAAGACATAATTACCTATGTGGTTTTATTTTTGTGACAGAATTCATAACCTCTTTAAAACTTGGCAGAGCTTAGTAGCTGAGAAGGAAGAGGTTAGCACAGGTTTTGCAGTATTGATCACACAAGAGTGAAAAGTCTTTATCTCACTTTCCCCTCATTATTTTGGCAGAACAGGACGTAACTGATGGCAGTGCAGAGTATTATTAGAATAATTTGACCTTCACCATATACCCTTCAAAATGTGAATGGACAATTGGACTTTGTGTTTCTAATGGTCTACAGATGTCCTGTCTTGTAAGTTAGAAGGAAAAGCTTGTTGTTAACATTATGTGAAGTTCTTTAAAAAAATAAATTAAGAAAGCATTTCCCCTGCTGGTAATTTAAGTGTTTAAATATAGTTGAGGGGAGTCTACTTTCTTTGATAAAGCCATTTAGAAATATATATTGGAAAAATTACCTATATTAAGGGAAGCTTAGGGAAACAGCAGACTCTTAATTTAGTGACTTAACCAGCGGTAATCAACAAAGTGCAAGATGAATATAGTATGCAGAAAAAAAATAGAATAAAAATACATTTTATCTCAGAGTATTTCATAATGCTGCCTAAATATATCTGGTTTCTCTTGGCTTGCCCTTCCCACCTCTCTTGTTTTAAGAGAAAGATTTTTTTAAAATTGTGTGTTTGAAACTTCTCAAAATCATCAGTTTCACATTGAAAAATCTGCAGTTCCCATATTCTGCAAAAGTATCTTTCTCATGCTATCACTCAGACTTACAAAAACATTTCAGATGTCATCATAAATTCTCCTTAAAGGTGGAAAATAATCTCACTAATTCTTCCTCCATGACCTTCCCTTCCTGTCAGCCATCAACAATCTGACTGTGCCTGATCCTGGGCCCAATAAAATAATTTAATTTCCTATATTTCTAGGGCTCACCTGTGTACCATTTGTGTGAAGGCTCTTAGATTTTAAAATGGTACTTCTTGCGAATTTGTAACGTGGTTGAAGCAAAGAAAGATAAAACTTTGATTGCGCGGGTTTGGTTATTGACTTCCATGGCTGCTGAGATGCTGTAGTAATCATGGTCACCCTTCATGGGCAACCCTGTATTCTGTGCTCTTTCAGCTCTCTGAGCAAGCATGATCTTTGCAAAAGGCATTTATTTGCAAAGTTGATGAATATTTAATAAGTTGCCATTATTTAACCACAAAGGGTGACTGGGCCTTGCTTAAGATCACAGACTAAAAATGACTGGTTTCCATCCGTTCTTATTTATCTTTCATATCTTTTTGCTTAAAATAGTACTGATACTACAGGTAAGCACGTCAGAGGATTTTTAGCTATCAGTTGGAAAAAAATTCCCTGGGGAGCCTGAAATAATTCTGGAATTGCATGGGAGGCTCCTGTTTTGTAGTTACATTCTAACCAACTTGCAAAAAAAAAAAAAAAGAAAGAAAAAAATTTGGGGAGCTCCCCAAGCATTCAGGCTACATGAAGCTACCTAAGTCCTGATAAAAATCTCACAGTTTATTATTAGGCTCTGCTAGGAGATCAAACCAGTCCATTCTGAAGGAGATCAGCCCTGGGAGTTCTTTGGAAGGAATGATGCTAAAGCTGAAACTCCAGTACTTTGGCCACCTCATGCGAAGAGTTGACTCATTGGAAAAGACTCAGATGCTGGGAGGGGTTGGGGGCAGGAGGAGAAGGGGACGACAGAGGATGAGATGGGTGGATGGCATCACTGACTCCATGGGCGTGAGTCTGAGTGAACTCCGGGAGTTGGTGATGGACAGGGAAGCCTGGCGTGCTGCGATTCATGGGGTTGCAAAGAGTCGGACAGGACTGAGTGACTGAACTGAACTGAACTTAACTGAAGCATTGTTTAACTATTTTGGAAGAAATATTTTGAAAATGTTCATTTTAGACTCAAAGAGTATCCTAAACTGAGTTATAAACTCTTCTCTTCCAAGAGTCATCATTGGCTTAAAAGACAAAAATGATAGCACTGTGGCCATCTGTAAGAAAGGAGATGCACTCTCTGATTTTTGAGAGGAGTTGGAATACAGTATCTTACCTTCCTGAATATATCAGTTACCTAAGACTCTTAAAACATAAAGCATTGGCATTTAGTGATTGTGCAAAGATATGGATAAGCAATTTTTCCTCCTTCCCTGAAGACTTTCATTAAGAAGGACTTCTGAGATTTTTTTTCTCTTAAATCCACAGGAGAGGCCAGGATGGATTAACACATCATTTCAGGTGCTGGAAGACTTAGGGAGCCTGAGCCTCAGCTCTGCTGAGTTTCTGCCTCAGAGCATCGTTTCTGATGGGAGTGATGTAGGACTTTTTGACCTCCTTGGGCACTGCATTACTTCTGTAGTGCTTGTCTCCTTAGAGCTGTAGCAGTCTGTGTTCCCTTGTTAAGTCTTTATATCTGCATGTTCTTTCTATCAGGGACAGAGATACACGGCACTGGCATTTACTGAGCACTTACATTGTATGCCACACACTTCGCTGGGTATATTTGACATGTGTTCTATCATTCGATCTTGACAATTGCCCAGCAAGGTGGATATCCTGTCTACCTTNTATCAGGGACAGAGATACACGGCACTGGCATTTACTGAGCACTTACATTGTATGCCACACACTTCGCTGGGTATATTTGACATGTGTTCTATCATTCGATCTTGACAATTGCCCAGCAAGGTGGATATCCTGTCTACCTTTCACAGACAAGTTTGGGTTTCAGAATTACTTACCCAAAGGCACGGGGCTACGATGTGGTGAAGCTGGAGTGAAAACCGAAACCTCTGCACAGCACAACAGCGGCTGAGCTCACCGGGCCCTCATCTGGATTGCAAACCTCTCATGGAAAGAAGCAGTGATTTCTTTCTGTGGAGCTTCCTTGTTTCCACATGCAGTGGTTTTCCCATTAAAGTTGTGGCAGGCCATGAACAGCAGGGAGAATGTTACAAAAACAGGGTGTGGTACAAATGGACAGTGTCTGTGAGAGTTTCCTCCTTGAGGAACCACAAGCCAGGCACAAGGGTCAATAGACTTCTCTTGAGTTGACTAAACATCATTTTATTCTTAAAGATCCTGCAAACTTGTCTTTTGTTTTGTGTGTGGTGTGTGTGTGTGTGTGTTTTACTTGTCAGATCATACCTGAAGGATAAGATGTGTTAAATATTTGGTGAGAAATACTGTATGAAGCCATGTTGTAATTAACAGATGGCTCTGAAGAAGACAGGCACACTAAGAACTCAGTAATTTGAGAACCTTTTATGGGGTATTTGTCAAAAGTCACTATCTTCCCTGGTGGCTCAGACGGTAAAGCATCTGCCTACAATGCAGGAGATCCGGGTTCAATTCCTGGGTTGGGAAGATCTCCTGGAGAAGGCAGCGGCACCCCACTCCAGTACTCTTGCCTGGAAAATCCCATGGACGGAGGAGTCTGGTGGGTGGGCTGCAGTCCATGGGGTCGCCAAGAGTGGAACACGACTGAGCAACTTCACTTTCACTTTTCACTTTCATGCACTGGAGAAGGAAATGGCAACCCACTCCAGTGTTCTTGCCTGGAGAATCCCAGGGACAGGGGAGCCTGGTGGGCTACAGTCCATGGGGTCGCCAAGAGTGGGACACGACTGGGAGACTTCACTTCGGTTTCACTGGTTCTCTGATTGTGCTGACTCACTGGGGTCCGCAGATGGTCCATCTCTCGTTTGGTTTTTCTCAATCCTGTCTCCTCTCAGCTTATGCTAAGTGTAAAAATTGTGTCTTCCAGTGCTTAGCTTCACGTAAGAGAACATGATATCACTATTTTGGAAACCTGCTTTTTCAACCCCCAAACTCACAGGGTCTGATTCAGGTCATAACTGACTAGAAGGTGCATTTTCTGGCCCTTAGTAGACACACTATTGTTTTTCTTCCCTCTTTTTTTTTTTTTTTTTTTGTGAAATGTCTGGTTGTGTGGAGAGTTGGAATTCAAGGATAGAGTAGACACAGGATGTATTGAGCAGCTTCTAAGGAAAATCTCTTCTTCATTATTTTTATGTGTAGCATTCCGGTCTCTGAGGTAGATGTAATGGAGACAGGAATTCATGTCTAATCAAATCTTAGGTCCTTTCATAGTCTCTGCAGATGCCTCCCAGCCTCTCTGGTTTCTGTTAGAGAATTGGAGAACCAAGGCCTGTTCAGGGTCCCTTCTGTTGCTTCTGTCTCTGCATTTCTTATGAAGAGCTGGGGGGTGAGGTATGTGTTTGTGGGGATGTGGAAGGGTGTGAACTAGAGTTTTATACTAGAAGGAGACTCTCAGTAAGTGTTGAGAGGTAATAATTTATCATACCAGAGGTTGCTTGAAAAAATTTTGAATTTAAATGAACATACCAATTTGTTTTAAAAAGTTCTTACTACAGGCTTTTAGATTTTTGATTGCTAAAAAATCAAAATTGACATTACTCCTAAGTCAGTTAAGTATCTATCTTTCAACAGATTTCTTCATTATTTCTAATGTGGTAGAAGGATTTTCCTGATGTGAGAAAATTAGAGTGATCTATAATCTCATCTCTTCTTTTTACATAGGAACAGGGAGGTTAAGATACTGCCCTCAAGTTGCACAGTGGAAGTCGCACAAAAGACATTTCCACAAAAGGATATGGCCACATGATGGGAGGCCAGTAGTATTAATAGCTTGTATTTCCTGTCAGAATGTTCACATTTTCCTCTGTTAAATAAAGAGCTAGATTTTAAAATATGACTTAAGCCATAGTATAACAACACTAAGATTTTGAAAACCCAAGAGTCAGGGGAAGAAAGAGTCAGGGGAAGATAGCTCATGAGAATACCACATGTAGTTTTGCAGCGCAGCCTGGTCTCCCTGGAAACCTTCTCTAACCAAAAATCATCTTGACACACTTAATTATGTTGGCTTTCATTAAAAGTTACAACTTGAAAAAACAGGTCTAGTCTTTCTAAAAATGTTATATTCTGAAAATGAACGTTTCCTGCTTTAATAATCTTGAACCTACGCTAATATTTTAAATCCTTGTCATTTTTGCATTCTGAAGGTAAGTTTGCAACTACCAGTCAGTCAGCTAAAATGTATTAATCTTGAACATGCATCTAACCCTTCTAGAGACTATTTTGGTAATTGCCCAGAAGGGTTGTGATGAATGAGAATCTTAACTTCTAAAGTCTTTCTTTGGGTTGCTTCGGAGCATTTTGATTAAACCAGCGGAAAATACGTGTATTTTAAGTCATTGCTGAAGTTCTGAAGTTCTTTGTTTTTTTTTAATCTAAATGAGAATTGGCTGGCCCATAAAACTTGAATTTGAGTGTTTATGCGATTATATAATGCATAACAATTACATTCATTTCTGTTTCAAAAAGAATAGATTTAGTAAATATATATGACACATTTAAGATTTTTGTTTTGGGGCCTTTCTGTATATTTAGAATATTATAATGCTAAATATATGGTAATTTGGCTTCTCTATAGCTTTCAATAATTATTCTGCGAGACATAGCTTAGGGTTAATAGACAATTCAGAAGGGATTCATTTGATTATCTGAAGAAGCTACTGGATCTGGAACTTATAACTTGATAAATTATCACTACTGAAGCAATATGGGGCATTAATGTTTATTTTTAAAATTTATTTCTAAAATTATATCTTTTAAAAGTGAACTCTCCCCTCTAAAAAAACAAAAAAACATACTTTCTTTTAGACCAAATGGGGAAAGACATGTTCTAAAGAACCAAGCTATTCTAGGAATGTTGCTTTTTCGGTTTCTAACCTGGAGTATCTTATCCAAAAACATCTAGACTATTTTCCTCTCTGTCCTCCTCCTCATTCCCCAACTAATTAAGACATAATTACCTATGTGGTTTTATTTTTGTGACAGAATTCATAACCTCTTTAAAACTTGGCAGAGCTTAGTAGCTGAGAAGGAAGAGGTTAGCACAGGTTTTGCAGTATTGATCACACAAGAGTGAAAAGTCTTTATCTCACTTTCCCCTCATTATTTTGGCAGAACAGGACGTAACTGATGGCAGTGCAGAGTATTATTAGAATAATTTGACCTTCACCATATACCCTTCAAAATGTGAATGGACAATTGGACTTTGTGTTTCTAATGGTCTACAGATGTCCTGTCTTGTAAGTTAGAAGGAAAAGCTTGTTGTTAACATTATGTGAAGTTCTTTAAAAAAAATAAATTAAGAAAGCATTTCCCCTGCTGGTAAGTAAGTGTTTAAATATAGTTGAGGGGAGTCTACTTTCTTTGATAAAGCCATTTAGAAATATATGTTGGAAAAATTACCTATATTAAGGGAAGCTTAGGGAAACAGCAGACTCTTAATTTAGTGACTTAACCAGCGGTAATCAACAAAGTGCAAGATGAATATAGTATGCAGAAAAAAAATAGAATAAAAATACATTTTATCTCAGAGTATTTCATAATGCTGCCTAAATATATCTGGTTTCTCTTGGCTTGCCCTTCCCACCTCTCTTGTTTTAAGAGAAAGATTTTTTTAAAATTGTGTGTTTGAAACTTCTCAAAATCATCAGTTTCACATTGAAAAATCTGCAGTTCCCATATTCTGCAAAAGTATCTTTCTCATGCTATCACTCAGACTTACAAAAACATTTCAGATGTCATCATAAATTCTCCTTAAAGGTGGAAAATAATCTCACTAATTCTTCCTCCATGACCTTCCCTTCCTGTCAGCCATCAACAATCTGACTGTGCCTGATCCTGGGCCCAATAAAATAATTTAATTTCCTATATTTCTAGGGCTCACCTGTGTACCATTTGTGTGAAGGCTCTTAGATTTTAAAATGGTACTTCTTGCGAATTTGTAACGTGGTTGAAGCAAAGAAAGATAAAACTTTGATTGCGCGGGTTTGGTTATTGACTTCCATGGCTGCTGAGATGCTGTAGTAATCAGGGAAAGATGGCATTTCACTTTTTACTTCTCATACATGGAAGTATATTCAGAAAGGCAGAATAATTTACTGACTCAGTGAGAGGGTAAGAGTGACTGAGCCAATCTCTGGACCTCCTTTATGTAATTACTTCCTTAGACTCTGCAGATGTGCTTGTGGGTTTTTTTTTTTTTCTTTTTTTAAACATTAGGGAAGCCTTTCATAAAATTTGGTGTGACTTTTCTGGGCCAGAAGCGATGCAGCAACAGCCAGCTTGGGGGTGATGCCATCAAACATCTAATGTTCTTAACCTGTCACATGCCAGCCCCCAACCTCTACCCCAAGTCAGACCGCTGAGTGCAGAACAGCATGGTGGGCTGATTCCAGTGTGTGTGCCCAGACTTCGTAGATCACAGCTTAAATGCCTTCAGTAGGAGTGATGTTATTCCTTTTCATCAAGTGATATCCATTTAACACCTTCATGACCATGACAGATTGGCAGGTCACCTGAGGATATTGAAAAGCGATGGGATCAGAGGACAGTGATCCACTGTGTTCTGGGTAGCCCTGCTCTTACACAGAGCCTGGAGGTTTCAGGGAATTGGTCAATGAGTTCCTCTCATATAAGTGATTATCAAATGAGGCTTTGTTCCTTCTAAAAGGAGGAGTGAAGGGGGAGATTTTTGTAGATTCAGCAGTGATGTGGGATGTTTACGGACTTGATCTCATTGGGATCATTTGTAGTCCAAATATACTTATGGTTCTGCTACACCAAGCAGGACCTGCAAGAAATTTGATGTATATATTGGGGGCATCCTGGGCTCCCGGCCAGAGACAGAATAAACCACAGCATCATGGAGCATCAACATAAAGCAGCTTAAGATATTTTATCCAATATTTATTGATCTTGTACTTTCTACCTGGCATTCTGCTTGGCACCAGGAGATCAAAGTGGCTAAGAAATAGTCTCTTCCATCTGGGAGCTTGCGGGCTTACAGGAGGAGGCAAACAATTGAGCGGTTTTGAGCTTGGTACTTTATCCTAGAGTTTCTAAGGAGCTGCTGTGGACGTTTGAGCTGGTGGATGACACAGTGAAGTTCACACTGAATCTTTGCTGTGTGAAAGATGGATCCAAGGAGGAGCTTGATGCTTGCAGACAACCAGGAGACGATTATAGTGTCTGGCTGAGAGATACTGCTGGTCTGGACTAAGGGGGTAGCTGGGGTGAGGGAGGTGGAGAGCAGGCCAGAGCTACCGGGGACAAGAGGAAGAGTGGGATTAGGGATGGTAATATGATAGAAGATTAAAGACAATCATTTTGCATGTGTCGAGGTGGTTCTAATCAATGATTCAGTTTTGTTCAGTCGCTCAGTCGTATATGACTCTTTGCGACCCCATGGACTGCAGCACACCAGGCTTCCCCGTCCATCGCCAATTCCTGGAGCTTACTCAAACTCCTGTCTGTTGCGTCGGTGATGCCATCCAACCATCTCATCCTCTGTTGTCCCCTTGTCCTCTCTCCTTCAGTCTTTCCCAGCATCAGGGTCTTTTCCAATGAGTCAGTTCTTCGCATCAGGTGGCCAAAGAATTGGAGTTTCAGCTTTAGCACCAATACTTCTAATGAATATTCAGGACTGATTTCCTTTAGGGTTGACTGGTTTGATCTCCTTGCAGTCCAAGGGACTCTGAAGAGTCTTCTCCAACACCACAGTTCAAAAGCTGATGCTTTTCTTCTGTGCTCAGCTTTCTTTATAGTCCAGTTCTCACATCCATACACGACTATTGGAAAAACCATAGCTTTGACTAGATGGACCTTTGTTGATTACCAGTGGAGTATTATTTTTTCCAAGGCAGAGAAGACACAGTCTCCATCCTCCACAGTGTTGCTTGTAAATGTTTATAAGCATGTTCCAGGCCAAAGTTTTCAGCCTTCTGATAAGAATTACATTTAAAATAAATAATATATCTAAACAATGCATTAACATACATAGTTTACACTGTAAATTGTGAGCCTCTGGTGAGGTAGGGTAGTGGCTGAACAGTGGGTTGGAAATTGGTTCTGAGTGTTTACCCTGCAAGCCTTCGACAATTGACAAAACTTCCTGGGCCGCATTTTTCTGATCTGTGCATATTAGGCCAGTAGTATTGTCCCGTGGATTTGTTGTGAGAATTAAGTAAGACTGAAGCACGTAAATGCAGCAGCCTGAGAGCAGCTACAAAAGGTTACTAACACGCCTCTTTTCACCTTTTCTCTCCCCAGAGGATGTTTTTAAAGCATTGTACTTTCTTCTTTTTCTCTGTGCTAAGCCTCACTTGGCCTCGGACCTGGAGACCAGTATAAAAATGTACCTGTATAGTTTATCCTAATATTTAAATTCCTTAAGGAGATTTCCCCCCTGAAATGCTTGATTTCCCAGCGAAAGGCCTTTTATTGTTTCTCTTTTTGTTTGCGATGCAGGATGTCAGCTGCAACGAGATCACAGCCCTGCCTCAGCAGATAGGGCAATTGAAATCCCTACGAGAACTGAATGTCAGAAGAAATTACCTTAAAGTTTTACCACAAGGTAAAAAAAAAAAAGGGAAAAATGAATCAAACAGAAGACTTTTATTATTTTTTAATAACTTTTGTGAAGGTAAATCCAGTCATGTTTGTGTGTACCTATTAATATTAATTATAATTTGAGTTTCATGTGTAGATAACAGAGACGTTACATTCACGTTGTAATTTTAGTCAAGAGTTTCAGTAACAAAATCATTCCCCCATATAAAGGTGTGTGTGTGTGTGTGTTGGTAATTTGCTTAGATTCCCATAACAAAGTACCGAGGACTGAGTGACTTAAACAATGGAAATACATTTTCCTGCAGTTTGGAAGCTGTGGGTCTGAGATCGTAGTGGTGGTTGGTTTTGTCTCTTCAGAGGCCTCTCTCCTTGACTTGCAGGGAGCCATCTTCTCCCTGCGTTTTCATGCCGACTTCCCGCTGCACGTATCCTAACCTCCTCTTCTTGTGAGGATACCCATCATATTGGGTTAGGACCCTCCTTCCCTAATAACACCATTAACTCACTTACCCTTTAAAGGCCCTGCCTGCCTCCAAATACAGTTACATTCTGAGGAACTTGGGTGGGGGGTGGTCACGGTTCCAACACAGGAGTGTGGGGGGCACATAATCCAGCTCCTATCAGGAGGCAACATGAGTTGCTGTTGGTGTGGACGTGTGATGTCCTCAACTGTCCAGCCAACAGTCAGTTGCTGTGCTCGGTCCTGCAGATCCAGGAAACACCTTGTGTCTGGGATCCATGCTTCAGGCCAGGCTGTGCCTCTGCTGAAGTGAAATTTGGACCCCTAGCTCTGGTGGTTTTGAAGAATTTCTTGAAGCCTGGAGCAAGGATGTCTTGGATCCATGCTTCAGGCAAAGGCGTGCCCCCTGAAGTGAAATTTGGAGCCCTAGCTCTGGTTGTTTTGATGAATTTCTTGAAGCCTGGAGCAAGGATGGCTCTAGAGACTCAGGTCCCCAAAGACACAGCACGAGCTCAGAGCCCTCAGATAGCACCGCCTAGGAGCCCGACTTAGGCAAACGTTTCTCTGCATCTCCGGGCTTCCATATTGTGCCCTCTGATATGATGTTGTGTTAAGTTCAAGCAAAAAGATACTCAATACAAAAAATTGTCAGTCAACTTTACTTCAATATAATAAAAATACATAAAATATTAAAAAGATATATATATTCAGAAGTGTTAGGCCATTAAGGACTTTGATAAGCAGCCTTGTAGGTGGTGCTGGATCTGAATTTCACATTTTGGGATCCTCATTTGGACCTGAATCAGGGATGAGTTGATGAACAATGTGACGTTGAATGCTTTCTCCAGAACACACTCAGGTTTTCCAAGATGACACTGGTTTCTGTCATTTTTCATTTGAGCACACTGGTGCTGCTAAGTCGCTTCAGTCGTGTCCGACTCTGTGCAGCCCCATAGATGGCAGCCCACCAGGCTCCCCTGTCCCTGGGATTTTCCAGGCAAGGACACTGGAGTGGGTTGCCATTTCCTTCTCCAGTGTATGAAAGTGAAAAGTGAAAGTGAAGTCACTCAGTCATGTCCGACTCTTCGAGATCCCATGGACTGCAGCCTACCAGGCTCCTCCGTCCATGGGATTTTCCAGGCAAGAGTACTGGAGTGGGGTGCCATTAGACATGCCCAACTTCAAATTTACATTTGCAAATATACCTCAAAGCTAAAGTGTATATTTGGAAACAGTCAGCATTTGGTTAATCAGACCCTCACACAGCTGTTTTAGAACTGCCTGATTTTTATTATTCTGTTCCTGTTTCATGATCTTTGGCTTGAAATGCTTCGTTATTCAAAGCAAGAAAATGGAGCTCATGAAAGGGAAGGAACTTTATAAAATGTCATCTGCTTTAAGTGTTATCTTCCATCTTCACCTTTCTCATCCTGACTAGTATTTTAAAGAAGAAAAATTAGAAACTAAGCATAAAGATTTATTGCTTTATTACTTGAGATGACTTGGCATAAAAACAGTGATTTTTCATTTTGTCATTATGCAGTTCTACTTTTAAATGGATGAAATTGTTTCCTTGGTTTGAACAAGTACAAAGGAAAAACTCTTATTATATAGACAGCAAATCTGTAAGCATATAACCTTTCATAGCATTAAAGAAAACTTTCATTTAAACTTAAGCTCTTATGTTAATTATTGAGAAATCATCATGAATTATTGAACTCTTTTTTAAAAAAAATTTAATCATTTAACAGTTTTCTGTAATAGAAACATGAGGGAAGAAAGTGCATCTGTAAAATCAAGAGATTTGTTTCTGACACTGTTCCTTGCTCTTAACTTAAAAGCATTCCTTCTAAAAAGATCGGTTACAGATTCCTAAGCTTTCCATAATTCTGTTTTCTCAGGTTCCATATTTTAATAAACACCAAGAGCTTTAGTTTACTGGAAAATCTTTTTTAAAAAAATAATTTCCTGAATATCAAGTGTCTTTTTGCTTCACTCTGGAGAACTCTGTTAACAAAAGAGCATTGATAATGCTCTGAGGCAGTGAATTTAAAGACTTTTAGTATTTACTCATTTACTTTTCCTCTTTAGTATCCCTCCTTATATACTTTCAATCTGAGGAGGAGGGGAATCGTTTGTGGCCTTATTGCCCAGATCAGTTTTATGGTGTTTTTCCTAATGCAGTAGGGAGACTCTGACCTTGTACTTCCTGGGACCAGAACTGACAAGAGTGTTAAGGCAGTCATTCATTGCTTCTCTTTGCAGTGGACAGAGAGCAGTGGGATTCACTGTTCTTTGTTATTTCTTACCACCTCTTTTCCTAGTCTTTTGACCTTTTCTGAGCAGAGTTACCATTTTCTCTTCCATTTCCTTCTGAAACTATCGGGTTCTTGCGTTCCTAAACTAAGATGGTAATTGTGTCCCCAGCGGGCACTAACAGGAATAGTCGTTATAAAACCCATCTTTTACTTTAAGTCACCTTCTTTCCCCTTCTGCTATATCTTCCATGAGCTTAGCTCTCTAGTCTTGCTTAAAAGTCTTCATTTTAAGTGGCGATCTGTTGAAGAGCCAGAGTCTGGTTAAACTTCGTCCTGATTTGCCAGGCTAACTTGGTGAGAGTCGAGTCAACCATTGGAGAGGTGGATTCATATTACTGGAAGTTACGGCAAGGAAATATTCTTTTTATATATAGTCCCCCTAATTCTCAGCTCTGTTTTTAGAAACAAACTATGAAGTGGAAAGAGCTCTTCCTTTTAAGTTTCTTGATTCCATGCAGTCCCAGGGCTCACCTCCTGCCTACCTCCCACTGCTGTCCAAGCACTTCATCAAGGCAGCTGGGACCAGTGAGGCCTGGGGAAGATCACTTATCCTGCTCTTGGTCAGAGAGAGGGGTTTGAGCAGAGAATTCCTTGGGGGCAATTTAAAAAAGTACACATCCAGCTTGAATTAGATTTCACAAATTCCGGTTAAAAAAGATATATGCACCCTAATGTTCACAGCAGCACTCTTTACTATAGCCAAGACATGGAAGCAATCTAACTGTCCATCAACAGATGAATGGATAAAGATGTGGTGCATATATACGATGGAATATTACTCAGCCATGAATACGAATGAAATAATGTCATTTGCAGCACCATGGATGAACCTAGAGGTTAGTGAAGTCGGACAGAGAAATACATATACCTTATGATAACACTTTTATATGTGGAATCTAAAAGAAGATACAAATGAATTTATTTACAGAACAGAAATAAACTCACAGACATAAAAAAGAAACTTAGGGTTACCAGAAGATTAATTAGGAGTTTGGGACTAGCATATACACACTATTATTTATAAAATAGATAAACAACAAAGCCCTGCTGTATAACACAGGGAACTATAGTCAGTATCTTGTAATAAACTATAAGGGGAAAGAGTCTGAAAAAACATATATATATATATATAGTAGTTATTCAGTCACTGAGTCGTGTCTGACTCTTTGTGAGCCCAGGGACTGCAGCATGTCAGGCTCCCCTGTCCTCTACCATCTCCTAGAGTTTGCTCAAATTCATGTCCATTGAGTCAGCGATGCTATCTAACCATCTCATCCTCTGTTGCCCCCTTCTCCTTTTGCCTTTAATCTTTCCCAGCATCAGTGTTTTATATATACATACATATGTATGTATAACTGAATCACTGCTGTACACCTGAAACTCATACAATGTTGTAAATCAACTATATTCCAATTAAAAAAAAAAAACATACACATCCTGGGTTTCTCTTACACAACTACCTGCCTATCATAGACCTGAGTTTGGGAGCTGATGAGCGATGATCCTGTTCCACTGTCCCAGCATTTCAGTTTCATGACTCTTTTCTTTAATATAGAGAAATTCACTAAGGTATGAAAGAGGGAATGTCCCTCCACACCCAGAGCAAGTTAACTTCAGAAAAGGGATCGGTTGCTAAGCTTTTGTTGGTGGAACATGAAATAGTCTAGCTGAGTAATGTGAAAACCCCCAGGCAGTACAGGGGGAGTGGAGGGATAGTGTTATTAGGAATACTTTCTCAAGGTCACTGCCTTTGGTTCCCCTTCTTCCTATAGTCCCTGACCTTCATCTGCTTGAGAACTCTTTGAGTATTTGAAAGCACTGCGTATCATCCCGTACTAGATTTCATAACAAACGTGGTGAGGCCCGTTCTGAAATGAACCCTCCGTCGCCTCTCGTACAGAGATCTTAGTGATTTGCCCCGTGTCACCCTACATGTCTGGCATTGCTCAGCCTCTTTGCTCTATGGAATATATTTGAGTTCGTTTCTTGCAGCTGCCAATGTCAGTTGGAATGCTTGAAATTACTGAGTGTTTGCAATGCCACTGGGTGGGGATTTTATGCTAAATATAATGTTCTGTCTTGTTTGTGGAGCTACAGAAGACCTCTTTTAAAGCAGTAGAATAAAGCCTAATCAAATCAGAATTACAGGGTCTGTTGCAAAATTCCAAATTTGATAGCATTTATTTTTTAAAGTGGTGTTAAACAATCATGAACATATTTCTAGTAACTCGTTCTGAGATTCTGCCAACCCACATACACAGAATACATAAGGATATGTTATAATTAGCATGTTATTCATAAGCTAGTAAGCTGTTTGAAAACAGTTGGAAGTTAAAACATAAGCGTGTCTTGGTGTGGTGTGGCTTATGTGATTGTTTTACTGGAAAAAAAAGCCTTTTTAAACAATAGATGTTGTACATGTATAGCGTTTGCAGCTTTTATCAGAACAATAAATTAAAACTTTTGGGCCTCCAGTGAAAGCTTTCCTCTCTTCTTTAGTAAAATGTTATATTGAGCTGGCCAAATAGTTTGGTTACTGAGTATGTTGTTCAATAAAGTTCTTGATGAAAATGAAAAGCATGTCTTTTAGTTTTGCTTAAACCCAAACGGACTTTTTGGTCAATGCAATATAAACATAATGTATATTCCTCATGCACAACTTGATTTTAATTATGCTAAATGATATATTTCCTGATAAGCAGAAAATTTTTTGAATGTTTAGCCACTTAATCTTGTTCCTTTCTGAGTTTTTTTTTTTTTTTCTTTTTTTTTTTCCTATTCTTTTAGAACTAGTAGATCTTCCCTTGGTAAAGTTTGACTTTTCCTGCAATAAAGTGCTCGTGATTCCCATTTGTTTTAGAGAGATGAAACAGCTGCAAGTATTACAGCTTGAGAATAACCCTTTGCAGTCTCCTCCAGCACAGGTGAGGGGTCTCACAGCAAAGTTGTTGCTGCTGGGGGCGGTGGGGTCTGCTATCAATAGCACCTAAGCAACTCTCAGCAGAACCATTTTTTTTATATAATCTGCAGAATTAATGTGTGAGACATGATCATAAACAGTCAGTTTTTTAAAAACCGAAACCTTGGGTACATCTGACTACAGTTTGTCATCTTCTGTGACATCAGCTTGTTTACCAGCATTTGTCTTGCTGTTCTGGTCACTCCAACTCCAGAATTATGATGTTTGATTATTTCACTTACTCAGTTGTATTGATCATTTGTGCATGTGTTTGAAACTTTTTCATGGCATGTATAGTTTATGAAAGGAGTAATAGAGTCTTTAAAGTTAGCTTAAAAATGGCGTTTGACCATTTTAAAATATGATTGTCAGTTATTTAGAGATAAGATTCAAGCTCAAATATTAAACTATGTGAGAACAAAATTAAATGTATATGCTTTCAGAATTGGAACATTTCTAGGTCAGTCATATGACATACATAATTTTTATACTATTTTTACATAAATATGTTTCTGTTAAAATTTTGCAGTTTAGCACAAAGAAACTAGAAATTTCTTGAGCACAGTTTTCTATTCAGGTAGAATTTGGAGGAGACGATTGCCTTAAAAATCTTACCTGTTTTGGAGACATCAAGTTTGGTGATCGTTGTTGACCTATTACTTAAAGTGAAAATGCAAAAACTAAGACATACGGAGTGAGATGTCTGATGCTTGCATTTTGTTCAGTCTTTAAAAAAGGAGCTACTTATTACTAATTTTCCCTTAGATTTGCACCAAGGGCAAAGTGCACATATTCAAGTATCTGAGCATCCAAGCATGCCAGATTAAGACAACAGACTCCCTTTATCTCCACACCATGGAAAGGCCACATTTACACCAGCACGTGGAAGACGGGTGAGTATGACAACCCTCGACTGGAAGCCCCATTTATAATCTGCTTAGCCCAACACACTCCCAGTAAATAACCCCCAAAATTCTTGTGTTTCACTCAACCAGTACAGTTTTATACATCAGAGTCTCAGCCACTTTTGGAATAAGAAAGGGAAAATTGATAATGCTGATAATATTTTGTCATCTTTCAATCTCATCTACCCTCTCTTAATCAATAATCAGTCCTTCCTGAGTGCTGCCTATGTGTGTGCACACAGGTATATACACACCTGTTTATGTATAGCCTTATAAATAAGATCTATAATATAAATAAATATATATTTTACTTATCAGTTTGAACAAACGTATCAAACTGAGACATGGTTTTCTAAGTTAATTTTTACTGTGCTTCTGGAACATTGTTAAGAAACAATGCAGGCTTTATTTTTTTATTATTTATTTATTAAAAAAATTTTATTTTTACTTTATTTTACTTTACAGTACTGTATTGGTTTTGGCATACATTGACATGAATCCGTCATGGGTCTTTTAAAAATGTACTGTGTATAGTTTTTGCCCTTTTCTGTTTAGAATGGAAACTTTAGAGTCATTTCGTGTGTCCTTGACCATTTTGTGGCATAAATTGGGCCTTGAATTTTCAGAGAACAGAATTCTCACACTGAACACATTTGTAGACATGCAGGTTGTTTTTGAGATGTATTAATTGCAGAAATATTTCCTGAACTTTTTACTAAAAAGTAAATACAGTGACTTAAGATCTCAGCCTACCTTAATGGTACATTTATATAATGCTTAAAAGAAGTATTCATTATTTTATTGTTTTAAACATACTGTCACTGGATAAAAGTTTACAGAATTATTGAAAGGACATTTCATAACATAAGAGGTAAGAGCAACTGACAGATTTTGCTTTTTTATATGCTAGAGTTAATAAAATGAGAAAATTTGTTAGCTGATTCAAAAAAAAAAACGGGCCACTCAGGTAGAATGTAAATCCATAAAACTCTGGACACAAGGAATTTATTTTACATTCTATTTAGACAGTACAGGGACTTCCCTTGTGGTCCAGTGGTAAGGCTTTGCTCTTCCAGTGCAGGAGTTGCTGGTTCAATCCCCATTCAGGGAACTAAGATCTCATTTGTCGCCGGTGAGGCCAAAAATAAATTAACAAATTAATTAAATAAAAAAATTGTCCAACAAACCATTCAAGTATCTGATTTTCATTAGGACCTTGTCTTGGTGGTGGTGGTTTAGTTGCTAAGTTGTGTCCGACTCTTGCAACCCCATGGACTGTAGCCTGCCAGGCTCCTCTGTCCAGGGGATTCTCCAGGCAAGAATACTGGAGTGGGTTGCCATTTCCTTCTCCAGGGATCTTCCTGACCCAGGAATCGAACCCCGGTCTCCTGCATTGCAGGCAGATTCTTTACCAACTGAGCTATGACGGAAGCCCAAGTTGGGCCTTGTCTTAATATCCTTTAATATTCAACTGATTTGTTGCCTTTGGATAATAATAAAAGTCTATATAGCAAAGTCATTATTTTGATATAAGTTGATGTATGTTGTTCTGAACTTTGTCATTTTGATTCTTTTCTAAATGAATTCAATATTGATGGCGTATAACCCAGCAAGAAGGATTCTGATTCGGGCGTTGGGAGTGATAACGGAGACAAGCGATTATCTGCCACAGAGGTAAAGTTTGGGATCGGATTGGTTTCCTTCTGTGCCTCTAGGTATGTCTACTTGCATTCACTGGACTCTTGGATAAAGGCAATTTCCTGAGAACATGTGGCAATGTTTGTGAAAGTTATTTGAAATTTTCCAAGTGTTCTATAAATATTAACTGTTGTTAGCTTTTTCTGCATCTTTAATATTTTGTAAATGTCTCAAGAATATGAGTCTCTGTCTCCTTGCCCTCCTCCCACCCCCTTACATTGTCTAGAATATTCTTGCATGCTTAATAAATATTATAAAATGACTAAGTGGTGTGCAAGTACCCAGGAAGTATTTTTATAAATATCAGTGTTTGTTTTTAAATGACAGAGTAACTTAGGAAAAAGCTGTTAATATGCTTGCATAAATGTTAAGCAATCAAATGTAGATTGGATTTTCCCCACAGGAAATGCATTTTTGAGTAGCCATAATTTTTACAGCAATATTTGTTTTTCGGAAATTCTTAGATTGTGTTCTTTTCAGATAATATTGGATAAAAGTTTGGTGATTTGTGACTTAAGAGGCCTCCCACAGTAGCGCTTTGTAAAGTGGTTATAAATAACTCATGTAGAACATTTGTTATATATAGTTTGTTAGGTTCCCAAACTCTTTCACTAATAAATCATTACATGAGGTATCTTGACCAGCGGAGCTAAGAGGGACAGCTGGGGTAGGGATGGATGTATCCTGATGCCTTTACACACACACACACACACACACACACACACACACACACACACACATCCTGATGCCTTCACACACACACACACACACACACACACATATCATGATGCCTTCCCTTTTTGAGGGAACTTACTGAGTTGGAATGAGCAACAGATACATACACACACACTGAGTTTTTGTGGTTATTAAATTCTGAAACATTGTAATACTTTTTTAAGGGCTTCCCTGGTGGCTCAGAGATAACAAATAGCCTGCCAGTGCAGGAGAAATGGGTTTGATTCCTGGGTCAGGAAGATCCCCTGGAGAAGAAAATGGATACTACTCCGGTATTCTTGCCTGGAGAAGTCCATGGACAGAGGAGCCTAGTGGGCTACAGTCCATGAGGTCGCAAAAGAGTCAAATACAATTTAGCGACTGATAATATTCTTTTAAGATGTGATTAGTAGCTCAATTACTCTTAAGAAATCTGAATTTTTACTCTTTGTATATATAAATCCAGGAAAATTGCCTTTTCCCTGTTCTCTTTAGGCATTTGAGATTTAATATGTAGCTAAGATGTTTAAATTTATTTCCCATAAAATAGTTCATAAGGCAATATATTAAAAATTAGTATACCTTAATATTTTTCATGTAGAATATTTCAAAAGGAAGAAGAGTTTATAGGCAGAAAAAGAAGGCCAATATCAATAAAATGAAATTACCCTCATGAACCTACATGAGTAGTTTACTGTGGTTTCCTGGGGGAAAAGATACTCAACACATTGCTTTGTAAGTTTTATTTAATTCTACTCCCTTAGCTGTATTAAAACTCATAAGTCCCCTGAAATAGCCCATTGTTTCAGAAATTACTCACCCGAGCTTATTTTCTATTAAATTAAAACAGACTCTGCTTTATCCTTTGTCTGTCTTCTAAGGATAATTAAGTTCATTAATAAAACATTAAACAAAGAACTTCATTATCCTTTTGTTCCCACTTAGTATACGTAGGATGCTAATATTCTAAAAGGAGGCCAAGGGTTTATTTTCTCCTTTTAAACTAGATGCATATCTTGGAACGTTGCTAAGTTTTTAAAGGTGGGAGGAGGGTTAGAAGGAAGGACTGCAGAAAGGATTAAGTTCAATAGAATAAAGTGTGCACATTTCCCTTTGGTTTCTTGTCTTCCTGTTTATTGTACATTGTAGTCTCATTACCTGAGAACACCTCCAAGAAATGTGTGTTTTACACGGATAAAGGTTCTGAATTATTCTATGTAACTTTCTATTTTCACTTTATTTGGCGAATATGTTATCGTCTGTGGTCAGTCAATTTTGCTCCCTACTTAGTATCTCCTTGTGAGGTTCAGAATTCACACCTCATCCCCGTCTTTGGCTGTTGCCATTGTCCGATTAATTTTAACATTTGTCACTCAGATTGATTTAGCATTTATCACTCAGATGAACAAGCAGAAAACAAACGTGAGGCCCAGTGAGGAGCTGGGTAATGAATGAAATGCACGTTTGTTTCCTGCCAGTTTCTGAACAGTCTGTGCGTGTGTCCAGAAGTAAGACGAACACGATGTGGTACAAGTCACAGCCTCGGGAGTTTAGGAGCAAGCCACAGTCACCTGAACTTGTGGGGGTTCCTGATCCCTGTGACTGGAAAAGCTTTTCATGAAATAGTGAAGCTAAAGCGGAGACGTAGGAAAATACGTGAGGCTTCATATTTCACGTGTGACAGAATAATAGGTTATCTGAATAAGCTTCGTCAGTTAGTGTGGGAAATACAACCCCAAGGGAGAACTAAGTGATTACTAAATAGAAGCATTATTCTGAAAATTGCACAGAACCCATGTTCCTTTTAAGTACTATATTTAAAGCAGCTTCTTATATATTTAAAACAGCTTCCTCTACCTAAACAGGGAAAAAGCTGAAGCTTGATGCTGTGTGTAAGATGCACTGTAAATAAATGAGATGTTTCAGGGGCTGGCTGCCTGCTGTCTGTATTTGGCCCCATGAAACCTTAATTAATGTACTTTTGGTACATCAATATTGTTGTCAGATCTCGGAGCACCATTACTATAATGATCGATTAGACTTAGGGCTAGCTTGGTAGTGGATTTCCAGTTAATTTCTTTACTCTATCAGGTGTTATCCAGTCCTTCTCAGTGTCCTGACTCTTAGACTAGAAAATATCATCAGGTCCCTGAAAAAATTTCAGATCAAAACGTATGTACAGATAAGTATGTGTGTGTTAGCTTGATGAATTTTGAACAAGTGAGCACACTCACACAAACAGTTCCTGGTTAGAGAAACACAACTGTACCAGCCACCCAGGAAGACCCCCTCATGCACCCAACCCCCAACCCAAGAGGAGCCACTATCCAGACTTCAAACACCATAGATTAATTTTGCCCGTCTTTGAATTTATATTTTAGTGGCATTGTCCTTTGGTCTCTCTTAATCAGTACTACGTTTGTGAGAATCACAGTACTTTTTTTTTTTTGATCACAAAACATTCTCTTAATCAGCCTTGATAACACTTCTCCCTTGAGTCAGACAGTGCCTCTTTTCTTTTCAGCCTTCTGATGAAGACACGGTTAGCCTCAATGTGCCAATGTCAAACATCATGGAAGAAGAGCAAATCAAGGAGGACTCCTGCCATCGCCTTAGCCCAGTTCAAGGTCTGAGAAGGAAGGATGGGAAGAAAGTGCTTGTTTTGTTTTGTTCTCAATATGTGTCCTGTTATTTGGCTACACTTGTCTTAGTTGCGAACCTGAGGTTCGCCCATCTTTTTGTGGCGTGTAGGATTTTGTTGTGGCATATAAGCTCTTGTGGCATCAGGATCCATTTCCCCTACCAGGGATCGAACCCTGGACTGCTGCATTAAGGACATGGAGTCCTAGCCGCTGACCACCAGGGAAGTCTGGTGAAAGTGCGTATTTTTAAGTTCCAAATGCTATGTTTAAAATATGTAGAAAAATGGCAACAGTAATACAGTAGTTACTGTTTATTGAGCATTCATATGCACCAGGCGCTGGCTAATCTGTGAAAGTGATCTCATTTAAAATTCAAAACGCTGACATGGATACTCTAAGCACTCTATTCTATAGCTGAGGAAGTTCGGTTCAGTTCAGTCGCTCAGTCCTGTCTGACTCTTTGTGAACCCTTGGACTGCAATATACCAGGCTTCCCTGTCCTTCACCATCTCCTGGAGTTTACTCAAGCTCATGTCCACCAAGTCAGTGATACCATCCAACCATCTCATCCTCTGTCGTCCCCTTCTCCTCCTGCCTTCAATCTTTCCCAGCATCAGGATCTTTTCCAATGAGTCAGTTCTTTGCATCAGGTGGCCAAAAGGATTGGAGCTTCAGCTTTAGCATCAGTCCTTCCAGTGAATATTCAGGGTTGATTTCCTTTAGGATTGACTGGTTAGATCCCCTTGCAGTCCAAGGGACTCTCAAGAGTCTTCTCCAACATCACAGTTCAAAAGCATCAATTCTTTGGCACTCAGCTTTCTTTATGGTCCAACTCTCACATCCATACATGACTACTGGAAAAAACATAACTTTGACTAGATGGACATTTGTTGACAAAGTAATGTCTCTGCTTTTTAATATGCTGTCTAGGTTGCTCATAGCTTTTCTTCCAAGGAGCAAGTGTCTTTTAATTTCATGGCTGCAGTTACCATCTGCAGTGATTTTGGAGCCCAAGGAAAGAAAGTCTGTCACTGTTTCCATTGTTTCGTCATCTATTTGCCATGAAGTGATGGGACCAGATGCCATGATCTTAATTTTCTGAATATTGAGTTTTAAGCCAGTTTTTTTCACTCTCCTCTTTCACTTTCATCAAGAGACTCTTTAGTTCATCTTTGCTTTCTGCCATAAGGGTGGTATCATCTGCATATCTGAGGTTATTGATATTTCTCCCAGCAATCTTGATTCCAGCTTGTGCTTCTTCCTGCCCAGCGTTTCTCATGATGTACTCTGCATATAAGTTAAATAAGCAGGGTGACAGTATACAGCCTTGACGTACTCCTTTTCCTCTTTGGAAGCAGTCTGTTGTTCCATGTCCAGTTCTAACTGTTCCCTCTGTTCTAGAAGTGGCTGTTTTTTGCTGGCTAGAAGTTTTTGAGGTCTTCCCAGGTGGCACTAGTGGTAAAGAACTCCCCTGCCAATGCAAGAGACATAAGACATGGGTTCAGTCTCTGGGTGGGGAAGATCTCCTGGAGGAGGGCATGGTGACCCACTCCAGCATTCTCGCCTGGGGAATCCCATGGACAGAGGAGCCTGGTGGGCTAGGACTTGTTGGGGTCGCAAAGAGTCAGAAACGACTGAAGCAACTTAGCAGGCAGGCAGAAATCCTTGAAGGTGATTTGCTCCTACTTGGTTCTTTCCAGCGTCCAGAGCAGCTAGAAGAGATCCACCGTTGCTCCTTCCTCCTGTCCTGCATCATCTGGAGCACAGTCCGGTTGGATGAGCTCTGACAAGACAGCACTTTCCCCTCCATGTGGCCCTCATCATAGTCACTTTTCGTGTTATGATTTTGGATCCTTAGTTTTGTCCTTTCCGACACTTTCTTACCATGTTCACTAGTTTTTTCAAATTCCTAGAATGTTTAGCATTATACCTGCCATTTATTTAGTAGTTGCTCAGTAACTACTCACTGAATTTTGAATTTGAAATACTTACTTGTCACAGGTTGCTGGGAGTGCAAAAAAGTCCACTTTTATATTTTTCTCTTCTCTGTTCCTTAAAAATTTACAGGAGATTTAATTTCTTTCATATGAAACTAAGCCATAAAGAGGCCGTGATTTTTAAAAATGTTATTATTTGGAGGATAATTGTTTTACAGAGCTGTGTTAGTTCCTGCTGCACAATGAAGTGAATCAGCTATACGTGTACCTATATCCCCTCCCTCTTGGACCTTCCTCCCACCCCACCCCATCCCACTGCTTTAGATCAAGAGGCCTTGATGATTAGATTTGGGGTTTTCTATTTCTTTTACTTTTATTCCCCTTCTTTCTCTTTTTTTTCACCTTGTTCTCACATCCTATAGGGAAGATAAAACTTGGGTCATTGTATGCCTCCAGAAGAGATGGGGGAGAAGATTGGGAAGCTAGATGACGTGTTTTAGAGTCATCTATGTTTTTGTTCATCTGTTTATTAAATCATGCTTTGTCTCTCTCTTTTTATTTTCCTAATAGGGGAATTTCATCAGGAGTTTCAACCAGCGCCTTCACTTGTGAGTGACAATGACAACTCAGGAGAAGACAGAGGCCAGTTTTCCCACGGAACAGATGCGCTCCATTCGGAATTTATAAACTACATGAAGGCAAGTTGAGGGTCACCTGTTAACAATTTCTTAACTTACTGAGTTCTGTTGGCGCCTTAAGTTCAAGGTTTCCAACCCATCACCTTCACTCTCGGCTTATTGCCACCTTCCTCAGACCTTTGTACCCTCTTCTCAATGCCTCATGTGTCTATCTGCTGATATGAGGACCTGATCCCTGCCATCCATGCCTATTTGTCTGTGTTTATGTATGATTTTCTTTTGTATTTGGAAATTACTAAGCTTTCCAGTGGTCAGTACCTCATGTAAGTCAGGAAATTTATCAGAATTGCTGTGACCATCCAGTAAAAGCTAAAATGAAGTTTCATGTGCTTTTCTATGTATCCTAGGAAAATGCTTTTCTTAGGAGTGTATTTATAGTAAAAGGAGAAAAAATGAAGACTTTTAAATGAATACGTTCCCTTTTTAGGAAGGTTCCTCTGAGGTCACTTATTCCCGAGCAGGTTTAGTGGTGCTGAGATGTTGAAAGGTTAGATGAAGTCACTAAATTGTCAGACGAACCTTCATCAGAGGAGCGGCAACGATGAGGGGAGAACCAGCCTGTTGCAAGGCTGGCGGTTAAGGTTCCACTTTGTGACAGGATTTCGTGTGTTGGCTTGTTCCTGCCAGTGCTTTGGCCTTGGTCGTGGCACCCAAGGATCATGAGGATATTCCTTTTGGCTTAATTCAGATACCCTGTGGGTTGTGAGAGACAGTGGTCTCTGAGTTGCTGTGTTAAAGTCAGGCCTGGGGTCTTTAGGTGCTGGTCCTTATTTCCTGAGGATGGTGCTAGGATGGCTGGGCTCTATCTAAACGAATGTCTCCAAACATCACCTTTGAGGGAACTGGGAGAAAAACAGCTGAACGGTACACTGTAGGAGACTCGGGTTGCTCATATCAGTTCAGTTCAGTTCAGTCTCTCAGTCGTGTCTGACTCTTTGCGACCCCATGAAT
>SJYX01003886.1:488176-544405 GCA_006410675.1 Oreotragus oreotragus | reverse complement strand
TGCATTTTCTTGGCAAAACTCTATTAGTCTTTGCCCTGCTTCATTCCGCATTCCAAGGCCAAATTTGCCTGTTACTCCAGGTGTTTCTTGACTTCCTACTTTTGCATTCCAGTCCCCTAGAATGAAAAGGACATCTTTTTTGGGTGTTAGTTCTAAAAGGTCTTGTAGGTCTTCATAAAACCGTTCAACTTCAGCTTCTTCAGCATTACTGGTTGGGGCATAGACTTGGATAACTGTGATATTGAATGGTTTGCCTTGGAAACGAACAGAGATCATTCTGTCGTTTTTGAGATTGCATCCAAGTACTGCATTTCGGACTCTTTTGTTGCCCATGATGGCTACTCCATTTCTTCTGAGGGATTCCTGCCCGCAGTAGTAGATATAATGGTCATCTGAGTTAATATTTAATCCATCAGCTCTTATTTCAAATTATCTTGCCCGCACTGCCTCCTTCTGTCCTCCCCCTCCTCTGATGTGGCCTCAGTGCAACCTCATCACTGCTTATTTGGATGACAGCAGGAGTCCCCCAACCCCTGCTGAGCATCCAGCATCCCACCGCCGCCAGGCATTCTCCTAAAGTGAGAATCTCAGACTGTGACTCTCCAGCCGGTGGCGCTCACAGGATGCTCCCACATTTGATGCGTGTCTGTCAACTCTGAGACAAATCTGTCACCAAAACGTGGAAAATTGGGCTTTGATCTTTCTTTTATGAACAGTTCAAGTTGAGGGTCTAGTGGTGGAAGCCCTGAAGAAAACAATTAAAGTGATAGTTAAAAAAAAAAAAAAAGCATGTTATTTCAGAAAAGCAAGTTTCCCTAGATTTAGAGATTTCCGGAGGCGCCGGGTCCATGGACATGGCTACTGTACAGAATGGGTCCTGTGGGCAGTGTCTAGGGGAACAAAGGTGAGTGTTGAAATCTACCACACATATTTCCCAAGTAAACACTCCTGCAGGAGGCTTCTCTTGGCAGGTGGAGAACTCTAACAGTAAAATAAAACCTAAATCTACAATGAAAAGTTGTACAGTGAAATCAGGCCCATTTTAGCCTCGACTTGCATCTCTTTTAAAGTGTGAGTGTGTTTGACTGCCATCCAGTGTACTGAATTACTCAGCCCTCGACCATCAAGAGCTCTGTGTCCTATATAATCGTGTCTCCTCGCCTTCACTGAAGTAGCATCTTGTGCTTTTCTCACTACAGTTGATCCTCATTCACATAGTTCTGTTATACAGAGTCTTCTCAAACACTAAATTGTCTAATCCTGAACTGTTGCTCCCGTGGGAAATACAGGGTTAGGTTCCTACGAGCCTCTGGTCACACATTTTTGTTAGCTGGTTGGTACCTAACCTGGCTTTGTGTGTGTTCCTGCCTCAAGACACGCTATTTAATGTGGATTGTTGGTTTGTTGACATTGAACTTGCAGCCAAGAAAGACCTGTAACTCATACAGAACGGAAGTTCACCTAACACAGGTATTTTCTCCTTAGGGTGCATCATAGCCTTTCCATGCTTAGGATAAAGACCGCACTCTGGTGCTACGCTCAGTTCAGTCCAGTTTAGTCACTCAGGCGTGCTCGACTCTGTGCGACCCCATGAATCGCAGCATGCCAGGCCTTCCTGTCCATCACCAACTCCCGGAGTTCACTCAGACCCACATCCCTCGAGTCAGTGATGCCATCCAGCCATCTCATCCTCTGTTGTCCCCTTCTCCTCCTGCCCCCAATCCCTCCCAGCATCAGAGTCTTTTCCAATGAGTCAACTCTTCGCATGAGGTGGCCAAAGTACTGGAGTTTCAGCTTCAGCATCATTCCCTCCAAAGAAATCCCAGGGCTGACCTCCTTCAGAATGTTAGGGGGCATTTTAAAGGCAAAAAAAAGAAAAGCTGCAAAGTGTGATACTAAGTAGACTCTGAAAAGGACACTTTTTTACAGTCTGAGAGCTGAAATAAAAAAGCATGGATGACCTCGCCTTGTTCAGCCTCAACTACTGAAGTGTATGTTGGGGTTGGGGACTCTGGTTTTTCAGACCAGGCTCTGCATGTGTCTGCAAAATCACCAGAAGTATTGATTTTGGGGTGACAAATAAATTTCAGATAGTAGATAAGTTCATAAATACCAAATCAGTGAATAATGTTTATCGATTGTATAGCCATCTAACTTAGCAAAAGTAACCCAAAATGTCCCTATTTTGTGTACTGAAAGAGATGTTTTATACATTTTTTGTTTTATATTGTTTTATATTGGCTACTTTGTATTGTGAAACTGAAACTTAGAAGGAAATACCCATGGCTCCTATAGTTGAAACCCAATAGGAAGAGATAAGAACATGTTTTCTTGGTTATTTCTGGTTGTATATTTTCACCCATAAATTTCACTATCACTTGGATAGAAGTGCAGTAATTTATATATTGATTTTTATTATGCACAAAATGTGTAATCAATATAGAAAAAGTCTAAGTGTTTTTCTTCTTTTTTTTTTTTTAAAAAGGAGTCAGTGTTTTTCAAGCCAGAGGTTGACATCAAGCAGCTAGATCCCTCCTTAGAGGGAGACTTGTTCTCCATGAGACATCTGGAGAGTTGGCTGGGCCTGAGTTAGTTAATAATGTGTCAGAACTTTGACACAGAAAACAACCCTTCTGTCTGTTGTACCTTGCTTGTTAGGGGAATGTTCCCACTTTCAGGGATGGCTTCCGTTTTAGCTGTCAGCTGAGTTAATGCAGTATTTCTCTGTGTTGGAGATCAAAGTGGAGAAAAGCGCATGGACGTTCCGACAGTGGGAGAGGCCTTTCTAAATACTCCCACCAGAGCGCTTCTTTGGGATCATAGGAGAGGGGTGCATTTCAGTGAAATCTGGATGTTTTACACATGAAAACCATCAAATGCAATTTGAGGCATTTTCTGTCGTTAAGTCTTTTATGCTTCCCTTTTTCCTAATAGCGCACGCAAGCGCACATACACAGACACACACAGACACACGGTCCTCACAAACAGTAGAATGCACATTTCCATGTAACTGACAAGCTCAGTGGAGGAATCTGTCAACATCAGGAGGTGCTAAGAGGGCAATGAGGAATCGAGTTAAGCTTTGCATTTCTGACTCTTAAGTTGTGATCCAGAGCCAGGCTCTCTTTTTTTAAATTTTAATGTTTGGTTGTTGTTAGAGTTGAGTTGCTAAGTTGTGTCTGACTCTGAAACCCCATGAACTGCAGCACACCAGGCTCCCATGTCTTTTATTTTTAATTGTGGTAAAATGCATATGACCTAAAACTTACCATCTCAGCCATTTTTTTAAATTGTACGTTTCAGCAGTAAGTACATTCACCTTGTTGTGTAACCATCCCCACCATCCACCTCCAAAGTTCTTTTCATCTTGTAAAACAGAAGCCCCTTACCCATTAAACAGTAACTTCCCAATCTCTCTCCCCTCTCCTCTGGCGACTGCCATTCTACCTTCTGTCTTTATGAATTAGACTATTCTAGGGACCTCATGTATGTGAAATCATACAGTGGTTTTCTTTTCGTGACTGATTTATTTCACTTAACGTGATGTCCTCAGGGACATCTATGTTGTAACATGTATCACAATTCCCTACATTTCGAAGGCTGGACGATATTCTATTGCATGTCTAGACCACGTCTTCTCCATGCATCCACCCACGGCCACTTGGGTCGTTTCCACTTTCTGGCTGTTGTGAGTAGAGCTGCCGTGAACGTGGACAGAGGCAGGTTTAGACTGTTAACTGTCACAACCAGTGGCTCTCAGAAGATCCGTGTGTTCTGTGCCATAGGAAAGGACCGAGGCCTGTGAAGAACTGTTACGGATAGAAGAGGATGCGCGCTGGCCATCCGATGGGACGTGAGTACCCAGAGCTGGGGATGAGCTTCCACCCTGTAAAGTGCGTGTTTCAAGTGGAACGGCAGCTCTGTCATGGCAGAATCGTGGTTCACTGTTTCTCTGGGCAAGCTGATAGTCCCTCCAGTGATACTGATCAGAAGGTGCAAGTTGATCGCTGGTGCTTATTGTCCTAGTCTTGGGACCACACAGTACTAGGTCATACCTCTTCCTTGGCCCTGAGTTCTGTCTGATTTGAGGCTATGGGTAGAATGTGATTCAGGAAATGAGATGGAATTTCTGGACTAAAGATTTCAGCTTACTTTCCTTTGTCTGAACCAACCAACAGCTGGACCTCAAATGATATATGGTCTTGTTCCCACTTCTTTCCCCAGAGTCCTCAGGCCTGAGAGAACCATATACTTCTGAGATCTTGGTCTTAAGTCTAATAGCTGTGCTAGATAATGTTTATTAAATACCACCTGCCACACACTGTCCTAGGTACTCCACAGGTCACAACTCATTTCCTCTTTACAGCAATCCTATGGGATAAATTCTGTTTTTATTCCTCATTTTGCTGATGACAAAACTGAGGCACAGGCAAGATGTTCAATCTTGCCCCAGGGTTACAGAGGGCTAGGATTGAACCCAAGGAATCTCGCACCAGATGGCCATCCCTTCCAGTCTATTGCATATAAAGATTTACTTGGCTAGCTTTAGGCAGGAGGGCATGAGTTATCTGTCAAGACAGTGAACCTTTTCCAGGGGGTTGAGTTTGGACCATATGGCATAGGGTAGATTTTTGGTTCCCAGGATTTTGTTTTCCATGATCCAGCTTATAGGCCTGGACCTTCCGTCAAACTTCATGAGGGTTTTCCTCTTAGTGAGAATTTACTCCATCATTAAAAGTTTCTCCACTTATAGAAAGACATTGACTTATGTTCTGCAGTGAAAAGCAGTAACTGTGATCAAATCTCTCTTGCCTTTTAAAAATATTGCAGAGTTCTTTCAAATTACTATCTAGTACAGCCAGCTATTCATTGGATATGCTGAGGAGGAGGAGGACTAGCTTGATTATAGAATCATAGAATTATATGGAAATGGATTTTATAGAAAAAGAGTTTTTAAACTATGTAAATCTTTGGAAACCCCATTTTCAATCTTATATCTATTGTTCCCAACTCTGCTTGTAAATCACTATCATCTGTAGACCTTAATAAAATGTTCAAGCCCTAGACAACCTGCTTGGGAGTATCAGACCTGGCATTTTCTTTAAGCACCTTCGATGATTTTACTGCTTAAAGAGCCTGTCCATCGCCCTCATGTTACAGTTGAGCAGGTGGGGGCCCAGGGGCATTGAGACTTTGAATGATGTGTTTTACAGCCAAGCTGGCTCCTCACACCAGCAACTCTGGAAGCCCACCCCACAGACTCCATGAAAATGCTGTTTGTAAACATCATTTTTGTATGTTAGGTGGGTTTTTGTAAGTTTGCTCTTAAGAGCCCAGGTGCTGTTCATGTTCCAGTGGCGATTCCCAGTCTCATGCTTGCTTTCATGCTGCAGAGTAAGCGCATCCAAAGACCAGGACATCGATGTAGCAATGATTGAGCAGCTGAGAGAAGCGGTGGATTTGCTGCAAGGTCCCAACAGGTATGTGCGTCTTCCCTTGGCCCAGCTTCCATGAGTCCGTAATGTACACTGATTTATTGAGTGCATCATCTCAATTTTTTAAGTATCTGTACACACAGTATGGGCTCACCACTAACCACTGAAAAAGAAAAGTTAGTTTTAACTGTCTGTTTTCCCAAGATGCGTAAACAAAAGAGTCAAACTTCTGGAGGGATTGAGATCAATTACCCCCTGTTAGTCGTTTCTAGAAATTTATTCATCCTTCATGCAATTCATAGGGTGATTTTTGTATAATGTTTAGACAACAGAAATAGTCAAAGTGCATACTTTATATTAATGAAGTTTAAACCCCTGGAATGTAGAAATATAAGAGATTTTCTAAAAAGGGCAAGTATTAATTTATCATGTGCTACCATATTTATTTCTTTTAAAAAATTTTTATTGAAGTATAGTTGATTTACAATGTTGTGTTTAATTTCTGCTATACAGCAAAGTGATTCAGTCATCCATACATATGGTGGTGCCACGTATATGTTAACTGAATTAAATATTTCCAAAGATTTGGGTGATAATTTTTTAATTGAATTAGTCATTATCAATAATAGGTATATGCAGTCAGTATAGTTTTTTATTTTTTAGCTGAAGATAATAGAATGCCCATGGACAAAATATTTTTCAGTAAGGCAGTGTACCTGGTATCAGGGATAACTACTGTATTGATGGGGAAATAGATCCAAAGGTTATCCCTGGTAAACTGTTCAGGGTTTGTGGGGGTTTATATGTGAAGATGATGTGGTCTTGTAATATGGTGGGTGTGGAAATCACAGCAGGTTCTGGGAATTTATGAAAAGAGTTATTAGTGAGTCCCAGAGAGCCAGGGAGAGCACACCACCACCGTTGCCTGGCTCTGAAGGAATACTCACAGGTCGGGCTGAGCATGGCTGGAAACCTTCAGCAATTGATTGGAAAAGCATTTCGATTCTGCCGACATTAGATGAGTGCTTAGAGCATGGAAAGATGTGCAGTGTGTACGTTGGGGGATATAAGGATGAACAAGACACAGCTCTTCCTTCTAAGAACTTAAACAATTACAACAGATGTTGCCTTGAGTAGTGATTTATAAGTGTAATGGATTTAAAGGCTTGAAGTGAAGGAAAAAAGTGATAGTGTGAATGCCTGGCTCCGGATGGAAAAGGGGTGGCTCAGCCAGCCTTTGGAAGTTTAGAGTATTTCACCTGGGCCTTTAACAGCTAGCACTTTCAAAGAGAAAGCAAATTCTGGACTGAATTAAAAGCTCATGCAAAGGCATGGAGGTCAAGAAGAGTGGAGCAAGCTTGGAAAATCTCAAGCAGAAAAGGTGATCTCCCACGCTGGCTGTGCTTCAGTATCATTTGTAGAAGTTTCAAAACACAGACACTCTGCCTGACACTGCCAGTGGTGTGAGGGGTCTGGCCATTTTCATTTTTTAAAAAGTTCTGCTGGTGCTTCTGATTTGCAGCCAGGAGTGGGACTTCCCAGAGGAGCTGTTTGGAGTGATGCAGGTGTGACTTCAAGCTTGGGGTTGAGGAGCTGAGACTTTATTTCATATATAGAAGGAGGCAGTGGTGGCTTTAACATATGATGATTCGCGTTCATTCTCCCTCATGGTTGGCTCAGAGTCTGGCTTATTTGTAAGCACCTAACCGAGGTGTGTTCCTTAAAAAGCTGAGTTTCACATTCTAAATCAGAGCAGTCAGTGAGAAAGGTGGAAACAGGGAGAAGAGAGCTTCTCTGTGTGTGTGTGTGTGTGTGTGTGTGTGTGTGAGAGAGAGAGAGAGAGAGAGAGAGAGAGCGCACGCGTTTCAGATAAAGAGGGAGACACACACAGACACACAGAGTAATTATATGGGGCGAGGAAATTGTACGGCTGGAGGAGAACACGCCTTGGTCAGCCAGACGCTGGTTGCAAACCCGGCTCTAGCACCAGTTACTCTGGATGAGTTACATAAATTCTCTGCACCCAAGTTTTCTCATCTGTAAGATGGGCTATAAGTTCTTGTCTTCTACTGTTGTGAGGATTTGAAAAAATAAATAAACTGCTGGTGGAAAAGTCATGGGCAGAACCATTCTCCAGAAGGCATCCTTGTAGTTCGTAGCCATAGCCTAAAAATAGACATAAAGCTTTTGAGTTAATTCCAAAAATGTAGCCTAAGGGACAAAGAGACATGAACAGCAGTTGTGAGAGGAGAGAGGTGTTTCCTAGCAAATACTTGGGAAAAAGGCAATGATCTAACAGTTTGGAGATACTTAAATTATGGTCCTCAACAGGATGAAATATGCAACCAATACATTTTTTTAAACTTTCCATTGTAGTTTAGGTTGTTCACTATATAATGTTAACTTTAAAAAGTGTGAAAGTACATACAATTTGTTTCCAATGATATAAATAGAATTAGTGGATAGTGAAAGTTGCTCAGTCATGTCTGCCTCTTTGCAACCCCATGGACAATACAGTCCATGGCATTCTCCAGGCTGGAAAACTGGAGTGGGGTTGCTCTTGCCTTCTCCAGGGGATCTTCCCAACCCAGGGGATTGAACCCAGGTCTCCCGCATTGCAGGTGGATTCTTTACCAGCTGAGCCACCAGGGAAGCCCAGGAATACTGAAGTGGGTAGCCTATCCCTTCTCTAGCAGATCTTCCTGACCCAGGAATTGAACCAGGGTCTCTTGCATTGCAGGTGGTTTCTTTACCAGCTGAGCTACCAGGGACGCCCCAGGTTCCATTAACGATTAAAACCAGAAACAAATATATCAAGATAAATTACAGTTTTTATTTATACTTGTAAACGTTGGAGATACTCAGTAGTAGATACTGTGGTAGTTCTTTGGTGATTGTTTGAAGTGGGGGTGAGGATGGAGGGAAACAGTCCAAGGTGTTTTAGACCTAACCCCTCCTGTCTCCATCTGAGATGGGGAACCATGGGGCACAGCCAGTTTGAGAAGGAGGGTATTGGGGTCAGATTAGGACCTGCTGCATAGAGTCCAAGGTGGCAGTGTGATAGTGTCCATTCAGCTGCTAGATGTTTAGGTCTGGGGCTCCAAGACTTAGACTTAAAAGTTACTTTCAGGGACTTCCCTGGTGGTTCAGTGGTTAAGACTCTGAGCTCTCAGGGCAGGGGGCCAAGGTTCGATCCCTGGTCAGAGAACTGGATTCCACATGCTGCAAGTAAGACCCAGTGCAGCCAGATAAATTTTAAAAATAAATAAAGTACAGTAAAAGTCACTTTCATAAGGTATGTTTTAATGGAAGCAGTATTATAAATGGATGGAGTTCCCAAGGGTGAGCCTATCAACGGGAAAGGAATTTGAATCTGAGATAGAGCCTCGAAGACATGATGTGGCAGAGAGAAGACCCCCCACTTGGGCTCAAACTTTATATTGCTTTAATATTTCTGCCTTCTTACACTTTGTATCACATTTCCAGTAAACTTTGCTTACAAGTTTGCGATGAATACGCGAGCCCCAAAGTGAAAAGGAACGGCTTCGTTTGGTGGAAATAGCAGTGGCCAGGGAGTGTGGGACTGGAACCCAGAGTAAGAGCGGGGTGGCCTGGCGGGTGTGGCTCCCTGCTCTGGGCCCCTGTCGCATCCTCCTTCATGAGAGGTGGGTGAACTGAGGATCTGGAGATACCGCTTCAGCTTGGAAGGGTCTGAGGCACTAAGTTGCCAAGGATGTCGAGCCAGTCGGCATAGCTGGTGGGTGTGGAGGAAAACGGCCTTGAGTAACCGTCCCAGGGATAGTTGATTTGCATCTTTGTGGATTGTTACTTTAAAATTATATTATGTTGTAAAACTTTTTATGGATTCGACCTCCTAAAGTAATCGACTGCTTTGGCTGCTATAGGTCTTTGCTGTGCGTCCTGAAATAGATATTCTACTACCACAGTTCTAACTTGATAATGATGTGTCTGTGAGCCAGTGTAATAGGGATAAAGAAAGAGCCCTGTTTTTGCTTCTGATAAAGAGAGGGCACTTCAAGAGGTCAGTTATTTCTAGCTGCTTGAATAATAGTCATAAAAAGTTTATATACACATTAAGATTTCCCTACGCGTTTCAGATAAAGAGGGAGACACACACAGACACACAGAGTAATTATATGGGGCGAGGAAATTGTACGGCTGGAGGAGAACACGCCTTGGTCAGCCAGACGCTGGTTGCAAACCCGGCTCTAGCACCAGTTACTCTGGATGAGTTACATAAATTCTCTGCACCCAAGTTTTCTCATCTGTAAGATGGGCTATAAGTTCTTGTCTTCTACTGTTGTGAGGATTTGAAAAAATAAATAAACTGCTGGTGGAAAAGTCATGGGCAGAACCATTCTCCAGAAGGCATCCTTGTAGTTCGTAGCCATAGCCTAAAAATAGACATAAAGCTTTTGAGTTAATTCCAAAAATGTAGCCTAAGGGACAAAGAGACATGAACAGCAGTTGTGAGAGGAGAGAGGTGTTTCCTAGCAAATACTTGGGAAAAAGGCAATGATCTAACAGTTTGGAGATACTTAAATTATGGTCCTCAACAGGATGAAATATGCAACCAATACATTTTTTTAAACTTTCCATTGTAGTTTAGGTTGTTCACTATATAATGTTAACTTTAAAAAGTGTGAAAGTACATACAATTTGTTTCCAATGATATAAATAGAATTAGTGGATAGTGAAAGTTGCTCAGTCATGTCTGCCTCTTTGCAACCCCATGGACAATACAGTCCATGGCATTCTCCAGGCTGGAAAACTGGAGTGGGGTTGCTCTTGCCTTCTCCAGGGGATCTTCCCAACCCAGGGGATTGAACCCAGGTCTCCCGCATTGCAGGTGGATTCTTTACCAGCTGAGCCACCAGGGAAGCCCAGGAATACTGAAGTGGGTAGCCTATCCCTTCTCTAGCAGATCTTCCTGACCCAGGAATTGAACCAGGGTCTCTTGCATTGCAGGTGGTTTCTTTACCAGCTGAGCTACCAGGGACGCCCCAGGTTCCATTAACGATTAAAACCAGAAACAAATATATCAAGATAAATTACAGTTTTTATTTATACTTGTAAACGTTGGAGATACTCAGTAGTAGATACTGTGGTAGTTCTTTGGTGATTGTTTGAAGTGGGGGTGAGGATGGAGGGAAACAGTCCAGGGTGTTTTAGACCTAACCCCTCCTGTCTCCATCTGAGATGGGGAACCATGGGGCACAGCCAGTTTGAGAAGGAGGGTATTGGGGTCAGATTAGGACCTGCTGCATAGAGTCCAAGGTGGCAGTGTGATAGTGTCCATTCAGCTGCTAGATGTTTAGGTCTGGGGCTCCAAGACTTAGACTTAAAAGTTACTTTCAGGGACTTCCCTGGTGGTTCAGTGGTTAAGACTCTGAGCTCTCAGGGCAGGGGGCCAAGGTTCGATCCCTGGTCAGAGAACTGGATTCCACATGCTGCAAGTAAGACCCAGTGCAGCCAGATAAATTTTAAAAATAAATAAAGTACAGTAAAAGTCACTTTCATAAGGTATGTTTTAATGGAAGCAGTATTATAAATGGATGGAGTTCCCAAGGGTGAGCCTATCAACGGGAAAGGAATTTGAATCTGAGATAGAGCCTCGAAGACATGATGTGGCAGAGAGAAGACCCCCCACTTGGGCTCAAACTTTATATTGCTTTAATATTTCTGCCTTCTTACACTTTGTATCACATTTCCAGTAAACTTTGCTTACAAGTTTGCGATGAATACGCGAGCCCCAAAGTGAAAAGGAACGGCTTCGTTTGGTGGAAATAGCAGTGGCCAGGGAGTGTGGGACTGGAACCCAGAGTAAGAGCGGGGTGGCCTGGCGGGTGTGGCTCCCTGCTCTGGGCCCCTGTCGCATCCTCCTTCATGAGAGGTGGGTGAACTGAGGATCTGGAGATACCGCTTCAGCTTGGAAGGGTCTGAGGCACTAAGTTGCCAAGGATGTCGAGCCAGTCGGCATAGCTGGTGGGTGTGGAGGAAAACGGCCTTGAGTAACCGTCCCAGGGATAGTTGATTTGCATCTTTGTGGATTGTTACTTTAAAATTATATTATGTTGTAAAACTTTTTATGGATTCGACCTCCTAAAGTAATCGACTGCTTTGGCTGCTATAGGTCTTTGCTGTGCGTCCTGAAATAGATATTCTACTACCACAGTTCTAACTTGATAATGATGTGTCTGTGAGCCAGTGTAATAGGGATAAAGAAAGAGCCCTGTTTTTGCTTCTGATAAAGAGAGGGCACTTCAAGAGGTCAGTTATTTCTAGCTGCTTGAATAATAGTCATAAAAAGTTTATATACACATTAAGATTTCCCTTTATCTCATTTCCTTGAACCAGATTGCTTTGTTTGTTTTAATCAAGTCACTGATCACAGGATTAAATTTTAGAGCTTTACCTTTCATGCAACCGCAACATCAAAAAATTTAGTTGAATATTGCTTTCCTGTGTTGCCTTTGTTGATTTCTTCTCTCAAGGATTTCAGATTGTTGGTTAGATATGATTTCAATAGGATTGTATACTATGAATGCATACCCACCTTTTAAAATAGCTTTGTAACTTTTATATGACTTTTAGAAATTCCTGGTTTTATAGATCTTAGAAAAAATTCAACTCTTAAAATTACAGAAATTCAGAAAGTGTAAGACAATTTCAGAGATAAAATGCATACCTCAAATTACTTTTGAAATTTTTTATTCTAATATTCCTATTAAACAAATGCCCTTGGTACATATCTGTAGTATAGTGTATGTACAATATAGTAGAGAGAAACTTTACTTGTTTCTACAAACTGATTAAGTTCTTAATAAAATTTAGTGTGTGCTGCTGCTGCTGCTGCTAAGTCACTTCAGTCGTGTCTCTGTGTGACCCCATAGACGGCAGCCCACCAGGCTCCCCCATCCCTGGGATTCTCCAGGCAAGAATACTGGAGTGGGTTGCCATGTCCTTCTTCAGTGCATGAAAGAGAAAAGTGAAAGTGAAGTCGCTCAGTCTGTCTGACTTTTATGACTTCATCAGAAATTGCTATTGTATTTCAGATCAGTTGGATTTTGATACCAAAGTAGATTGAAAATTATATTTAAAAATATATATATAGTCATGGTGAGGAAACTATATAGTTTGAAATTTCTACTATAAACCTTTTATTACTCAATTCTAATGTAAACACAACTTTTAAGTATATAACTAAAAGCAGTAGGATTTATTAACTATTGTATTTCAGATCAGTTGGATTTTGATACCAAAGTAGATTGAAAATTATATTTAAAAATATATATATAGTCATGGTGAGGAAACTATATAGTTTGAAATTTCTACTATAAACCTTTTATTACTCAATTCTAATGTAAACACAACTTTTAAGTATATAACTAAAAGCAGTAGGATTTATTAAAGTTTAGTAATTTGGTAACACTTTTTCCCCCCGCTACTCTTTAGATTAAGCACAGATATTACAGAGAGAAGCATTGTAAACTTTTACCCGGTGGACCCAGCCGATGACTTGGAATTGCAAGACTCTGCGCTAAAGTATGTTGACCTTTCTACAGTATATTTTCTCTTTTTACATTGAAATATTTTTGCTTTAAATTATATTTATATCTTTTTATTCTGTAATTCCTACAGTGGTCAAATACAGTTGGAGAGGTCTCCAGAATGTGAGGTAAGGCTGCTCTTGGATGAACCAGCGTTCTGGTGCAGTATTCTGCCACAGAAGAGAGGCTGCCGTAGTCTATCAAGATGTGTCATGGGGTAGAACATTCATTATAACACTTTGGCCACCTGATGCAAATAGCTGATGCATTGGAAAAGACGCTGATGCTCGGAGAGATTAAGGGCGGGGGAGAAGCGGGCAACAGAGGATGAGATGATTGGATGGCATCACTGACTCAATGGACACGAGTTTGAGCAAGCTCCAGGAGATACAGTGAAGGACAGGGAAGCCTGGTGTGCTGCAGTTCATGGAGTCACAAAGAGTCAGACATGACCGAGCGACTGAACAGAACTTTCGTTAGTGAGATCAGTATTCAAATTTGTTCAAGATCTGTTTTTCAAATTTTTTGTACTTTTAGCTTCTTTAGTTTTCCTGCTTGTCTATTATATTTCACCTCCCATTGAAGATAAGAGTTGACTGTTTCCATTGAATTCTCTTAATCTTTATGTCAGACAGTTTTAAGGCAGGCCATGGCAAATAAGACCCACAGGGAAACCTGGCTCTGTCAGAAACTGGAGGTAGGACCAGCCAGTGCCAGCAGCCTATGACCTGACCAGCTGAACGTAAACTAGGAAAGACTTGAAAGATAAGGGTAAGTGATTTGAGAAATGTCTAGGAGGATTAAGAGACTAGCAAAGATAAACTGATGGGGGAATCTGGGGACAGGGTAAGGGTAGGTTAGGTAGCTATGTAGGGTAAAATTCAGGTGGCTGCAGAGAAAGCAGTTTGGACATAAAACTAGAGATAAACTTGGAAGGTCCCAAAGAAAAAATGGGGGAAGAGACAGAGGTCTGAGTTGGTGGCATGGGAGTAAAACATTGGTTACAGCCTGTTTCATCCCTTCTTACTGAATGGGTTTAGGATGGCTAATTTCAATACAGCCAACTTAATGTTCCTTGAGGTATCTGAACAGGTACCGTAGTAAAGCAGTCTCACACTCTTAACTAGCTAAGTCTCTATGTTAAATAAGAAGGAGAAGAGCTATAGTTTAAAAACCCATGTTCCTAGAGAATATGGTTTCATAGTTGAGTATTGTGATTTGGGATTACATTGAGTTTTCTTTCCATCTCAAAGGCTTGCTAACTATGGACTCCCATGGGCTACCTCTCTAACTTCTTGATTTTCTGTAAGTTAGGATCCATCTTATAACCCAGGACACCTGACTTTAGCTGTGACTGTTCCTCTGCTCTGTCCTTAGAGTCACTTCCCTCCCTCCTCCCCAAGTGGAGGGTCACTCAATGACCCAGGAGTGGGACATCAGGAAGCCTCTTATATGAAGGCTGTCCTGGGTCTATTTCATGAGGCTGTCCTTTTGAGACATGCTCCTTTTGATTCTGTGCAGACTTACTTTTGTATTTAGCTTTTTACTTGGAAATAATTATAAAAGGTTAAAAATTAGAGAAGTCTGAAAAAGTTACAAAAAATTATAACCTTTTACCACATTTTCTGTGATTAACGTTTTACCCCTTTTGCGGTATCTCTGTCTCTCTCTTCCTCCCCAGAGTTCTTTTCCTGAAAATCAAAGGATACGTTTTGTACGTCATAGTCCTTTTCCTTAAACATCTCAATGTACCTTTCCTAAGAATAGGGATTTTATCCTATATAACTCGACTTCAGTTATCAACTTCATAAATTTACACTTATGAAATAGTTGCATCTAATCTGCTCTCCATAGTCCAAATATTTAGATTGATCTAATGACGTTTTTCACAGCACTTTTTCCCCTTTAGGAGGATCCGGTTTAGAAGCAATAGTTGCCAGGTACCTATAGTTTCCTTTATTCTGGATATTTCCATAACCTTTCTTTGATTTTTTTATGACCTTAAAATTTTACAGAGTATAGTGCTCTTCTTTTTTAAAGAATGAACTGCCTCTTATCTTGTGGGACAGAAATCCTTCATATTTCCTCATGGTTAGATTGAGTGTCCGTGTTCTTGTCTGGGATGCTGCCCAGGTGATGTGGTGTCCTTCTCAGGGGCACATTGTGTATGTCTGTGCTTCACTGGTGATGGTGATTTGATCACCCATTCGACGGGGAACTTGATTTCTCCACCATTTAAATATTGTTTTATTTCTCCTTGCAACTAGTAAGTCAGTGAAGAGATACTTTGAGACCGTGGTAGAATCCTGCTGCAGACCCACTTTTTTTATCTTTTTTTTTTTTCGGTTGTGCTGCATAGCACGGAGATTCCCACTAAGATGTGGCATCTGGTTCCCTGATGAGTGGTTGAACCCACGCCCCCTGCATTGGAAGTACAGAGTCTTAACCACTGGGCCACCGGGGAAGACCCTGCAGAACCACATTTGATTCCAGTAAAATAGATGCCCTCCTGTGTGCATGATTTCAGGAGTATCAGGAAGACACCAGGCCTCTAGGAAAAAAAGATCTCCATTCTTTCTCTGATTTACAGTATTAATTTTTTTTTTTTCCTTTTTGGTGGAACGAGGAATCACGTTTGGTGTAAGGAATTCTTATTCCTTATCTTCCTTCTTTGGGCAATTCTCTGTCCATGACAGATATGTCTTCATGATTTTCAAAAGGGAGGGAGAATTTCTGGCTCTGGTGGAAAAAAAAAGTCCCAAGAAGGAGGAATGGAAAAGAAAGTGGTGGATGAGCAAGGCCAGTGCCGATGATATGAGGAACTTAAGTGGGCCCCTCCTTTATGGTCTGGTTATTACTGTATTATTTCTTCCACTCTATTCAGGAAGAAATCAGTTTCATAAGCAGAGTCTTGCATCAGTTGGCCAGTCTGTGTTGAGTCCTTGTGCTGGATGCAGCCTTGTTTTTAATACCCAAGACTGGACTAGGAAGGAGAAGAAGTTGCCCTCACTTTTAAGGCGTTTTAAAAATTGTGGAGGAAAGAAGCCATAGATGTTGAGAAACCAGAGAAGAGTATGAGATGGCCCATAATCCTGAGTGTTTTAGGTACTCTGGAATGGTAGGGGAAGGGATAAGAGTTTAAGGAGAGAGAGATTAATCTAGATTTCAAGGGCAATCTGGATTTGGATGGGTCCCAGGAGGCTGTGCTGAGCAAGACAGCATGGGCCTGATGGAATCAGCATAGAGCAAAAACCAGACAGAACCACCAAGAGAGAGGCTGGTGCCCAGTTACATGGTGAGACCAAGATTGTGAAATGGCTTATAATTAGTGCCCCACATTCTCTGCTTTTTAACACACTGTAGATGCCTGTCCCCATTAAGTTCGGGGAGCACTTTCATCCATCCAGGACGAACTGCAAAGTATACTCTCATACATAAATAATGTCCAGTGGGGAAGGATGTTGGAGGAGCACAGGGAAAATTAGAGAACAGAGTTTCTAACATAGAACCAAAACTGCAAGTTACTTGTTAGCAGTTAAGACATTTAATTGGGTAGCGAAACCAATGACATTTTATTCTAAAAATATGCTATTCCCTTGAATTTGTCCGTTGGGAATGTTTTTTCATAGCAGTCCTCAACAATAGGAATAGACATCTTAAATTTATACTAGTTTGGTGATATGTATGAACACGTTTATATTCAGTTCAGTTCAGTATAGTTGCTCAGTCGTGTCCGACTCTTTACGACCCCATGAATTGCAGCACGCCAGGCCTCCCTGTCCATCACCAACTCCCAGAGTTCACTCAGACTCACGTCCATCGAGTCAGTGATGTTTATATTAGTTATCACCAGTTTTTTTATAGGGTGGATCAGTGGGATTTTGTTGTTGACATTGGCCATGTCACGAGGCTTATGGTACCTTAGGTCCCTGACCAGGAATCAAACCTGGGCCTTCGACTGTGAAACTGTGGAATTGTAACCACTGGACCGCCAAGGAATTCCCTGGGGTTCTTGATTACTTTATAAAAAAGGCAGATCTGGGTAAAATAAACTATTCCGTTTTCTCGTTGGTTGTCAAAACAAACTGATGTTGAATTGATAGCATAAGACTTTGCTAGGTCCAGGCATGTTCGTTTATAGAGCTCCCAGTGAGATTTTGTGTATTTGGGAACTGCTGCCTTGGACCATTTCTGAAAACCCGTATGCTCCCAGCAGCTGGGAGCCCGCAGGTTATTGGGTAACCTGGCAAGCTGATGTTCACAGGTACTTTGGGCTAAGCTCTTTGTTCTGGGAAATCCCTTTTCTTAGTTTGTATATTTTAGATGTATTTTTCTGTGAATATAGCTGCATGTTTTTAGAAAATATACAGTAAGAACGGCCTAATTAACTACAAATTAATTCCATGTATTAGGCATTGTATCCCTGTGTGCCAGGGATATGATAGCAGTCAGACTCAGTTCTTGCCTCAAAAAATTTATAGTCTGATGGAACATACCATGCATTTTTTTCCTTCCTTTAGGTGCAAAATGACCTAACATTACAGAGTAATGGGAGCGAGTATTCTCCCAATGAGGTAAGTTTCCTGATGATTAATGAAAGCTGAGGTGTTCTGTGAAACCTGAATTGGAATATCTTTTACAAAAATCTGTTATCTGAGACTGTTGTGATTCATGAATTAATTGTATTGCAGAATCTCGGAGGGAATCTCTTATTAGCTCTCATAGCCTGATCCAGCCCTATCCATGATTAAAGACTCATAAGATATATTTTGAAAATTAACTGTAGCAGCATTTTTACAGAAACCAGAGTGAAAATAGCTCAGATAGGCAACATTTAGAATGTCTTGTTAACTATAAATGATTCAGCATGAGGTTTCTGTATAACTGAGACATCTGCTCAGTGTCATCTGTTCTCTCATGTCATTGTGTTATGAGATTCTTTATCAGATGAGCCCTCTGTGAGGTGATGTATGTGTGTGCTTGTGTGTGTGTGTGTGTGCGCGCGCGCATGCGCGTGCCTGCACTTAAATGCACACATCTATTCTGGAGCAGAAAAGGATTACTAGTATCACACGATTATGAACTCTTATAATGAGCATATAAAAATTGAATAGATCTCCCCCCAAATAACATTCTATTGATTCTACCACAAGACTTTGCAATGTGAAGATGCATCCATTATCATATTTTTTAGTCAGGACTTCCTCACAGCAGCCAGTGCAAGGAGGTCATGGTTTTGTTACAATCCTTGATCCTGGAGAAGCATGCATAGTTCTGCTCCAGTTCTTTTAAAAATGTCCTTTCCTTTTAACAGATGAGAGAGACCTCCCCCGCCATCTCTCCGACCAACACCAGCACAGCTCTGTTTGGCCTGAAACCTCGATCAGGTAAATGGAAACCTCAGTGTTCTTGCCCACGGGAAACAACTCCGGAGTTTCTCTTTAGCCTTTTAGTGCATATGTTATAGCAGCAGCAGCCTTGTCAAGGCTGGTGAGTTTGAATCCTGCCATCAGAACCTTGCTACAGCCTGGGGAGGCCGCATTTCCAAGCCTGCTGTCACTGTATCTCCTCTTAAGGCTGTGTTATCCGTAACAGATTGTCTTACCTTCTTTTGAATCAGAGCAAAGAGAGAAAAATGTTGGGGCATGTCAGTGGTACAGAAATACTTTGTGGATAAAACAGCCACCCCTTTGCCTCGGTGGCTGCCGGTACCTTGCTGAATTAAGGATGGCAACTCTTTTTGTGAGACACCCTCATTTGCTCTGTGGACCTTGATAAGGTCCATGTGTTTACTCCTGTGACAGGGCAGTCATTCCAAGACTCACGTGAGTGGTCAGGAGAGATTTTAAAGGCCTTTTCTGGTTATATTACCTACTTTTTAAACTTATTATTAGCATAGTCACAAATGTAAATTACAGCAATGGGCAAAATAACTACTGATTTTAAAAAGGAGTATGTATAGAAAATTTTGGTTCTTCTGATGTCTCCACCTGTTTAAAGTCCTAGCACTATCTACCTCCTTTTAGGTGCTTCTTTGTTTTAATACTTTTCATTCTTAGGTCTTTTGCATATATTCTGTACCAATGCTTTTCAGTTAAGTGCTAAGAAGGCACTCAGATGCTTTAAGCAAAAGGGAGTAAAGAACTTAGATATTCTTGGGTTTATTAGTAAAGCATTTTGGCAGCAATTGCAGATCCACATATGTATAATTTTTTACCCATGGGGGAAAAAAAAGATAATTCTTTTATAAAGGAGTGTTTTTTCATTTTTGGAGGAAGTTGTTTGATGGGTAACGTGTGGCCAGGTGTAACGGTTTCCTGGCATTTTGAATGGAGTGTAAGGCAAAACTATTTGAGAACATGCTTGGGTGTGTGGTGGGGCTTAGGAGGTGTTTTATGGAGAGCCGAACTGTACTTGAAATTGGACTCAAGTGACTGGCCTCACCATTTACAGACCTGAGTATATGCAGCCAGATATGGGCTGGGCTGCAATTTGCAAGGTCTCAGCTTGTGCTGGGAGGAATAGGGGCACCCATGCCTTGAGTGGTGATCTGCCAGGAATGTTCTCTACACACCGAGGACCTCATACTTGGCTAGGCTTTCTCCTGTCCCTTATCGGCAGTTTTAGACAATTTTAAAAGTTCTTGTAACTGAGCAAATCAAAAGTTGAATGAATCTCTACAGAATAATGTTCTTTTGAATGTGCATCTCTATAGTTTAGTCGTAAAATTGTCTCCATGACTTTTCCAGTTCTTTTTATGGGGTCCAAATTCAGCTTATCAACTTTGTGCCCACACTGTTGAACCATTTCTGATTCTTTGCAGTGGTGAAAACTAAGTGAAATATTCATTTTGAATAGCAGGAAACAAAGATAATTTCCTCTCCTAGCTTCCAGCCTTTCTATAATGCTGACTAACCAGTGTGGAAATTGTGTTAGCTGTTGAAGGCTTTGTGGAGTGTGTTGTAAATAATACTGATTTTTCTTCAGGAAAATCAGATGGCATGTTGGAACTTTATGAAACTAACATCATCTATTGGGAATGTTTAAATTTTTATTTATTAAGTTTAAAATATTATAGTATGTATTTTTCACATTTTCTGGAAAAAATATATATAGTAATCTTAATTGAAGATCATATCATTCTTTTTGATTAAGTAGCTTTGGATCTTTAAAAGTGATTTTTATGTTAAAATTAAGTATATGAATTCATGTGATTTCTGTGTTATAAATAAAAATAGACTTCTCAAATCAGAAAGTTGGAATAGAAACTTAGATTCTTTAAGTTGGCTGGTAGTTTTTTTCAAAATAAATTTTTTTCTGTTTTCCTCCAAGGAAAGACAAATGTCTTTCCAATGACCCAAATAGTCATTCCTAGAACTGTGTCCATGTATTTTACCGGCCTTGCCCTAAGATTGAATAAAAATTGTGTAGGTATTTTCTAAATATCAAAAACTACTATATGAATAGTTAGTGGCCCCCAAAGAGATGTTATTTCATAAATGACCAACTTAGAAGTGCTTAGAACTGGTTGATATTTATTGTTTAATTAGGTTTGTTAAGGAGACTCAACTAGTGTCCAAAATTGGTTTTATACTGATAATATCTAAGACAATATTGAGAGGTATATCTATGGTTCAAGGGTTGAACAGAGTTGACTAGATTCAGCTATCATTATAGAGTCTTTAAAGAGAAATTTTACACTACCTTGGGAAAAAAAATTCACCACCTGTAAATGCTGATTCTATAATAGCTTTATTTATAAGTAATAGACATATTTACACATATTAAATTTTGCATAGCCAACATTTATGGTGAGTCATATTTGCTAAAATTGTTATGTAGAAGGTCTCTGGAAAAGGTATCTGGTAGGGCTTTTGCTTTTTATCTGCATAATCTATGCGGGCCCATTCTTTCCGCTGACATGATTCATTAGTGCTCTAAGTCTGTGGGCTTGAGAACTGTTACCAATGAATGATATTAACTGCATGCAAAGTATATGATTGATAAGTACTAACACTCAGTTTTTTATCATTCTTTTTATTCCATGCGCCATCTTTCATTCTTCTGCTGTTGTACATTTGAAATTAAATCCCATGATATGAAATTCGCTTCATTTCCATACAATCCTTATGCCATTTGTGAAATGCTGCCTCCCCTTTGGTTTTTCCTGGTCCTTGTGCGACTGTACGCGGACTGGCTCTCTCGCTCTCCTGCAGACCCAGCCCTCACTCTTCCTCCTATCTCCTTCAACAAACTTACACAGGCACAAACATGGGACAACTCTAGCTACTGTGTTCCATCTGAAGGAGACAGTGACAATGGTAGGTGGCTTTGTACCTGTTGTTCAATGTGCTCATTAATAAGCCAATGAAAGAATCTACTGAACATTCATTTCTGTGCAGCTGAAGACAGAATGTATTCTCCTGCATGCCTGACTTAAGAGATAATAGTAAACCTGGAAAGTCCAGAAAAATGTGTGTGCATTATTCTCTGGCAGTTTGTTAAACTATGTTTAATTATCTTGAATATTCTGAATTTTAGAAGGACTGTACAAGAATTTCTTCTCTATTCTTTCTGCATGGGTTTTTTTTTTTTTTTTGGTGTGTTTGCTTGTTTATAAAAATTGGGGTTTTTGTACATTTGGATAATCTCTTCTGAGCTAATGCTTTTGGAGTTTCATCTTTTATTATCTAGACTTTCGATAATGAGATTTTTTAAGTAATTAAGATATACTGTGACTGATCTGAAAGGAGTGCGCTGAAAATGGTTAGAAGTAAGGAATTTCTAAAAATGAAGAGAAATCACTTGCTTTTTTTTTTCCTTTGTAAATTATGTGCACATTTTGACTTTTGATGACTTCAACCCTTTCGTCTATATAATATTCAAGAGGGCTTCCCTGGTGGCTCAGCCGTAAAGAATCTGCCTGCCAGTGCAGGAGATGTGGGGTCGCTCCCTGGGCCCCTGGAAAAGGGAAGGGCAGCAGGCTCCAGTGTTCCTGTCTGGGAAATCCCACGGACAGAGGAGCCTGGCGTGCTGCAGTCCATGGGGTTGCAAAAGAGCTGGACACGACTTAGGGACTAAACAGCAAGTATTCACGAATGGTAAACTGGCTTAAGAATCAAATGTGCAAATAAAAAAATGAGGACCCCCAGCCAGGATTAATGTGGATATTGTTTGATCTCGTGCCACTGTATATCTAAAGTAGCCTAAAAGATGAAAATAAAATACATATAGTTATTTAGATGTACTTACTACAGATATCTCAATCTCCATATTAGTCTGTTAGTTCAGATCTTAGGCATTTTACTCCAAGATACAAAGTAATAAAAGTAATGTTAAATGAAACAGAGAGTATGATTTATAGGGAAGAGAAGTAACATGTGGGGTAAAACCACAGTGCAAACACAAGAAGATATATTTTTTTAATCTCAATATCAATATGTTACACGTGATGAATAGAAACCATATATGTAAAACATTTGATGTGATTTCTGGTCAAAATTCAACCAAAAATGCTTTTTCAGACTTCATTACATAGAAGGATAATGTATATTTTGGCAGGTTAGTTACAAAAGGAATTTTATTATTTCATAGATTTCTAAAATTTCAAACCAAAAGCAAGTGGGATTAAACAACAACAGCAAGGAAGCCTTGTTGTTTCCTTCTTGTATCACCCCACTTTAAATCCTGGAAACTGAGGAAGGCTAAGTGGAAACTTTCTTGATAAACTATTCCTTTACTTAAAAAAAGGGGAGAGAATCATTTTCGTTTCTCAGAAAGCATGGCTATTTATGGATCTGATGATGTTTAAAGGAAATAAGGCCTAGAATGAAAGATTTATATGTGATTTGGTATTTCCTTAGGAATGATATCTGAAAAAGGCTTTTTAAAGCCAGGTAAGATTTAGATGTAGCAGTAAAATTTCTATCTTTATAAATGAACCAGCTAAAACAAGGAAGGTGAGATGACCTGCCTGGCTCACCCTGCTAGAAAGAGAGGGGGCTAGGCCATGCCTGAGGGTCCAGTCTCCTCTCCACCATATCTACCTTCACATCTACAGCTGCTTATTGAGGATTCTTTGTGCAAGATACTTTGTGCCAGATAAAGTCTTAAGATTTCCATAAACAATAATCATTGTGAAAATCTCCCTGAAAATAACCATGTAATACTTATCTGATATTTTTTCTGAGTGAAAATTCTAGGGCTTCACCTGTAGCTATTATAGTGTACTACACACACACACACACACACAATAACAAAGGGATTGGTTTCAGTATTAATCTACCTGGGTCAGACATTGGGTAGTTGTTATTTTCCCCTTTTTGCAGTTTGTCTACAGTATGCCCTAGGGAAGGGATACTTTTCTGTTAATTATCTGATAATTTTCTGGCACCAGAAGTCTTTTCAAATATTTGTGTAGGTTCCCAAATCGGACCTTTCAAATACAATCTTCATTCTCTTTGAGCTAAATGTTGCTCAAAGAGCAATGTATTTGAATACATTTTCCAATACATTTAAATTTTTTTTCAAACTTTAAACTTTTTATCTTGTATTGGCATATAGCCGATTAACAACATTACGGTAGTTTCAGGTGAACAGCAAAGGAGCTCAGCCATACATATACACGTATGCACTCTCCCCTAAACCCTGCTCCCATCCAGATGCCGCCGAACATTGACTAGAGTTCCACGTGCTATATAGTAGGTCCTTCGTTGCTTATCCATTTTGAATATAACAGTGTGTACATGACCTTCCCAAACTCGGTAACTATCCCTGCCCCTCCCCCAGCAACCATCAGCTCATTTTCTAAGTCTGTGAGTCTTTTTCTGTTTTTTTTTTTTTTTTAAATTTTAATTGGAGGCTAATTACTTTGCAATATTGTGGTGGGTTTTGCCATACATTCACATTCTCTTTCTGTTTTGTGAGTGTTCTTTTAATTAATGAAGAAACACTGTATGTATCCCCAAGTATGTGAGCTAAAGTTGGAAGAGGGAAATAGCCTACTTTTATGTTGCTCTTCCTGGTTACTCTGAAACAGTAGATCCCATTCAGTGGCCCCTCATGGCATCTCAAAGCTGATTACCCCACCAGTTTTGTTTCCTCATATTTGCGCCATTGTCCAATATCTGTGGTTATCTCAACCTGTGAAAATAAATGGCATCATATTCCCACTCTACCCAGCATAATGCAACTTGCCTTTCATTTATGATTTTTACTAATTACTTTTGGTAAAGTTGGCATGTTTATGCCTTGTTCACTGTCATGCTTTGTATTAAAATTCCCACTTTTTAAACATGACAATATTGAAGTAAAATTATTTAAAGAAGCACATTTGAAATAATAAATATTGCATTCTAATATTTCGTTTCAAATATATGTCATTTCAAATTCCCATATCTTCCCTAAACTCATTCTTCAAAGAAATAAAAATGACAAACTGGCTAGGAGGTCCTCGGGAGTTTGAATTTCTGCAGTCCTCGAAGTCCTGCCTCCTAAACTGGATGGAGAAGGATGTGGACCTGCGTCTCAATGTCCGCCCCCTGGGGCTGGAGAGGGCAGCTTCAAGTTGTTCTTAACCTGAAAACTTCACTTCCGCGCCTTCTCTTGTGCCTCTTACTACTCTGCCGCTTTCTTTCCTTTCCCCTTTCATTTTGAAATTAAAATTGTTCCTGCCTGCCTTTGAAGTATTTTCTCTTTTTCCTTTTCAACAAATTGGTGGGTGCTAATTTATACTTAACATTGATCTGTAAACTATCACTGGAAAGTGAATGAATGGACGGACATACCTATCTTGGGCCAGTTTTCAGACATTTTCTGGAATTGTTTTTACCATAATCTTACCCTTCGAGGTATTATTTCCCCCATTACAAAAATGAGGAAACTGAAGCTGGGAGGGGTTGCTTCAGTGCTTCTCAAGCCTGGCTTTATATTAGAATCACCTGGACATTTTTCAAACAGTGGCTGCCTGTGCCCTACACTCAGAGATGCTAATTTATTTGGTGTACCGTGGAGTCTTGGCACTAATTATTTTGCTGATTTGATGTTTAAGCAGGTAAACACCTCTGGGTTAAATAAACTGCCCAAGACAATAGGAAATTTGAGCCTTCTGAGGGCAGAGAATTTATCTCATTCATTTTTAGGCACCAGAGGGAACACATGAATGTATTAATCAGATTTCTGATTCACATTAACTGGATCTATAGCTCATGATAGGTTTTCAAAGCCGCCCTATCACTGCCCTTGAATCAGTATGTCTTTAACATTACACCCTGTCCAGGTTCTTTCGTTTCCAAGGGGAAGTGGAGAGCTGAATTCCAAACCTCATGTGTCCACAGAGAAGAAATCTGGAGTTAAATTTAAATAATAAAGGTTAATAATATCCACTAATAATTTCTGTGCAAAATGCTTTTCTTGTAATAAATACATTTCAGGGAATTTTTAGAGGAGTGGGCTTTCTTTGCTTAACTGAAAAATACTTTTATAACATTAAAAAAAATAGTTTCTTGTGCACATCCTTAAATATCTGTTGACAGTTGCTCAGTTGTGTCCAACTCTTTGCGACCCCATGGAGCCTGCCAGGCTCCTCTGTCCATGGAATTCTCCAGGCAAGAATACTGGAGTTAGTAGCCGATCCCTTCTTCAGGGCATCTTCCCAGCCCAGAGATTGAACCCAGGTCTCCCACATTACAGGGGGATTCTTTACCGTCTGAGCCAACAGGGAAGCCCAGGTAACCTGGAGTGGGTAGCCTATCCCTTCTGCAGGGGCTCTTCCTGACCCAGGGATTGAACCGGTGTCTCCTGCATTGCAGGTGGATTCTCTTTACCAGCTGAGTTACCAGGGAAGTTCCAGTATCTACTGAGTGCTTGCTGTGTGTTAGGCATGATGCACTTGACTGTGGACACCGCTCTGAAAAAGACAGACTAAAGCTCTGCCTTTGTGGAACTTTTTATTTTGCAGTCTAAGGCATTCAAACCTGGAAACTAAGCTTTAGGAGATTTTTCAGGTGACTGCTTATATCAGGGTAGGGTAATCTCTGCCAAGGTACTCTCCAGATAGACTGATCTTTGTTTTCTCGCTTGTTTGTTTTTTAAGATGTTTTGATGTGGACCATTTTTTAAAGTCTTTTTTGAATTTGTTACAATACTGTTTCTGTTGTTTATGCTTCTTTCTTTCTTTCTTTCTTTTTTTTTTTTTTACTATGAGGCATGTGGGATCCTAGCTCCTTGACCAGGGATGGAACCGATACCCCTTGCACAGGAAGGGGAAATCTCCATCGCTGGACCACCAGGGGAGTCCCAGATTGTCTGATCTTTGAATGAGGGAGTTTTTGAAACGCTTTTTTTTGGTTGTTGTTTATTCATCAAACAAGCTGCTTTCTTGGACAGGGGTAGAGGTTTAAATTGGAAACAGACATAAACTCTGTATTAGAGAGTCCTATGGAGAAAATCAGATCTATACTGTGAGACCGAAAGTGATGAGTGCCGTGAGAGGCACAGATAAGGAACGTTGTGCATTCATAGCTGACAGACCATTCCCAGGTCAGGGATGAAGATGATGAAGAGAGTGAAGGAGGAGGTAGAGACGGGGGGAAAATAGTAGAATTTGACCCGTACCTGCAGAATGAATTTGATATTCTGCCTAAGCATATTCATCATTCCCTGCAGAATTTTTGCTTAGAAATTTGTCTCTCTATGTATAAGTATGAGCACAGCTGCAAGTATGAGCAAACCATCCTTTTCATTCTTTGAATGTTATTTGATATATAGTAACGAACCAGCGAAGCAGGACTCATTTTTTTCCTGCATCTTAAATCTCCCATTTCCTTGCCTTTTCCTGCCCCTTAGGCATATATACATGTGTGTACACACGGGCTTCCCGGGTGCTTCAAGAATCTGCTTCAAGTGGTCAAGAATCTGCCTGCCAGTGCAGGAACCCCAGGAGACATGGTTCTATCCCTGGTCAGGAGGATCCCCTGGAGGGGAAAGGGCAGGTCACTCCAGGATTCTTGCCTGGAGAATCCCATGGACAGAGGAGCCTGGTGGGCTACAGTCCATGGGGTTGCGAAGAGTTGAATATAGCTGAGCATACACACACACAAACACACACACACACTCGCTTCCTTCATATACTCCCTCCCTCTGCTTTCTTGTCCCAGCTTTTTTTCCTTTTTATCTACATTAATCAGCGTGGCATTTGCTTTGAAAAATATTTACTATAACAGGGCGGCCCTTGTAACCCCAAATTAACTTTTATTCCCCTGAATTAAGCAAGGGAGTTCTTAAATGTAGTGACAGAAAATTAAGGAAAGCTAGAATAATTGCTCCATAGATCAATTTTCTGAAGCTTTGACCAAACTGGTCAAAGAAAAAAAAATTGTAGATAGTATAATCAGAGCTACCATAAGGATCCTATTAAATTTATTCTGTCATAACAAACTGATGTGCTTTGTAGGTTTATTATCAGTCTAAGTAATTCATTTTAAATTCTCATATATTCTACAACAATTAATCTATTTAGAAAACTAGTAGTAGTCAAGTTTCCAATAATTTTATGTACATTTGAAGTGTTCATTTAAAAAATAACAGTTCACATATGTTTTAACATTCTTTGACTGCTTATATTCATAAAGCAAATACCTAAGCATGCATTTTGTATTTTTTGAGATGTATGGGCATTTAAGATGAAAAGCAATACCAGGTATTTAAAACCCAGACACCATTGCGTTGCTATCTCACATAGGGCTCCAAAAGCTCATAGATACTTGAAGTGTGTGCTGTTAACCAAAAGCGCACAGTTAATTTAACTTACTGATAGCTTCGTATTCAGAATGAAGTCTGCCAGTAAAAACATATTGGAAATATTAAACGTGTAATATCAGATAAGATTGCCCCCAGAAAAAAAGCCGAAGGAAAATAAACCCCCCAAAGAAAACATCGGATTTGTTTAAACGGAGCTGGCGCTCCCCCTTGCGGACAAGTATGTGTATTACTTAACTAAGTCCACATTCCTTGACTTTTTTGGTAAATTTGGTTGATTTCTTTTCTTTGAGGGTGTGGATTTTTTCTGGACTTTCCATTGTAATGTATCTCTCTTCTGATCACTAAGTTTAAGTGGGTAGATTTTTTAACTGGGCTCCATATGGTGCAAAGGCAGCTTTATCTCATCTCTCCCTCCTGGTTGGTCTACCCTGCTTCCTCGGCCTGCCTTGCCTTTATTTTTGAAACAATTGGTCTCACTTCCTGTGGGGTTTGGTTTTTGTGGGTCTTGGTGACAATTCTTTGGCTCTTTCCACCTGTGACTTCCTTAGGGGGCTTGAGACAGAAGCCCAGGCCCCAGGCTGACTTCTCTCTGAAGTTCCAGAAGGTGTTTTATGTACAGTAGTCATGCCGTTGCTCCATTAACTTCTGTAAGTCAAGGATTTTTTAAGATGTGTCAACTTTCTGGTCCTCTGTAGAGCACCAGAGTGCTGATTCAAATATCCTAGAACTGATTTAGAAAGAAAATACCTAAATGTGATATAGTGTAAGACATTCATTAAGGTGTTTTGATTCAAAGATACAAACTAGGATAGAAATGACATAGTTGTATGAATGTAGGATAATTAATTATATGGTGGGCCCCAGTTTTTAATTCAAAGTATATTTGTAAACCATATTTAACAATAAATAAATTGAATTAGCTTTTAAAATGGCTCATAGGAAATGTTTGTCAGAATAGAATAAATGTTGTATAATCTTCTTATTCTATATTATTGAAGATATGGTGACTGAAGCAACTAGAATTGCAGTATGTCGGTGCAGCCTTCTATGTGGTATCGATTTTTAAAACTGGAGTTCTCTGCCCCAGATTTTCTGAAGCCCTGCCCCTCATCCTCCCATCCCCACCTCTCCCAGTCTGAAAATCTATGGGACACAGAGAACCAACAACAGCTCTTAACCACTCTTTGCTCCCTCTAGTGTGCATGGAAAGTTGATAGTCTTAATAAGAATCTAAAGGAAGAAAAAGATTCAAGTTTAAATCTGCCCTGTGCTTTGTATCCTAATATAAATTGCTAGACTCACTGCCCATATGTAGAATATTTTGTGCCTTCTTGATAGTCTTTAAGAGATGTTCTCCTTCAAAGTTTGAGAACATTCATTTTGTCTGCAGTCAGAGACTTAACTCCTTCCAGAGTTGCCTCTGTGAGTTGCTATTCCTGGAAGGTTGTAATTTTAAGGACCTGCAGGCAAAGATGATCTCTTAAAACCGCCTCCCATCTTGACAGCTTTTCTAAAAGGAATCTGCGGTCATCTCTGAAGAGCTGACTTAGGGATGCACTTTCAGTGACGTGATAGAAGCCAGAATTTCCCCTCCACACTCAGATAGATAAGGTTTGGGAGTGGATAGTGTGTAGTTCTTAACACCAGGCTGATGAAAAAACCTCAGCCAACAAAATCGTTAACCTGTGCTTGTTTATAACATGTACAGCAATTCTGTCTTATTACTTGAAACAGAGTATTCAAGTTTAATGAAAGGATTGTGAAACCTGGCGTGTAGATGAAAGCTTGGAATAGAAGCGGTGGAAAGTTTAGAGGAGGGGTCTGGAATAATACCAAGGATGACCAAGCCCTTTCCTGGATTCAGCTGATCGTTTGTCCACACAATGCAGAGCAATTGAAAACATAATCTCCTCTAGAATATTTGAATCAAGCTTTTCATGTGAAGTCAGAATTTCCTGTTTTTGTGAGTGGTGAATGAATTATTTGGGATAAATAAACTATTTGATTCAAACATGAGCAGCCCGATTCGGCAGTCTGTACTAGACACTCCATAAAGGCTTTCCCCCTTTCTCTCCTAGTGTTTCTAAGACCACAGAGAAATTTGGAATCTATAGACCCACAGTTTACGATTCGGAGGAAAATGGAACAGTTGAGAGAAGAAAAAGAGCTGGTGGAACAGCTCCGAGAGGTACCGGGAAACATTGTGTTACTGAGTAATCATTTCCAGCGTTGAAGCAGCGTTCTGTATTTTTTAAAAGTAGATTTTGAAATTCTTCAAACAGACCTGGTTTCAAATCTAGCCAACTCGCCTACTGACTGTCTGCTACTGGGCAAGTCACTTAACATCTCTGAGCTTGAGTTTTTTCATATATTAAAACAGTGGTTCCCATCTACCTTTGTGGGATTTTGTGAGGAATCTATGAGGTAATATAAGTAGAAATACTTAATACCTATGTATAAAAGTTAAAACTTGTAAAAATGCATTGTTACTAATGTTTTTAATAAGATTACATAACTTTAAAGGATGTTTATAGTTATCCCTACTAGGCAGAATTTTCGAATGTCATTTAATAGGCAAATCATTTGAGTTCCTACCAAGAGTGAAGTCTTGTGCTGGGAGCTAGGGGAGATTTTAAGCTTGGTTATGGCAGGAGCCATGGCTATCTTATTCCATGTTGTATTTCTATCCCCAGCATAGCTCCGAGTGGCAACTGTGTATACATTTGTCTACCCTCATGGTCTTTGTGTCTAGTTAGGAGGATCTCAATGGCAGCCCACTCCAGTACTCTTGCCTGGAAAATCCCATGGATGGAGGAGCCTGGTAGGCTGCAGTCCATGGGGTTGCAAGGAGTCGGACATGACTGAGCGACTTCGCTTTAGCTTTTCACTTTCATGCATTAGAGAAGGAAATGGCAGCCCACTCCAGTGTTCTTGCCTGGAGAATCCCGGGGATGGGGAAGCCTGGTGGGCTGCCGTCTGTGGGGTCGCACAGAGTCGGACGCGACTGAAGCGACTTAGCAGCAGCAGCAGCACATAAATATGTGGAAGGTCAAACGGCAGGCCAAGGATCAGTTACCAAAGAACACACTGATACTAGTTATTAAAGGCAGCATATCATGAAGTACTACGTGAGTTCTTTTATATTCAAAGAGAAGTACCATAGCCATTAGCTAGAAGAATATAGGAAGCTTCTTGAAGAGGTGGACTTTATACTATATCTTCTTTCACTAGCAAATGGTTACTGACTGCTGCTCTGTGCCAGGCCGTATAGTCTAGGTGATGGAGAGAGAAAAGAACAAAAAGGTCTCTGCTTTCATGAAGCCTATAGTCTATTGAGAAGAGAGAATAAGTAAGAAGGAAACAAATAAATACACAATTTCAAATAACAGTGAATTTTACAAATGAGCAATGGATTCTATAAGTAAAATTAAAGCTGAATTTAAGGTAGGTCGGACTCTTTTTTTTGTTGTAGATGATACTTTATATATGGTTATATAAGTCGCTCAGTCTTGTCCAACTCCTTGCGACCCCGTGGACTGTAGCCTGCCAGGCTCCGCTGTCCATGGGATCCTCCAGGCAAGAATACTGGAGTGGGTTGCCATTTCCTTCTCCAGGGGATCTTCCCAACCCAGGGATCGAATCCGGGCAGATGCTTTATCCTCTGAGCCACCGGGGAAGCCCCAAAAGTATATATAGGTAGTGGGGAGGAAAGAGATAAAAACCCGGAAACTCCTCACCACCACTTTAAGCCACGTGGTTGACTCAACAGTCACATTGGGCAAGTCAGACCTCAGTCATTTGCCTCGAGTATTTGGATGTGCTGTAAACTTGGGAGGCGAACTTTCAGAGATATGTAAAAAATAAGATGAGAGGTTGAGACAAGCCTCTCAAAGAGTGATATAATTTTATCTTAAAGCCTGGGTCATATTGATAGCTTATGTTTTAATTTAATTGGAGACTGAGGGCAAGCTTAGAAAAAAAATGTGATGTCTAGACTGACAGTTCTGAAAGAGAATTATGCAACAGTGCTACACGCACTGATTTTCAAGTGCTTTACTTATTGCAGATCTCCAAATTAAGTCATCCTTTCTTACAGTGTTGCCCAATTATGAGGAGCTTTTGCTGTAAAGCAGAAATTTGTATTTGAAGTTTAAAAATTGATTTTCCTGCTTTTGAGGAGCTGGAGTAGATGTACTTTTCCCCATTCCTCTCACCAAGTACAACTAAAACCCTTGGCAATTACATATAAAATAAGCATAAGAGTGCTCTGAAAGGTGGAGAGAATAATTCACACCAGCTGGGCTCCTTGGGACTAGGAAAGACTCGGTGGTGAGTCCAGTGGGTTTTCTTGTTTGCTTCATCTTCCTCAGACTTGGATCTGAAGTAGCTGGAAACTGGAAATGCTCATGAGAACGGTTTTTTGTTTTTTTTTTTTTTAAAGTCCCAACAAAAGCTTGCTTACTTTACTCAGAGGACCAGAAAAAGGACAGCCTAGGGAGACAGAACGGGGAAGGCAATGGCACCGCACTCCAGTGCTCTTGCCTGGAAAATCCCATGGACGGAGGAGCCTGGTGGGCTGCAGTCCATGGGATCGCTAAGAGTCAGACACGACTGAGCGACTTCACCTTCACCTTTCACTTTCATGCGTTGGAGAAGGAAATGGCAGCCCACTCCTGTGTTCTTGCCTGGAGAATCCCAGGGATGGGGGAAGCCTGGTGGGCTGCCATCTGTGGGGTTGCACAGTCGGACACGACTGAAGCGACGTAGCAGCAGCAGGGAGACAGAAAACTTTTAGACAATAAATGCTCTACTCCAGCTACAGAAAACCTGTGCCCCCAACCCTACCTACGCCTGCAAAGATGGAATGGGCAGCTGACTTTCACCTCTGCTGGGATGATATCGGAGAAGGCCAAGTTGGGAGCCAGGAATTTCATCCCTACCAACTAAAAACAATCCCATCCCCTCCCACGGTGTCAGTGGAACCTATACATGGGGAGCCTGGATTTCTATCCCAGTCCCAGTGAACTGACACCAAGTGGCCATCTGCGTTTACACAGCAGCAGCAAGGTGGTGCCTTCCCATTCCCTGCCAGAGCAGTGTCCAAAATAGCTAGCCAAAAGAGAAGTTGAAATAGGGTCCAAAGTCTCATAACGTAATACCACAAATGTCCAGTTTTCAACCAGAAAAAAAAAAATCACTCATTCTACCAAGAACCAAAATGAATGTGAAAAAGTAATCAATAGGTGACAGCACTGTTATGGCAGAGATGTTAGAATTATCTGACAAAGATTTTATGGCACTCACCGTGAAGATTCTTCCACAAGTAGTTATGAACATGGCTGAAACAAAGGGAAAAAACTGAATGCCTCGGCAGAGGAATAGATAATCTTAGCAAAGAAACAGAAGCTATTAAGCAGGTCCAATGGAAATTTAGAACTGGGAAATACTTTATCTGCAATGAGAAGCCCAGGGGATGGGCTCAACAGCATCACAAAGCATCAGTGGACTGTAGGAAAGAACGACAGGGGCAGCAGAGAGAGAAAAGACGGACTGAAAATAAGTGAGCAGAGAGCCGCAGGGACCTTTGGGAGTTACTGTAACAGATGGTCTACATTCTGGTCCTGGGAGTCCTGGAAGGGGAGGAGAAGAGAGCAGGGACAAAGAGGTACTTGGGGGTGGGAGGAAGCGGTGTGACTGCAGAAGGGCAACACGAGGGATCCTTGCAGTGAGGTACATGTCCTATCGATGTCAATGTCCCAGCTGTGTACGTACTTTTGCAGGTTGCTCCCTTAGAAGGAAACTGGCTAAAGTGTACCTGAGATCCCTCTGTATTACTTCTTATTACTGCATATGAATTTATAATGACCTCAAAATAAAACATTGAATTTTTTTTAAGAAGGGAGAAAAATGCTTTTTGAATGAAAGCATCAGTTCAGTGCAGTTCAGTCGCTCAGTCGTGTCTGACTCTTTGTGAACCCATGAATCACAGCACGCCGGGCCTCCCTGTCCATCACCAACTCCCAGAGTTCACTCAGACTCGCGTCTGAGGAAAGCACCCCTAATCTCTCTTCTGGGCCCCCTGCAGGCTACCTGAGATACATTACCCAAAACTTAATGTTTGGGTTGAATTTGGGTTTTACATTTGATTTTTGTTTATATTTACTCATTTTATTTACTTTTGGTTAAAATATAGTTGACTTACAATCCGATTTTAGTTTCATGTGTAGAGCATATTGATTCGCTATTTTTGTACATTGTAAAACAGTCACCACCCATTTGGCTTTTATTTGTCAACTCATTCTGGTTTTCTATTTTAATTGCTAAGCCTGAGGCAATATTGAACTCAGGAAGTGATTCCATTATTTTAAAAATTCAACCAATTAAAAAGTTTTGGCATAACTGGATTTATTTTTCTACAGAGGGATTTTTATTTAATATCTTTTGAAAGGTTGAAATCATGTCAGTGATTTCCAGGTGTTCTTATCCTTTATGGTGAAATTTAAACCTCGGTTCGTAAATACTCATAACTGTATTTTACCCTCAGTTGCCTGAGAGCAATTGACTTCCTGTTGATGTCTTTTCAGAGCATCGAGATGAGACTCAAGGTCAGCCTGCACGAAGACCTGGGGGCCGCCCTCATGGATGGCGTTGTCCTCTGCCACTTGGTCAACCACATCCGCCCGCGATCCGTCGCAAGCATCCATGTCCCCTCACCAGCAGTCGTAAGTAACACCATTTAAGGAAAACTAACTCTAACATAAAACAAACTCCTTTGGGACAGGACTGCTGGTTAAAGACACTGCTGGGGGTCACCAGGACCCTGTTCAAATCCTCTCTTGTGGGCCCCAAACAAAGGAATAGCGTTTCTGTTTTGTCTTTGTTTGGGGATGTTTTGGCCGTGCCGTGGGGCATGCAGGATTTTTAGTTCTCTGACCAGGGATCGAACCTGTGCTCCCTGCAGTGGAAGTGTGGAGCCCTAACTACTGGACTGCCAGAGAATTCCAGGGATAGCATTTCTGAATGAAGCAACATTTTTACCATAAAAAGGGAAACTATTTCAAGTAAATATGTAAACGAGAGAAAATGAACTACTTTCAAATATAAAGCAAATCACGTTAAAGAAATGACTGCTCTGCTCGCTAACTTTAAGACTGTAGAGACAGAGATTTATTCCTCACAAGCATTTATTTAAGCAGCGAGAAGTCCTTTTGGAAAACATTTTTTGGTTGGTAGGTTCTCTTCTAATGGAATCTATTATTTTATAATTACTGAGGATTTTAGGATCATTCTGAAAAGATGTAGGTTCTGCATAAAATATCATTAGTAACCTGCAGGCCAGAGGTTGGTTAGCTGGTCATTAATTCAGTAATTCCTTGACTGCTCGCTGTGCTCAAGGGTCGGTTGGAGATACCAAGGAAACGGAAAAGATCAGAAAGAGTGAGTAAAAAAAAAATTCTTGCTCACTGTTGAGGAGATAAAGCCAGCACTGGAATCTTTTACCTGTACGTCATGGAGCATGTTACCATCAAGAAGAGAGGAATCAAAGATAAGCTTGTCTTTGAAGCCCACGCAGGGTTCACTGGACAAGTAGAGAAGAACTTCTGTCCACACTATTGCTGCTAGATGAAGCAGAAGAGTTTAGGGGCTAAGAACGTAGTGTTGGGATCCCAATTCCACATCTTCATGAGCCACATGACTTTGGGAAAGTTGTTGAACCTCTCTTGAACTTGATTGGCTCTTCTCTGACACAGAACTGCTCTCGTGAGGATGAAATGAGGTCCCGTACGTGACGAACACGGGAATGCAAGCCACTGTGGTGATTAGTGTTTATGGCAAATTTGGAAAAGTCAGAGCTCCCAACCTCAAGGCACAGTGCTCACAAAAGGTCATACCAAGAGTGTGTGGAGTGAAACCCTCATGTGGAGCTGCCCACTCTCGACCTCTCAAGGAAAGCGTCTTGGCGACACTGTCTTACTTTCTTTTCTCTCGGCAGCAGGAAAAATAACCCCATTTCAACTCTCGGTTTTCTTTCTATACAGTTAAACGTAATTTTTGCTTCCCAAAGACTGACCACATTTTGGCTTCAGAAAACACAGGGGAAAAACAGACCAATTTGTCTTCTGACTTAAATTTGCTTTATCTGCCTTAGTTTAGACCGCAAATTCTGTCCTGTAACCTAATATGCAAAAGTTTTCAAGTCCAGACAGCTATAAAGTTTGAACTGTGAACCAAATTCTCATTCAGGAATTTCCCTCAAATTGTAAGAAAGAAACTATCATTCTTCAGCTCCCAATATACAATTATTGTTTTATAAGATATAAGAGACACGATGAATCATGTATCTATACACATTTGTATATTTTGTCTCTTCAGGGGAGAAAAATGCTGCATTCTTTGGTTGTCACTTTTTATCTTTTTCAAATCAAAAATTTTAAATTGAAAACATCATGTGAAATAATGCCTGATTAGAGAAAAAGAGATAATGGAGAACAGCAGGAGGAAGATAAATAATGTCTTATCCCACTCCTGAAGACAACTCCTGTTTACGTCTTGGCTTTTGTGCTCCTAGCATTCCTCCAACATAGAAGCTGTTTTGAATTGTGAGCTTCACATATATACTGTTTAGTAAGTTTTTAAAATTTATGGAAACCTGGACTTCCCTGGTGGCTCAGATGGTAAAGCGTCTGTCTACAATGCAGGAGACCCGGGTTCGATCCCTGGGTTGGGAAGATCCCCTGGAGAAGGAAATGGCAGTCCACTCCAGGACTATTGCCTGGAAAATCCCATGGACAGAAGAGCCTAGTAGGCTACAGTCCATGGGGTCGCAAAGAGTCGGACACGACTGAGTGACTTCACTTCACTTCAAGCATCTCCCTGAGTCATTAAAATTCCTCGTAACCATGTATTTTAGCAACTGTAAAATATTTTGTGCTTCGTCACTCAGTCGTGTCTGACTCTGCAATTTGCAGCTCCATGGACTGTAGATCCCCAGGCTCCTCTGTCCATGGGAATTCTCCAGGCAAGAATACTGGAGTGGGTAGCCATGCCCTACTTCAGGGGATCTTCCCAACCCAGGGATCAAACCCAGGTCTCCTACATTGCTGACAGAGTCTTTAGTTTTCCTTTTTAGAACTGTTTCTAAATCTAGTCCACGTCTTAGAAATTCTTCACTGAGCATCTTGAGCCCCCACTGACCAGACCCAGCTGTGCTGTAGCCGTAGAACCTGCTTCTGCCTCTTCTGCGCCTTCACTCTCCACTCCTGTGTTTGCACAAACTGCTCATTGTAACATGGAAGGCTGCTCCCCACCGTGCCTCTAAATTGCTTCACCTTGAGGCATCAGCAGCCTTCTCATAAAACACATTGCTCTGGGGAGAAAGTCATTAGCCTGGTGAATCAACCCTTAATATAGAAATATATTTGCTCATGGGAAAAGGTGATGTTTATGGTGTGCTTTTGGAGAAGGCAGTGGCACCCCACTCCAGTACTCTTGCCTGGAAAATCCCATGGATGGAGGAGCCTGGTGGGCTGTAGTCCATGGGGTCTTGAAGAGTCAGACACGACTGAGGAACTTCATTTTCACTTTTCACTTTCATGCATTGGAGAAGGAAATGACAACCCACTCCAGTGTTCTTGCCTGGAGAATCCCAGGGACAGAGGAGCCTTTTGGGCTGCCGTCTATGGGGTCGCACAGAGTCAGACACGACTGAAGCGACAGCAGCAGCAGCAGCAGCAGCATGGTGTGCTTTTAAGTAAACTAAAGCAGGTTACACAAAAGTATGATCTTATAAAAATAGTGTGTGTGTGTATCTACACGTATACATTCACATACATGTGCAGAAATTTTGCACATGTATGCAAATATGCAGAAATTCTACATATAAACACATATCTGTGTGTGTACACACCCGTTATATCACAGATGTACATACACAGTGTCTAGAAAAATATAATCCATATATTAACAGCTGTTCAGGTGGATGTTCATGGATAATTTTTTTATTGTCTTCTATTTGTTTATGTATTATTTTCTCCAATAAACACGTATTACTTGTGCCATTTAGAAAGCTTAAAATTTAACCTGTTATTTCAATGATTCTTCTTAATAACTAATTACTTTTGAATGTTGCGTTTATAGCCTAAACTTAGCATGGCCAAATGCAGAAGAAACGTGGAAAACTTTTTGGAAGCATGCCGAAAATTAGGAGTACCAGAGGTAACATCAAACTTAGTTGCAATACCTATGTTTTAGTAACGGTTTTATTTACTATATGTCTGAACCCGCTAGGTATACTCCTTTGTCCGTCCTTTTTTTGTGTCTGTCTTTCTTGAGGAATGATATGAATAAGTTATAAAATTTTAGTTTAAATTACTCTATTGCAGTGAAATAAAAATGCTTAAAATGGTATGGTCAATTCTGAGGAAAAGGGGAACATTAAGGTTTTGAAATAAATGAGAAATTCCAAACTTAAAAAATGATTAGTCAGCATGATTCTCCACTCAGAGAGCAGCAGTTGCTGAAGCTTCAGGGAGCCTTCTGTGAGGTTACATAGGGTAGAATTTTGGAGATGGTGTTTTTCCTTATCCAAAGCTCTTAAGCAGAGCAGATCTGTCGTTGACTTTTCACACTTTTGGGGAATGTGGATCAAAATAATCAGCATTAATTGAAAATATTATAATTATTCTTATTATCATTAACCATTACCATTAATAATAGAAGAGTTTGTATATTATTTTATAGTTTATTAACTGTTGCACGTATGTTTTCCCCTTTAGTCCACTAAAGTAACATAAAATGATTTCTTAGAGAGATAAAAGCCAGTCCACTCAATTTGGGTGTAATTTGACAGACTTTTCTCATTGTGATAAACAGAAATGGGCAGAAATTACATTTCTTAAATGTTCCAGGATAAAGTAACTACAAATGCTATCATGAGAGAATGTCTTTGAGCATGTGAAGGAATTATATTTTCATGTAATTCTACTCAGAGATAACAGTTAGTTATTGAAATTAGGGCTTTTTTCCCTCTTCCCCCCTTCTTTCTTTCCTATTTTTCAACTTGGTGGGGTTTGAAGGTGAGGGTTAGCAGTGGGCTTCTAATCTTATTTGAGGAAAAAGGGAAAAAATTTAAAGCATCTTTAAATCAAAACTGTATCAATTAAAAGAAGCTTGCAAATTCATTTTTAAAAAGAGTATAATCTTTATATAATGTACTAAATGCCTTTATGATCTATCCAGATGTCTTTCAGCAATGTTAATCTGTGTGTCTATATTGTATGTGTATAGTTTACTATCGCACATACATTCCTGGTTACAAATGTTTGTGAAATTCTCATACATGTACCTCTTTTAATAATTTGATTCCATCATGGGTTAATAAGATTTCCCATGTGTGAATCAAAATTATCATACCAAGTTTCAGACTGTAAATTATTCGTGTCTGTACTCAAAAGCACTGATGAGTTATCACCTAATTCCCTGTGATATTTTAAAACTCATCAGCGTTTTCTTGGCTTACAGTGATACAAAATGAAATGGGAATGCCCTTAACTATTTATTGTGGGTAAAGGTTGGTAATTATGGTTTCCTTTTAAAGTGAGGAAAAGGAAATTAAATTAGCATCAAAATGCAGAGAAATTTTTATCATAATTTCTGAATTATGCTGCTAGCACTAACAGGCAACTGATAATTCCTGAGATGATTGCACTGCAAGGAGTAAATCATCTTTCTTTTGCCAGTATTTCACTTAACTATGCTTAGTAAGAAATGCATCATTAAGGTTATTTTTGAAATTTTTTTTTAAGATTTGAGATGATTTTCAAGTTCACATGGTATATGTGTGTATGTGATTGTGTGTACATCTATCTGTATCCATCCTGATGGATAATCCAACAGCATTTTACTGGTAACTGGAGTTATAATACATTAAGTTCATTGCTACTAGCAAAAGTCTATTGACTGGCTAGCAGTTGTACTTCTTTAATAAGATATGTTGAAGGGAGGGTGGAATATTCTGATAGAAACCAGAAATTGCCAATTGGAGAGCAACTGGCAAGTCTTCTGTACATATAAAGGAACATGTTTTCATCTCTTGGAATGAATGAGGAATAAATTATTGGAAATATGGAAATGTTTTTGTCTAGTAATATGATACTAAGTTGGGGGAGGGTTGGACTGACTCCTTCCCACTTAGATAAGAATCCTTCTTCCACTACTTAAGATGGTTGATGAATTGCAGTGTGTATGTGGCACACTGCAGTTCAGAATTTACAATGAAAAGGAAGTTAAATCCCAAATCTAGTTGCAGAAATTTCCCCTTGCAATCAGGTATTTTAAAAGGCTGGTACTTAAGAGCAGAGGCCCTTTAACATTACGTTTTTCTTTTTGGTTTCAAACTTAATACTTGGGTTAGAAAATATTCACTGATTTCCCAGTAGCTTAATGAATTCCTTCTAATGTGCAAGCTTGTCCTCTCTTCTCCGTTCATAGCTTATCTACATAAACATACCCAGAAGTCACAGAGATTGGGAATTCTGTGTTTTTTAAGCTAACCTAGTTGACAGTGATAAGCCATCCTGTAGACACTGAAAAGCCACAGCTGTGCTCTAGCCTGAGTTTGTTGCCCTTTGTAATAGAGTTACAATTTGAAACTACAAACCAGAGTCAGGGTCAGCAGCTTATTCACTTTTATTAGGTTCATCTGGGTGGAATGTGGTTGCTGAGAAGTTAAAACTATTGCACATAAAGCAATACAGTGGAAAGAAAGCAATTTTTAAATTGTTCCAATTGTTATAGTCTATTATATTTTCTTTAGAAGTCTCCAGGGACACAGTCCCGGGTATCTGCCAAGGGGTTGGTCAAGGTTCATGAAGCATTTTATTGTGTGTTCAGTGGAGTGGCTTACCTACAAATGTGGCTTCTTCAAATTAGCTGCATTCAGGATTGCAGACAGTGTAAGCAGCCTAGTATCTCTGCAGAAGGTTAGAGTATGTAGTAGATGTGTATAGTGACTGCTGCTGCTGCTAGGTCGCTTCAGTCGTGTCCGACTCTGTGCAACCCCATATACAGCAGCCCACCAGGCTCCCCTATCCCTGGGATTCTCCAGGCAAGATTACTGGTGACTCTAGACGTCTGTTATTTGTGATGTTTGGATAAGGCTGGGCCTATACATTTCCTAGTCTAGGGCACAGTTAGGATTTGGCACAATTGATGGATAGGAGTTGACATCACAGAAAGTAGTTGGTTTGGAGTTCTGGAGAAATTCTATTAGGGTTACACCTGGCATATTTGCCATCTCTGAGGGATTCTGGGATGAGGTAGAGGTTTGCTAATGAGAATGCCAAGGAAAAATCCTTAAAAACAAATTGGAAATGGCCCTCCCTGGCAAGTTTCTTTCCTGCCGGCAGAGTTACTATTTCTTGAGGTAGTTATTTCAGCCTGGCTCACTTCTCTTCCTGCTTCCCTGTGCCTTGGATTTTTGGTTTAGATTTTGTTTTCTTCTCTTTGGGGCCAATTCCCCAACTAAAGGGACAGCACCTGGAAGGCAAGGCATGAGTGTGAGTGCAGAGGATCTGTGAGCAGAGTGAGGGACTCACGGGGTTTGGGATAAATTAGCCGCACCTGTGTCGTTAACTGGTTATGTGCCCGGAGGCGAACCTGTGGCAGCCTAGAGCAATTAGAGCCATTCACTGAGAACTTTTTTTTTTTTTAATTTTTACTTTATTTTGCTTTACAATACTGTATTGGTTTTGCCATACATTGACATGAATCTGCCACGGGTGTACATGAATTCCTAATCCTGAACCCGCCTCCCCCCTCCCACCTGCCTCATCTTCTTGAATGCTCACTGTTGAGGATTAGAAGTATTTTATTACCATACAATGAAGAAAATGAGGTCCAGAGAGGTTACACAATTTCCTAACCTCACATTGCAGCTGGGAGGCAGCAGAGCTGGCTTTTGAACCCAGGTCTGTCGGGTTCAAAAGCATCAAGCGCCTGCCTTTTTTCTGGCTTACATGGAGGGTCTCCTTGATGGAGTTCCCTGCTCTGCAAACTGCAGGTGTTGGACTTAAGCAGTAGATTAAGCCACATTCTCCAGAGCCCTGCATTCTTTTTAAGGCCCCACCCAGGAGGCGAGGAAAGCCACATGGGGAGGTTACAGATCATAACTGCCGCCTTGCTTCAGCTACAGCAGTTTCTCCCTTGCCTGTGGCATATACTGACTTTTCAGTTAAGAGTTCCTTTGGGGGACAAGTGTTCTATTGCTAATTATAGTTTGAAAATCACTGAACCCTTAAGATTTCTTTTAGCCAATAATCCATGGATGCTCTGCAGCCCCATGATTTCAGAATTGTTCCAGTTGCTTTCCGCCATCAGCTGCTCAGCTGCAGGAAAATTATCTCATGGAAATCTGGGAATTGGGAGATTTTGCTGGCTCCGTCCCAAAGACACCAGTAATGTTGATGCCAGTCAGACTGTGTGCTGTCTCTGACCTCTGGTGCAAGTGTTAGCTTGATCTTGAACACAGGCTTACCCTTGGTGAGCTTCCAAGTTCTTCAGAATATACTCTAAATCACCAAAAATCTGACTTCAATTAAGCCTCCGGGTCATGAGGCATTTTGTGAACATATTGAGGCTTTCTTTGCCTTTTCTGAGTCATCTTGGTCATTCCTGGTCTCTGACCTTGATGTGGAGAATTCACAGTTGACTATTGGAGGGTTCCCAAGTTTATCCAAACTTAGGGCTATTTTAGGACTACTAGTCTCAGGTCAAGAGAAATCTCTCATTTGTGAAGCATAAAAAATACTAGAAAATATTTTTTTTTCTTACCAGGGAATATTTCACCTTGATTTTTTTTTTTGGGGGGGGTGGGGGTTGGAGAGGGTGACACTGAAATCTTTTTCTGGAGAGAGATCCCGTGGTCTCTTTGTCTGAGGGAAACAGCCTTGTCTTTTTCTGAAAGATAGTGCCCTAGTCTCTCAGCCTGCTGGGAAGCACCCATGTCTGTGTCTGAAGAGAGAAACGGTGGTCTTTCTCTGAGAAAGGTCACTTAAATCTCTGAATGAGGGGAGATGCTCTGGTCTTTCCTGGGAGAAGTCTGAAGGGGAGATGCCCTGGCCTTTCTCTGGGAAAAGCTGCCCAGGTCTCTGTGGGGAGCTGCCTTGGTCTTTTCTCTGGAGGAAGTTCCCTAGGACTCTGACTGAGGGGAGATGGCCTGGTTTTTCTGTGGGAGAAGTCGCTCAGGTCTCTGAGGAGAGGCACCCTGGTCTTTCCTAAAGAGGTTGCTCAGGTCTCTGTCTGAGGGGAGACACCCTAGTTTTTCTCTGGGAGAAATTGCCCAGGTCTCCCTATGAGGAGAGATGCCCTGGTATTTCTCTGAGAGAAGTCACTTAGTCCTCTCTCTGAGGGGAGATACCCTGGTCTTTCTCTGGTAGAAGTCACCCAACTCATTGTCTGAGGGGAATCACACTGGTTTTTGTCTTGAGAGAAGTCACTTAGGTCTCTGTCTGAGGGGAGAAGCATCCTGGTCTTTCTTTGGTGGAAACCACATGGGTCTCTCTCTGAGGGGAACAGCCTGGTCTTTCTCTGGGAGAAGTCGCCCAGCTCTCTGTCTTAGGGGAGATGCCTGGTTTTTTCTCTGAAAGGAGTCACTTAGGTCTCTGATTAAACACAGAAGCTCTGGTCTTTCCTGGGAGAAGTTGTTCAAGTCTCTGACTGAGGGGAGAAGCCTTGGTCTTTCTCCGGGAAAAGTCGCTCAGGTCCCTGAGGGGAGAAGGCCTGGTCTTTCTCCGGGAGAAGTTGCTCAGGTGTCTCTATGAGCAGAGTCACTCTGGCTTTCCTTATGGAAAGAGTACTTGGGTTTCTGAAGGGAGCCACCCTGGTCATTCCTGGGAGAAGTCACCCAGGCGTCTCTCTGAGTGGAGACACCCTGGTTTTCCTCTGGGAGAAGTTGTTTAGGTCTCTGAGGGGAGGCTTCCTGGTCATTCCTGGGAGAAGTGACCCAACCCTCTGTCCAGGAGAGATGCCCTGGTTTTTCTCTGAGAGAAGTCACCCAGGTCTCTACATGAGGGAAGCTGCTCTGCTCTTTTTTTCTGGAAAGAGTCCCTCAGGTCTCTGAGGGGAGACACCCTGGTCTTTCCCTGGGAGAAGTCCCTCAGGTCTCTGACTGAGGGGAGATGCCCTGGTTTTTCTCTGGGAGAAGTCTTCCAGGTCTCTGACTGAGGGGAGACAGCCTGGTCTTTCTTAGAAGTTGTTCAGGTCTCTGACTGAGGGGAGACACTCTGGTCTTTCCCTGGGACAAGCTGCTTGGGTCTCTGAAAAGCAGAAAAGCCCTGGCCATTCCTAGAAGAAGTCGCCCAACTCACTCTCTGAGGGGAGATGCCCTGGTCTTTCTCTGAGAGAAGTCTCTCAGGTGTGTCTGAGTGGAGACGTCTTTTTTTTTTTTTTTTTTAATTGAAGGAGTGCTTGGGTCTCTGACTGAGTGGAGACTCCCTGGTCTTTCTCTGGGAGAAGTTGCTCAGGTCTCTGTTTGAGGGGAGAAGCCCTGGTCTTTTTCCGAGAGAAGTCATTCACATTTCTTCTGAGCAAAGAAAACTTACTCTTTCTCGAGGTCAAGACACTCAGATCTCTGACTGAAAGGAGATGCCCTGTTCTTTTTCCGAGAGAAATAGCTCAAGTCTCAGTCTGAGGGGAGAAACCCTGTTCTCTCCTGGGAAAGAACAGGTCTCTGTCAGGTGTCTGTCCAAGGTGAGACTCCCTGGTCTTTCTTGAGAGAAGTTGCCAGATTTTCTGAGGGGATTGCCCTGGTCTTTTTCTGAGAGGAGTTGCCCAGGTTTCTGTCTGAGGAAGGAACCCTTGGTCCTGTTGAGAATGGACACGTTGTTCTCTCTCTCCAATTTAAATGAGAAACCTTGGCCTCCAACCTCTTTGTGGACCAAGGTCCTTCATTTAACAGACTTGCTCTTTTTAGAGGAAGAAGAAACTTGGAATTAAATGCACCTCGTTTTCTAGCTGCCTAGCCCTTCCTATTCATTACTAACTCCAGGGAGGAAATAGGGAGGAGAATTAGGGCAGCAACTCCATGTACTGTACAGGGCCTCTGCCTGCCTGGGCAGCACAGAGGCCAGGGGTCCTTGCTGAACTGTGGGAGGGGAATCTTTTCATTCCATGTCCACAAGGCAAGTCACTTGGTGTCTGTCCTCTGCATCAGCCAGATGAGTTAAAAATAAAATCCTAAAATATACTGAGAAGCTAACAATGACTGTGTTGATACAAATGGAATTATGATTGAATCTTCTTGTCAGTACCTTTCATATTTGTATTTTTTTACTTTTATATGAGGTATTATTTTTGAAAATAATTGTAAAACCTTTCCTACTTTACACCTGTTGGGAGGGTTTAGGACACTATACGTATAAAACTGATCTGAAATTTTTAATTGAAACACGTTTTATACATTGACTCTACNTTATGATTGAATCTTCTTGTCAGTACCTTTCATATTTGTATTTTTTTACTTTTATATGAGGTATTATTTTTGAAAATAATTGTAAAACCTTTCCTACTTTACACCTGTTGGGAGGGTTTAGGACACTATACGTATAAAACTGATCTGAAATTTTTAATTGAAACACGTTTTATACATTGACTCTACCTTTTTTGAGGAGATATGAGTTCCTTTGCCTCTTTGAGCGCGATGCCTCTTTTCTTCCTCAAATCAATGACTTTAGTGTCAATTTAAATCCTAATAAACACTTTTGAGGGGTGGTGAGAATCTTATTATAAGATTTATGTTTATATTTGCATTGATTATCTCTGAGGTTGGATAAGCAGAGGTGCAGGTCCCTGATTTTACACCTGATTATATTAAAATCAGTTTTTAAATTCATAATTTATTAAATAAAACTAATCTCTAGCTTAGAAAACCAGTCATCCCTTAATAGTTAGTAGGTGTTTATCACCGTTCATGTAAGAATCCTCTCTCACTGGGTGTCTCCTGGTGGCAGAACAAAGTCTGGTCAGTGGTCTGACAGCCTTTCATATGTACATGATTGAAAATAAATATTTTATTCCAAAAAGCTTAAAATTACATTTCTAGATAAATTATCATACCAATATTAGAGTTACTCTCTAAGTGTATAAAATTGGTGATTAGTTCTCATATCTGGGGAAAACTCTGGAAACCTTTTCCTAATTCACTCTGCCAAATTATACCTTGTCAATTAAGACTTTAAATTTTCAGAATAACCATCAACGTTCCTGTGCTATGATATTTTAGATTCAAAATACTTTGTATTAATAAGTATACTGCCTTTAAAATTAAATGTAAATAAACAATATATTCTAAATTTCTTAGAATTTAGTCTATTACACTCAGAATGCCTGTAAATTAAACCTTTTGCTAGATCCATCTACATATCTGTTTATATCTGTAGTATTTGGGGGAACCTGAGTTAATCTTTAATAGTAATTTTAGCCACACACATGTTGCCTTGTATCAGAATCAGTTAACCTCTAGTAATGGTGATTTCTGTTCACTATAATGGAAATTAGTATTTGCATTTGCCTCTGGGGACTCTTGAGTGTATTAACTGTTTTTCAAACACCTTGCAATAATTACTAGTTCTCTGTAAATATATGGTGAAATTTGGCCTCTTTAAATTTCCCTCTCTTTTAGTGTTTTCTGATTTTAATTATAAGAAAAAATAAAGCATAATCTGTAAGTCCCTCTTATTAAGACTGAAATTGGGGAAGCACAAGGGTTGGAGAACTCCCAGGTTCTCCTGGCAATTTCAGCCCTAGTTCCCGTCATGGCATCCTTGAGGGACTGATTTGATGGCTGTGAGCTGTGTGACTTGGGTGGAAGCAGAGGTGCCTGTACTCCACCCATTATGATTTTTGCCTGTCAGCCAGTCTTAGACCCATGCCTTTTTCTTCAGAGATTGTGATTTAATTTAAACCACCCGCCACATATTGGCTAAAAACAGCTCTGTCCACTGTATCTAAATAAAACCCAGAGTCTGTAGCATCATGAAAATTATTTCCAGAATGAGAAGACTGGTCTGTGTTGCCTACCCATGTGAGAAGTGTACTGTTGGCTAAATACCCTGGAAACCGTAGACGATCTGAATTCTTTGATGGAGTTGCAGGGAAGCAGACCAGACGTTTTCCATAGGGTTCTGGGAAGCGTATTGAAATACATAGTGGAGATATATACGGCTTTTACCCATGGAAATACCACTTTTGTGACAATCACATTTCAGTGTGCATATGCCTTCTGTCTTATGTTCGTTTTGTTTAGAGTTCACTGATTAAGCACAACGTTGCAATAGAAAATTGTTATTGCAATAGGAAGCTGCTTCTCCTAGATGTTTCCCCAACTGTTAATTCTTGACTCCATCACTGTCCTAGTGAAATACATTCTATTAGTAGCCTGGTGGTTCAGATGGTAAAGGATCTGCCTGCAATGCGGGAGACCTGGGTTCAATCCCTGGGTCAGGAAGATCCCCTGGAGTAGGGAATGGCAACCCACTCCAGTGTTCTTGCCCGGAGAATCCCATGGACAAAGGAGCCTGGCGAGCTACAGTCCATGGGGTTGCAAAGAGTCAGACATGACGGAGCAAGTAACACACGTAGAGTAGCTGTTTTAATTCTTGAGAAAATAGCATTGCTCACTTGATTCCTCCTAATGCCCCGAGAAAAGATGCATGATCCAAATAGATGTAACATGATTTGTTAATTTCCTTAAATGTCTTTTGTTGAGAATATCTCTACCTTCATAAACTAAGATTGGGAGGTTTATAATCTTATTCAACACATTTACACTGAGTTTGCCTCCTTATCAGGGGGCATCAAGCTAACTTCAGAATATATGAGAAAGACATAGTCTTTTAGAATCATCTTTCAGTTGCTCTGTGGTTTGCCTCTGCTTAGCAGTGATGCTAAAACAGAGGGCAATGTTGTTGCAAAGTATATCATAAAATATATATTATATATATTTAAATGCTTTGCCTAATTTGGACATAAAGCTGCATTTATGAAATATATTACAAATATTTTCAAATATTTTCTTTTTCAGTTTGGAAACAAAGCCAGAACTTTGGTTTCATACCAACATGTCAATTATAATTTTTAAGTTGAAACTGTGGTCAGGAATTCAGGGTATCAGAAAACCATTTTCTTTCTTGAAAGCAGTAGGCATCCAGAGGTCAACTCAAGACTCAGCACCTAATTTTTGCATTTAGTTGAGAAAGGAAGGGTTCTGCCTCCTTGCATGGTGACTGTCACATAGACAAAACCTGAAGGTCTGTGCCCCAACCATACCTGTTTAGTGGTAAAGAAATTTGTATAATAATGCTATGCAGGAATGTACTGTTATTTAACTGCAGATCTAAGAAGCTCTGCTAGACTTCTGGTTTATGTCAGTAGCAAAAATGTGAAATTTAATGTACTTTTGGGGCACATGTCGGGATATAATTAGAACTAGCAATGCCCAGAGTTTATCAGTAATTCTAAAAGAAAAACAAATTAGGTGCATTCATTACCTTTCAGAGAGAAATACTATTCAGTCTTCATAGACCAGGATAAAAAAATGCATTAAGAGAATGGTGAAGAAAGGGCTTAAATTTTAAAGTTTATATTTTTGCCTTTAGTAAGGTGAAGACCTAAATGTGTCCCAGGTGAAAAGCTCTTATTTTAATGCCATTGTTGACTTATGAGAACACTTGAATATCAAAACTCTTTGAATACCAGAATGACATATAAATTACAGAACATTCTATTCCTCATTAGCAAGATTGGGGGTAAAGAATTTCTTTGTCCTATTTGCATAGAAGTCCTTGGGTATGCTGCTTTTCTTTTGTAATCAAAAAAAAACAAAACAAAACAAAACCTTTGGTGAAACGGTTTTTACCTGCTTGAAATAAGGGGTTACTCTTGCCATTTGCTAGTTAAGTAAGAATGTGTGCTTCTTTCCAGCCATTGTTCTGTGTATTTTTAATTGTATGCACTGTCTCTTTCTGTTCTGATGGCTGCCCTCGGAATAGGCTGACCTCTGCTCTCCGTATGACATCCTGCAGTTGGATTTTCGTCACATTCGAAAGACTGTTGACACTCTGCTGGCACTTGGGGAGAAACCCCCACAACCAACTTCTGCCCTCCGCTCCAGGGACCTTATAAGCTTCTGTCTTGTCCATATTCTCTTTATAGTGCTGATTTATATCACTTACCGCTGGAATGCTCTGCCTCCGTAATGCCTGCATGTGCATCCTTACGCTCTGGTCTGTCCCCTGCTCTGTGACAGGGTCCTTCCTCCCTCTGAGCCTTTGCCTTGCAAACTTGCATCCCTGTCATCTCTTCAGTAATCTCTCAAGTTTTGAAGCTGAACGTTTATACATCAGATTTTCCAGAAGCAAAAACTTTATAGAGTGCGGTTCCCATTAAATAATTTCACTTGCTGAGAAAGAGTGAGGACTCGGTGTACCCACACCTCGTGTTTCCTCGTCCATGTAGTGCCAGCAGCAGTGCTATGCAGGGCCTCTTCTCTCTCCCAGTGAGCTTTGCTGCCCTGGGTAGAGCGGAAGAAGTTTCCAGAACAGGAGCAAAGGGGATTTAGCGTATGAAAATCTTCCCATTGGGTCGGTATTGAAGCTGAATCCTAATTCAGGATTGGGCAGTTGAGCTGTAGAGGGGTCGCCTTGCTGAGGAGACAGAAAGCAAGCATTTGGGGTCCAATTTGGTCTATAAAAATCTTTAATAATAACCACTGTTGACCAAGTTGAAAATTACCATCTGGAAAATGACTGCTTTGCTGGCTGTCCATTTGGCTTCCTCCCTGCTTCCTGCAACGGGAGCTGTGAAGGGCATCAGGGAGGGTGACCGTCCACTTCCACCCTGAGAGAGCCCCTCTGCCCTGCTGCATGAGAGCTGTGCTGAAGGGTCGATGGGGAGAAGGGGGCTCACACTGTCAGAGCGCCCCCTGGAGGATCCACAGCACACCACTCTTTCTGTATATTTTTACTTCTTGTTTGGTCTACTCTGAGGCTCTTAGAAAGGATTTTCCAGAAGGGATTTCTATTTTTAAATAATATAATGGGTCATTTTGCTTTTTTTTTTGCTACATCACATCGTAACTTCAAGTCTAGAATGTGATGGATTTGACAGTATTTATTTCCAAATAAAGCCATGAGTCATGGAACATTCTTGGTCCTGGGGCTTGGGTTACTATGCTAGGAGCCAATGAGATTGCTTTTATTTTAGAAGAATGTAGTTTCTCCAGTGACTTGAAATTTCCATTTAACCTTTGATTTCCAGTGACATTAGTAAGCTACTTCTATATTTAATAAACTTAAAGGATTATATGTTAATTATTATATCTGCTTTCAGAAGAATGTTATCAATTTGTAATTAAAGAAAAGGACATTGTGATCTTATCTAGACCAAGATAGTCCTGGTTTGGGGATGTCATTTTATAATATGAGAAGGCCCTGCTCCAAGGTGAAGACAGACTCCCCAGTGCTTCAATTTACGTCTGGCTGCCAAATATCTTTTCTTAGGTTGGGTGGAGGGGGAGAATGGAGTTCACTTCCTCAAGATAAATTTATTAATTTACTCACATAAAAGCAATATTTATAGATGGCTACTAAAAAGATAATTTTATTTTTCTGAACATTTCCATGAATCTAGGGGAACTTGAGAATGTGGAAAACTTACATAGTTAGAAGAATATATTTTATAAAGATGCTTTGTTGGTAAATAAGATAAGATTTTCTAACAGGAGACAGTCTTTACATGGTAATATCTTGAGTTAACTGAGCCTTTCCCTCCTGATTTTGTGTTGATTGGTGAAATACGGGGTGTGTGGAAGTTGTCTAATTCACATCGGTTGTGTAATAAGTAACCTGCAGATGTACTGAATTGCCTTTGGTGCTGTCTTGTACTCATTAACTTGTAACACAATAAAATCCCTTTGTACAATGTCTAACGAGCACCATGAGCCATAAGTTGTTAATAAACACATGTTGGGTGATAAATCCAAGTTTTTATCAGTCCATCAATACATTAATTTGTGCACCCCCAGAGTTACAACCAGCACTTACGTCCAGCTCTGCAGTGCATTGAGACTTCCCTTCCATGGTCATAGCTCTTTGGTTTTTTTCTTCTTAATTAGGGTGGGGGCACAGAGGAAGAAGAGAGATGACTTACTGGGTGGCCACCTGAAAGAAACTTCTGTCAATAAAAACTAACTAGCACAATCCCATGAGAGCAGATTTAATTTTCAACGCTGACCTGACATCATTCTTTGGCTGCATTCCTATTTCAGTTCTGGCTCCCGAAGTAGTTTTTTAGATGCACTTTCATTTCTTGTGTCATTAATGCATCTGTACCCTAATGTGCTGCTCCTCTGGGGATCTGTTGGATTTTTTTTTTTTTTTCATCAAATAGTCTGGTAACAAGCAGAACACAATTAATTTAGCCCTCTAGGCAAAACTTGGAATGAACTCTCTTGCCCATTACTGTTCATTTCTATTCAGAATATTATTAAACCTCCCCGTGGTTCTTCCCCCAGGTACTCACGCACCAGCTCACGTGCTAGCATGGTGCCTGCCACTGCCACGTAACTAGGGATACTTGGTCAACCCACTTGTTATCCGAGAGGTGGTTGGGGATTTAGTGGTGATTTATATATGCATACTAAATCTTCCTTTCATAAGAAAGACTTTTTTTAAAGTTATTTCCTTCTAATACCTGATAAAAACGATCAAGTATTTATTTACACATTCTTTTGAAATAGATCTATTTGAAACAGAAACTTCTCTTTCTCCAGTTCTTCCAGTCGGTGGCAACTTGCCACTCAGTGTCGGGATTTCCAAAATCTGTGACAGTGAGTTCTCTTAGTTCGTTTTGCTTATGGATTTGTGGTTCCTAGGTAGCTCACTGCCCTTGGGGAGAAACCCTTAAAAACGGTGCTGATGAAAGGGCCCCACAGAACTCAAAACCACTGAGTAGGATTTTCATCACTGAGTAGATAAGTAAAGGCACTCACAAATAAAGGCCACTTATTTGTGAGTAAGAAATTAAATTTAGTGTATGGTGGCCAGGGTTATGTCTCTCTAAATTCCATGCTGCTCTCTATTATAAGGAGAAAGGATGTTTTACCTACAGGGTAAATGTAATGGACAGTAAATTAAAATGTTATGATTTTGAAAATGACTCTGGATTAGGTAAAAAAATATTTTAATGGGATTTTATTTCAGGAGATTTAAGTCTTTTAAAACATGTATTGAATTGGTACAATATTAGTTCTGTATTATGTTTGGGTTTTGGGGCCACATGGCATGTGGGCTTTTAAATTTTGGCTTCAGATTTTGAAATTAGTTCTCAATAAATAATCAGGTATATAGAATGTTTGCTTTTTCCCTTCAGACTATCAGGATCCAGTTCTGTGGCTTTTTCTCTGGATTTTGTTTACGACTGTGTCCATTCATTCATTCTTCAAATATTGAATGAAGATTGTTTGTGCAGCACCCCACCTTGGCAATAAAAAGGGTGACCGTAACACGTGACTTTGTCTTCAAAAACACTTACATTCTAGACTAGGAGTTGGCAAACTTTTCCTATAAAATGCCAGTAAATATTTTAGGCTCTGTGGGCCAAACCCTATCTTTAGGACTCCCTGGCTCAGCTGCTATAGTATGAAAGCTGCCACAGATGATGCATAAATGTGTCTCAATAAAACTTTATTTACAAAAACAGACCATGGGCTGGACTGGCTTACAGGTTTTTGGACCCTATATAGCGGACTTAGTGGACATCTAGAGAGGAATTCAATGGATAAGTTTCTGTGATAGGTCAGGTCCAGGATTCTGTATGTGAAATACCTGGACAAGGGGGACTGACCCTGATGAGAGTGTGTGGTCTTTGAAGCCTTTCTAGAACCATGATGTTTACACTGAAGCCTTAAAGATGTGTAGGAATAGCCAGGTGAAGGGGGTATGGTTTAGAAGCATGAGAGAAGGGGTGGATATGTATAGAAAACAAATATTCTAGACAGTAGCTGGGCTGGAAAACAGAACCAAATGAAGAGTTGACAAGAAATTCTCTTGGTCTAGAAGCGGTTGACATGATCTGTATTTCACGTTGGAGGAAGCAGCCCCTCCGAGTTCTCACATGGCAGAGCAGGAACTGAGGTTCTCTTCCCCACGCAGACAGTTTCAAGGTTCAATCAGTTTAGTGCCAGGACTTTACATTTTAGCAACAGACTGAACCACATGAAATGTGCTGCCTGGGTGACTTCATTTTGTCTAGTGGGTGGCCTGGCAGGAGGCAGCGTGCTTCTTGGGGAGCGTAAGAAACTAGAGAAAGAGGAGAGGCAGGTAGGGACAGCGATCCGCTTGCTCCCACGAGGCACTTTCTGCGAGAACAAGACGTCTGTCCCTCACTACAAAGGAAACTAAGTGAGCTAACCAGCAGAGCTAACGCCTTCCTGTGTTGAGGGTTCTCTCATGCCCACCTGATGCTGAATTTGGTGGGACTTACCTAGAGAGAACTCCAAGGGGCCAGGGGCCATTTCCTGTCTCCTGGACACAGACGGAACTTATTCTTTTCTCAGTCAAGGACCTTGGGGGAAGCAACACGATGTCGTCGAAGGGGCCGCTGCTGTAAGATGAGACAAGTTCAAATCCTACTTTACCTACTGTGTGACGGTAGCGAAGTTAAGCTCTCTACATCTCTGTTTTCTCCTCTGTAAAATAGAATATTCTGTTTATTGGATTGGCCGAAAAGTTCATTCAGATTTTTCCATATGATGTTACAGAAAAACCCAATGCCTCGCAGAGCTGTCAAAAAGAAGAAAGTAAAAAAGCAACATAAATCTATTGCATTGGGACCAGACCTATGGGAGGTGCCCCAGAAGTCTTGCAGAGTTGGAGTTGAATCTTTATGGTTTATCTGCCTTTTTCAGCCCTACTTGTTGTGGCTCAGAAGAGGGATGGGTGAGGGGATAAGAGTGAATAATCGCTTCACGATTGGAGAACCAATGCAAAGGATAGGATGAGTTCTTCAGAGTATTTGTGTGCAGGATACTACTTTATGATTCTGCTCTGTGCTTTAAAAAGAAACAGCAAAGGAGAGCAGTGTGCTACTACATTCTCAATGGAAGCCACTCATCTCCTCTAACAAGGAGATTTTTGTGCATTTAAACCCAGTGTAAATGTTCACCTCTCTCTTTTAAGTTTACTACACAGGTAAGGTGAAATCATTTCCCATCCAGCTATAAATTCACAGCAGTTCCTTCCCATCACAGCTTCTATAGGGAATTCCCTCCCTGTGGGAAATGCAATGATAGGACTAGTGTGACCGAAATGGCCTTCTGGCCACCCTTGAAGTGCCTCCATATTTCTGGCAGACTCATCTTGTCAACCAGCACCTCAGGATGTAATTCGCATCAGAAATATCCTCTTAGTCCTGTAATAGAATAACTACAACTTCTGATTGTTTTTATGAGGTTGCTATGCTTGTCTTCCTAGGTACCTCCAACCCTATAATGTAATCGGAGGGCACCTCAGGGATTCTTAGGAAGTCTAAATGAAAAGAGAAAGCCAGAAAGGATGCAAGGGGTACCTTTTATATTTTCTGCTTGCTCCTTGTCACCAGCTGCAAGGGTGGAAGGGAGAATCTTGAACTCTATGGGAGGACTTTGAGCTCACTTGGTGTGTGACAACTCCAGTGTCCTGTCAGCAGGCAGCCAAGGCCTCATATCTTCCCATCCTGTTTCCCTGGAGCCCCAGCCCTTCCCAAGCATGACTTCTATCTTGGAAACTCAACTCTGCAGACCACTGGGGCCATCACTCATCAGTGGGACTGGGCAGTCACTGATGGAGACATAGAGCTCAAGCAGGACTCGGAACAGCCCTGTCGAAGCCATGTTGCACACAGAGGTTAGGCTTTGTCCAACTATCAGTTGTAGAATTCAAGAATATTTGCTGCTAAACATAGGTGAACACTGAGGTCAAGATGCAAAATATCTGGTTCAGAATGCCTTGGGCAAATCCCTTGTTTTTAAACTTCTATTCATGTTCCTTCCTCAGTGCTCTATTGATTTCTTAGTGTTTTTTTGCAATGATTTGTTGAGCTTATGTGCCAAGATAATCCCTTTGTAATTTGATACCACTGATTTTTTTAGTTTGTTGTTTATCTTTTAATTGAGTGTTTGTTTTTTGATACACAGGAGCTTTACACTTTTAGGTGATCAATTGTTTTTATCTTTTGTGATTTTGATATCACATTTTCATCCCCATCTGTTTTTCAGAGAAAATATTAAATACATACCTATATTTGATTGGAAGGAGTGTTTGGGGATTTTTTTTTTTTTTAAACTCTTCAATTCATCTCAAATTGTTCTTGGCATCTGGTATAAAGTGAAGATTTCTTTTTTTCCCAAGGAATTCCTTGCACCAGGAGCTTAACCATAATTAGTAGGCATTTATAATTTCCTTCTTGGATTCTGTGGAAACCATAAGAATGAGGAAAATACATTCCTGTCCCTGTGGTATTAGTCTTAGCAATGAAATGAGATTCACAAGCCATGGCAAACAAGTGTTAGGCACACATTGACCTCCGGCTGGGCACAAGGAGGAGTCCACTGTGGCCTAGGGCCCAGTTCATAACTTGGACAGAACCTCCTATTCTTTCTCAAGTTGACATTTGGCTACTAAGCTGGCGAGCAGCATAAGCTTGCCTCTCCACCAAACACAACATTGATGACAAGATAATCCTGTTTGATACACACCAGCCGCTTGAAATAACTGTTCAAGTTGTGTTTTAAAGAATCAGCTGTTTTATATTGACAAATAGCCATTACTTAAGGCCCGGAGTCAGAGTTTGAGACACTCTGAAGTTTACTATAAGTTAGGGAAGTGGGAGGGATGGGGGATGCTAAGACTGCGAGATTAGAATCTACAGACATTCCGAGGTTGTGGAACCGGTTCTTGCATGTGTCTTTGAAAGATCTTTTTAAGAGCAGAATGCCTGTACTTGGGATAACTTAACAGAGATTCCTGCATTGAGGCAACAGGAAGATCTGGTTCCTCCAGGAAAAGTCGCGTGAAAGGAAGCAGTTCTGACCAGTGACCCCAGTTGGCTTCAAGTTAAACACTGTGTCCAGCACCTGGGGCTTAATGCAGCTTTCATTTCAACTCTTTTTAAAAACAGTGGCCACTGAGAAAGGAAAAAAATAATATGCATATATTAATGCATATATGTGAAGTATAGAAGAGGGTACAGATGAACCTATTAATTGCAGGGCAGGAATAGAGACGTAGACAGAAGGGGCATGTGGACACTGCGTGCAAGGGAAGGGTGGGATGCACTGGGAGATTAGGGATGACATGTAAACACTACCATGTGTAAAATAGCTCGTGAGAGTCTGCCGCTCAGCACGAGGAGCTCAGCTTGGTGCTCTGTGA